>QRDG01000529.1:1439897-1663470 GCA_012064385.1 Puccinellia tenuiflora
ACCCACGGCCCACGGGACCTCGGTGTGTTGACTCGAGGTCCGCGCGCAACTTCACCAAGCAGACCATGGCACACGCAGCAATCTGGCGCTTGCAGGCTCCCATGTGGTGTCGGCAATCACATGCAAAACTTCAGGTACGTGCATGTATCCACACATGTGCTACACTAGGCCTGCCGCTCGACGCCATCAACTCCACGACTCCAACAACTATGCGCCGCCGCCGACTGACCTTCAACACCAAGATCTACGCGCCGGCCAATATATCTACACAGCATCAGCCCGGAACTACATCGAGCCGAGCACGTCTACACTGTACGACTACACCAAGATCTTCATCGAGCAACTACGAGAAGCAACATCATCCACACGCAGGCCGGTGTGGATCTTCATCGACTTCTCCGACGGCAAGGCATCTACATCAACGTCGCCGCGAGGGACGCCTCCAAGCGACATACGACATCACGCCTGCTGCTTCATCGCCGACACAACATCGCCAAGGTCTCCATCGACGTGGTCTCCATCAACAATCTCGTCAACACATCGCCGCCGCCGCTACAACCACAACGTCCACAAGGATGGACACGCGTCCTCTGACAGTACTACTGCAAGACGCCACGACCCCGACGGATAAGACTGCATCGACAACAAACCGGCATCACTTTTAGTGAAAGCCCCTACAACCGCGCGCACGGTCCTGGCAAAACCGTTGTGTGCTTGGTGGGATTCCTCCAGTCCTGGCAAAACTGGTGGACTCACCTACGACCGCGTCCTCTGACATCCGCAAGACGCCTCCCGACGGTACCTCTCAAGGTGCAAAACGTCGGCCCCGACGGTACCTCTCAAGGTGCAAAACGTCGGCCTCGACGGTACCTCCACAAGGTGCAAAACGTCCAAAAAAAACACGATTGCAGCTCCGTCATAAAAACCGCGCAATTTTTTGCGCCTTCGGCGTTGCGGCTTCCACGACTACGACGAGTACTACATCGACCACAACTACCTCGACCACGGCTACATCATGATTGGCTACCTCGACATCGACATCAAGGACAACGTCTATAGCAACACATCGGTAACAACTCCAGTCAAAGCGTCCGCGTCGTCACTTCCGTCCCCGACACTCCCGCTGTGACTGCGGGAGGGAAGAGAGGAGATACAGGGAAGGCACCAGAAGGGGACGGCATCAGAAGGGGACGGGAGGCACCGCCCTAGGTGACGGACCAGTGCATCGGAGACGCAGTTGATGATGACGGAGAGGAGGAAACGACAAAAACGCAAAACTTCAAATCCAGTCACAAGTGTTCGCTTCACTCCCGCTACGACTGAGGGGGGATGTTAGAGTACGTATAGGATACGAGTTAGAGATAGACTAGGGTTGAGAGTCATGACCTTGTACTCCAAGTCTACCCCCTCCTTGTACTCCTATATATACCCCACGAGGGTCACCGCAATACAAAACAAAAATTAGGGATTCAATATTTTCCATAGTCACCCAGGGTCACCTTTAAGGGCCAGTTTCGGGGCACCAAGAAATATCGCTGTTTTGTTTGTTATTTTTGGGTATCGCAACAATTTTGACATTTCTTGACACTAGAGTCATGGTTACTTGCCGATTTTATTCCGGACTAGTAATGTCATCAATTCCAACATTTTTGTGGCCTACTATTGTGGAGGCATCCATAAAAGTTTCATGGTTTTTACCCCCATGTCACAATTACAGGTTTTTTTGGACCTAGTAAGAATATCGCTGTTTTGGGCACCTTTGTGTGCTACAGCTAACTGTTCTTAGGATTCAGAAAATTGTCACGTTTCGTGACCCCCGGTCATGGTTATGGACATGTTTTGCCCGAGAAGAAATATCACCGTTTCAGGCATTTTCCACTACTAGGGAAAAGGCTACCCGTGGCGCACCAAATAAGTCTACCCGTGGCGCAGGGCCTGCGCCACGGATTGCCACGCCACGGGTAACCACACTTACCCGTGGCGCAGGCACGGATGTGCGCCACGAGTATTTTCCATGGCGCACATGTGCGGTGACCCAGCACACCACTGCATGGTGTAGTGTGCAAGTCGTTGACATAATACTCACAGAAGGACCTATCCGTGAATATTACATCTCTCAGAGTGGTACAACAGAAACATAGTAGGTCCAAGGTAACACTATAGGATTACAACAATATTCAATACAAAATCTCGAGAACCTCCTCGATACATAGAGGATAGCCTCGTGCCAATGAAATCCAGGGAGAGCCAATTCGTAGCACTAAGCTGGAGATCAACTCTAGCTTTAACTCCTAATCCACTACTGCTGTTGCCACCACCTTAATCTACTCTATCTGGAATAAGATTATCCTGACTTGTACTCGTTCCTTCAGTAAGCGTGGTCTCTTTCATTGGCAGTGTGATCTCTTTGACATCGTTGACATTGCTCATTCGTGGCCATAGTTGTAGTCGTGCTTCGGTTGGTGAAATAGCAGTTGACTCCTTAATGAAGATCTCGACGTTGTGATGGACCACCGTCAACTCCTTTGATGGCTCCAAAGTCTAAGCAGGGGGTCAAAAGGGCAAGGGTGAGTAACCAGCGTTACCCAGCAAGTCCATTATGTACGGTGGGAAGTTTGATGCACTAGCTACAGCTTTAGACTCCAGGGAGCCTTAAGCTTAATGCAAGGTTTTTGTAAACATTTCTTTAAGAGGTTGCTTTTATTTCTGAAGACTATGCACGTCATCCTTCACAGGGCTAGAACTTTCATGGAGTTCCTTTCCTGCAGCGTTCGCAGCTCCTTCCCGGAAAAGGGAGTAACATGTTACAATTTTTTACACTCTGCAGAGGTGCGTTACTTTACCCATAAGAGATCAAGACTTTGTTGCACAACCGGGTGATCTTTTCCGTCCACACTCTCTTTGGTGTGGGGCCCAGTTTTTGATCCAAGTCATTCACTATGCTTCTCCGCACAACGCATGCCCACCCTTTTGTAGGTTTGTCCTCCCCTAAATCTTTAGGCAGACCGTTCCGGACTCAAAAGTCCTCCCCTATGCCTAACAGATTGCCCGTTCCAGACATCCCTACAATCCATCATAGGCACCAGGTATCGTGGGACCTAAGGGTTCCCACCCATGTTGCGTGTAGTCCCGCAAGACCTACCGCGTACGACCCTGGTCACCCGTTGGCATGCATCCGGGAGAAGTACAGATGGCATTTCCCGTCCCATTCCAGGTCTTATGGTTAACGCGTCTTTACGGCGCAATCATTATGACGGCATTTGTTGTTAAGTCCTAGGTAATACTTTCCCGTGCAAGTGGGACCTCCAGACCAATTCATCTTACCATGGTCCCACCTGCCCTCCATAGTAGGTTACCACCAAATAGGTAGACAACCAATAGTCAAGTTATTAAAGAAATAGGTTTTATGCTTTCTTTTGTATAAAGGTGATAGTATAATAAAGTTTTACAAATAGTTTTCTAACAAATATTTCAAGAGATATGAGCAAGTGATGAACTTGCCTGTGATAGAGGTGGCAGTTCATGCCCTTCGGGGTTCTAGGGTTGCGTCAGAACCCGGAGATCTGAAAACAGCAGAGTAGTCCGGGTAAGGACTACTGGAAACACTTGCAATATGCTATTATGCATAAATATGAGATGCATCGTATATAACCCAAAATACCCAAACTCACAAGTAAGCGCTTAGTGTTAGTGATTACTTTGTTAAAGGTGAAATACTTTGAGTTATTAACACATTCAGACTTAAGTGTTTGTTATGATTAATGAAGTAATGTTTTACATGATTGATAAACAACTATAGGTGCTCAGTTAAGAATTGCATTTATTTCATAATTTTATTTTATTTAACTACTTTCAAAAAGTAATAACACTAAAGTGATAGATTTTCAAAAGAACTCCTTTTTGTGTGTTTTACCTAGGATGAGTAACGGAACAGTCATTTACATTATGGTATTTAGTTCAAAATTTTTATGTGTTGAACCTTTATTTCAAATTCATTTTCTTTTTAGAAAATTAGTTGTTTTAGAAGTTAGTACAAATCAATTTCACTTACTACCTTTGAATTAATTACATAAGAAAATTCTTTTCAATAATTTATTTTAAAATAATTGAAATAATATCCAATTATGGATTTTAGTATTTTTCATACAATAAAACCTTTTTAATAAATTAAATAAAAATTATATTTGAAATCCTTATAAAATTTGGAGTTGAAAACATATTTTTATTTAATTTTAGAAATTTATTTGAATTACAAAATTTTAGGTGATGTTTAAGTGGCATTTTGGCAATTCTAAACAACTTTTATTTTTATTTTATTAAACAAGTATGAATTTAGCATAATTGAACAGATTTAATTTTTCTGGTCATTTTGATATTTTATTTATATTTTTCTGATAAACAGATTAAAAGTTATTGATTTTATAATTTTATAACATTTTTTGGAATTCTGGAAAAGATTAAATCTCTGACGATGGGTCCCGCTGGTCAGAGTTTTATTAAATTTGGAAAACATTTCCTTAAAGGTTAAAAACCTGACAGCTCGGCCCCACGGTGACGTCAGCTGACGTCAGCCGCAGAGGGCACGGCTCTGCCGGCGACCGGCCGGTCGATTCCGGCCAAGCCGGGATGCGCGCCTAGGTGCATCGGACGCACAAGATGGAGGGGAACTCGGGGCTGGTGGCGCTCGGACCAAATGGTCACCGGAATAGCTCCGGCGACCATGGCCAGCGGCGGCCGGAGGCGGAGCACGTCGGGGTCGGCGACCGGAGGCGAGAGGGAGAGGGAAAAGGTTATGGGGAAGATCCCCTGCTCACCAGGAGCTCGATGGAGAGGTCGTGGAGGCGCGGGGAGGTCGGACGGCGACGGAATCATGCTCGACGGCGGCGGGCGACATTCAGAGCGGCGCCGGCGTTCTCCAGCACCATACCATCCCAGCTCGAGCGCGACCCACTACAACGTAGAGGAGGACGAGGCGGACCTAACGGACATGGTCTAGGGTCTTGGCTCGGCTTCGCACGCCGGCGATTTGAGAGGACGACGGCGGCAGTACGGTGGCTAGGGTTAGGGTTTCCTTCGCTTTCCTGGGCAGGAGCAAGAGAGAGGGAGAGCGATAGGAAGAGAGGAAGAGGAGTGCGAGATGCGGACGGCGTCTCGCTCTTATCCGCGCGAGAAGCAGGCAAGCAGGAGGTGGCAACACCGGCGGCGACGTCGCTGTCATCCTTCTGGCCGGAAGGAAAGGAGAAAGAAAGGAAAAGGCGCTTTTCCAAAAAAAAAACCTGGACTTGTTTGTAATTACTGAAATTCTTTAAAACAGAAACTTCACCTATTTATTTAGGGCTTTTAGATAAGACCAAAAATCATAGAAAAATTCATGGATGCTTCTAATATTGTAGAGAAGCTCCACATATTTTTATTTTGAATTTTTGAAATACCCTAATCACATTTAAAAATAGAGATATGTATAAGTCATTTAAATGTGTTCAAATTAATTTTTGGATACAACCAAGTCCTTGAGTTCCAAAGCAATACATGCCATGAACTTGGTAGATTATTCAACATATATTACAGAGTTGGGATGTTAAGTAACTTTGCAAGATTCATATCTGTGGTCTTTATCATTGGTTTGATTTTCTTCCTTGGGAATTAATTCATTGGAGAAATATTTTTATGTTGCTTTCTTAAAAAGGCACTTGATTAGGTTGAAGAGGTTGATACTTTGCCTTCTTGGTCAAAAGATCAATGTTGCCTTTTGTCCCTTCTCTTGTATTGATCAAATGCTGCTCCTCATTCTTGTTGACTGCTTGACTCCAGATGATCCAGCTGATCCAAAGACCCTTGTTGCTCTTATATTAGAATTGATTCTTTCTAGTCAATAATTGGATATTGGGGCAAGTTCCTAATATCCATTACTTAACTTCCAAGATTATAATGCATCACCCTTGTGGTGAAAGCAAACATTTTATTCAAAGGACACTCTCCTTCTGGCAAGCATATTCTTATTTGAAATTCAATTGCTTTAATGCATACAAAGAATTATGTTAACAAGGTTGCAAGGCTTGTTAACAAACTCCTTTCATATAACACCAAGCCTTTAAATTTCACCCCAAGTTTCTTTAGTATTCAAATTGTCTTGCAGGAATGAATTTGGAAAGATTTGAAGATAAGAAGCTAAGATCAGATAAGGAGATAAAATTAGATGTAAAATAGAATTACTTAAGCATTTGAATTAGCTTTTGAGGTTAAGGCAAAGTAAGGACAAGGTCTTCCAATACTCAACCATTTTCATTATTTACTTTGTTTTAATAACTCTTTGAGTTGTGATAGGTGTTGAGTTGGTAATTTACTTATGAGTTATTTTCTTATTTACATAAGCATGTATAACTTTATTATTCATCTAAATAAGTTCTCCAATTCAATATCATTTGTATATTCCAATTTGGATCTTATTTCCCGCAACCAGTAAAAATGCCTGGAGGTCATGTCAAAACTTATCACATTCACCTCAGATGAGCTAAACTCTACTCATGAAGTTGAATGATCTCCAATCCCTCCAGGGTTTTATTTTGCGAAAAATTTATTCGGATTTTCAGATGCATGCATGCAGATGCACAAAATCATACTTCTACCCTTCGTTGATTGCTAAATACTGGGGTATTACAACATGTCTATCTTGCGCCACGGCTAAGGGGAAGTACCCGTGGCGCACCTCTTACTCGTGCGCCACGGCTAGGGTGCGCCACGGCTACCTTCTGTCATGCGCCACGGCTAAGTTTTTCTGTATTTTTTATATACAGAAAATACTGTATTTATACAGGTATTTATACAGTATTTATACAGTTGTTAATACAGATTGCAGAACAATATACAAAATACATAGATCACACATGCATCGGAATCGAGTAGCAAGTTAGATCATCACATTACAAACACAAATTATATACACCACACATATGTCTCCGTCTTTCGTCGTGAAGGGCCGGATGTCGCCTTGTGCCTTTATGCGCCGTTCCACCTCCGCATTATCGAATGGAGCGCCGTCGTAGTAGAACATGCCTGGGTCAAAAACGCTTAAGTCACAATTTCGTTACAAAAGTAATATTAAAATTTACGAAATGCGAGAAGTTAACGATGGAAAGCCTCATATATCATTGCCGTGCAAAACAAGGCAAAAAGAGTGTGTACAAGACCATGTATTAATACAAACACTCCAATTGTATATACTACAAGGCATTGTACACACTCTCCTTGCCTTTACCGTGGCATTGTTTAAATCATCGGCTTTGTCAATTCATAGAGAAGAAACAAAATGTTTTGAGTTTATGCCTCATACATAGATTGGACACACATTGATCAGGAACGGGGCAAGCGAACCAAGTAAGAGTATGCACAAGATGTTTATTTGTGCATATCACAAGGTCCGCTAGCACCTCCCTGAATCACATAGTGTGCCACAACATTTTAATCATCGGCATTCGGAAAGAGAGAGAAAAAACAAAATGATTTCGGATTTGTGCCTCATACATATTTAAATTGGACACACATTTCAGAGACGGAGCAAGTGAACCAAGTAGAATGCACAAAATGTTTATTTTTACATATCACAAAGTTCACTAGCTCCTCCCTGAATCATACAGTGCCACAACATTTTAATCATCGGCTTTCGAATAAACAGACAAAAAACAAAATAAAAATGACTTAGATTTTGTGCCTCATACTTAGGTCGGACACACAAGTAGACCTGCAGGATCTTGTGAGCCAAGTATAATGCACAAGACTTGGTACTTGTGCATATCACAAGGCTCACAAGACCTGCAGGCCTACAACCTAGTGCCACAACATTTTAATCATCGGCTTTCGAATAAACAGACAAAACAAAATAAAAATGACTTAGATTTTGCGCCTCATATTTAGGTCGGACACACAATTATTAGTAGCCCTGAAGGATCGGCAGAGCCAAGTAGGATGCACAGGACTTGTACTTGTGCATATCACAAGGCTCTGCAGACCTTCAGGGTTACCACATAGTGCCACAACATTTTTAATCATCGGCTTTCGAAGAAAATAAGTTCCAAACAAGCACAGAATTCAGTCCGATGGTTAGGAAAGAAAATAGCACATATAATGTACGAGAATACCAGCAAGTAGCAGCCACGGACCATATACATCTAGTGTACCTACTCAACCAGAGCAATTAGCTAAAGCCAGAACCATTAGGGCCATTAAAGCCAGCAGCTCACCTAATAAGCCTAACTAGTGTCTAATACAAATAGCGTCGACCGCATCAGGACCAAATCCTGACCCTAGCTATGAAAACCCTAACACTAGAACACGCTGGGCATAGCTCGGAGCAGAGGAGCTGGAGGTCACCTAGACAGGTTGTAGCCGATGCCGATCTCATTGCACGGAGAGGTGGCGAGACCTAGACCATGTTGCGCAAAAGCTACACATGCACACTCCATAGATATCTCTGACAAAGCAAATAATGTAGCTTACATGTAAGAAGTCGAGGATTGGACCAGAAGATTCGGCCTCGACAGCAAGCTCTTTCACCATCACCTCCGCAGCGCACAAGTCCTTGCGCACCTCTGCATTCAGCACGAGGTGGGAGAAATGCTGGTCCAGAACCAGCCCCATCCCCCTGGTCACCGCACCGAGCGACGGCACGCTCTCGCACGGCTCCAACCCTGGAACTCCCACTGCTTCCGGACGCGCCTCCGAGAACCTCCAGTACTTGCTGATCCACTTGACGAGGTACCTCATCAGGCCGGCCACCTCCCCGCCGTCCAGCTCAGACACGGCCGCGGCCAGGACAAGGGAGTCGACGCAGTCCACGGTGCTCGACGGCGTTCTCCTTCTTCCCTGCGTCCTTGTCCTTCCACTTGTTGACGGTGAGGATTGCGGCGTCCTTCCACCGTCCCTTGGCGTCGTAGGCGGCGTCGGAGGCCGGGGAGAGGAAGCAGCGGAGCGCGGCAAGGAGCTCGGCGGAGCGAAGGTCGGCGGTCTGGCGGAGGACGGCGCAGACGAGGTCGTGGCGGCCGGCGTCGGCAAGGGAGGAGAGGAGGTCCGGCTACGGGTGCGGGATGGCGCGGGAGTCCGCGAGGGCGAGCACGACGTTGTGCTCCGTGAGGCGGGACGCCGTGGACCGCGAGGGGAGGTATAGGGGGAGGGGAGCGGGAGGGAGAGGGAGTTGGAGAGGGCCGTCGATCTAGGGTTAGGGGCGGCCGGGGTTCTGTGGGGGAGCAGGAGGGCAGAGAGGAGGCGGAGGAGGGTCAGGGGATAGGGGGGCGGGGAGGTGGCTTACCAGCGCCGCGCGCCGTCGCCGTGGAGCAGCGGATCGAGCGCCGCGTCGCCGTCGCCGTGGGTCCTCCTGCTCCTGCGGGATTCCTGGTGGCGGAGGCGGAGGCGGCCGGGGAGGAGGCGGAGGCGGCGCGGGGAGGAGGCGGAGGCGACGCGGGGAGGAGGCGGAGGCGGCCGGGGAGGAGGCGGAGGCGGCGCGGGGAGGGAGGAGGAGATCGGGGATCGAGAGCGGCGCCACTGGGATCGATCGATGCGCTCTTATTTCCCCTCTGTGGGCCGGGTGCTACACTTACCCGTGGCGCAGGGTATTACCATGCGCCACGGCTAAGAGGCTACCCGTGGCGCACATGTTTCTGCCGCGCCACGCCTGAATGCGCACAGGCCGGCCGGCCAGGGCCCATCTTAGCTGTGGCGCACTTCTTAGAAACCTGCGCCACGGCTAAGTTTGTGTCAGTGGCGCAGCACCAAGCGGTGCGCCACGCATAATTAGCCATGGCGCACCACGCTGACAGTGCGCCACGGATACGTGGCTTACCTATAAGCCTTTTCCTAGTAGTGTTCGTGGGCATTGGGTAATGTAGTTGGGTATCCAAACCACCACCAGTATCCTTGGAATTTGAGCAGACCTTGAATAAAACCTCCAAGTATTATCCAGTTTTGAAGAATATTTAATCCCTGCTTCTCATCCGAAAGCGCAACAACAATTGGCACTGGAAATTTGTTCTTAATTAGCAGTTATCAGGTTCAGTTGTCTATAGTCCACATAAAACCTTCAAGTATTATCCTTTTTCTTGACAAGTAATACAAGAGCAGGAAAAGGACTAATGCTAGGAGTCACGATTCCATGCAATCAATTCTGCCACTTGTTTGTCTATTTCAGATTTTTAAATGGTGAATATTTGTATGGCCCAGCATTGATATGGATAGAGCATGTAAAGAGTGTAATAGCATGATCTAAAGATCTGTGTGGTGGCAAATGTTTTGGTTCTTGCAATGCCTATTTGTACTTGGAGAGCAAGGATTCAACTATAGATGAGAGTGAGGAAGGATATTGAAGCATGTCATCTTGTGTAGAATGTAACAAGACTACAACCTATAACTCATCACCTTTCTCCCACTTCAGTAATTGTTTTGTACCCCCTCTGTATCAAAATATAAGATGTTTTAGATGTTACACATGGTGTCTAGATACTTACTAAAATAAGTTAACAAACACACTAAAAGGTGTCTAGATACATTTGCATATATGTGAATGTGAACAAAGTCTTAAACATCTTACATTTTGATATGGAGGGAGAGCAGAAGCTCTATAGAATTCCCTCGTTTGATGCCCTGGGGTGTGACCAATCCACCCAGCCACAAATCATAGGTTTGTGTTCTTGCAACCAATCCATACCAGACACGCCATCATAGCATCCAATTTGTAGAACTTTAAGAGTATGAGAAAATATGTTACCCTGACATCACCAAGTAGCATCTATAACTTCTTTTGTACTGTCCATGAAATGTACATTCGCCATTTTCACTTTCATCGATGGCACTTCAGTTTTAGGTAACAGAAGTCTAAATACCGTGACATTATGAAAGCGTTATTAGATGGATCGATGAACTCAAATATCTCCTCTTGCTCGTTGCTGCTCCACTATGTGTGTGGTGTTGGAAATATGCCCAAGAGGCAATAATAAAGTTGTTTATTATCATATTTCATGTTTATGATAAATGTTTATTATCCATGCTATAATTGTATTAACCGGAAACATAGTACATGTGTGGAATATATACAACAAAGTGTCCCTAGTAAGCCTCTATTGGATTAGTTGGTTAGTCAAGAGTTGGTTAAGGTTTATAACCATGGACTTGTTATAGTCGCTTGATAACGGAATCATATCATTAGGAGAATGATGTGATGGACAGACCCAATGATAAAGCATAGCAATTGATCGTGTCGCATAGTTTCATTGCTAACGCTTTTGTATATGTCAAGTATAGTTTCCTTAGACCATGAGATTGTGTTACTCCCGTTCGCCGGAGGAATACTTTGTGGACATCAAACATCACTTCGTAACTGGGTGATTATAAAGGTGGCTTTCAGGTATCTCCGATGGTAATTGTTGGGTGACATGAATCAAGAGTGGGATTTGTCCCTCCATGTGACGGATTAGATATCTCTGGGCCCTCTCGGTAATATAGCATTCAGAAGTTTGCAAACATGTGACTAAGTGGTATTCACGGGGATCCTATATTATGGAATGAGTAAAGAGAACTTTCCAGGTAATGAGATTGAACTAGGTATGGTGATACCGACGATCAAATCTCGGGCAAGTGATATATCGTGAGACAAAGGGAATCATATACGGGATTAATTGAATCCCTGACATCGTGGTTCAAAAGATAAAAAACTTCGTTGAATATGTGGGAATCAATATGGACATCCCGGTCCCGCTGTTGATTATTGATTTGATCATGTCTGCATGTTCTCGAACCCGTAGGGTCACACACTTTTAACGCTTCGATGTAGTTAGGGCTTGAGATAAATTGATGGTGTGAACGAATATTGATTCGGAGTCTCGGATGAGATCCTAGCTAGATATCACGAGGAGCTCCGGAAGAATCCGGAGATAAAGTTTCATATAAGGAAAGTGGTTTCCAGGGTTTCAAAAAGCTCGGGAATTTTCCGACAGAGTATCGAAATATTCTAGACGGTTCCGGGGGGTCCCACACTAGGGCCCACATGCCCTAATGGCCCACATGGACCAAGGGGGCGTGCAGCAGCCCACATGGGCTGGCCACACCAGTCCTCCATGGCCCATGCGGCCAAACATATGAAAAAGGCCCCAAAACCCTAGGGGCTGCCTTGGGGGTAAGTTTCCCCCTGGCCGGCCGGCCCTAGGGCCTGGGGGAGGGGAAAAGGCTGCCCCCCCACGCCTATATAAGGAGGAGGGGAGGGTTGGGGCGCAGCACCCCACCCTAGCCGCCGCCTCCCTCTCCTACCTCTCTCATCTCTCCCATAGCCGCTTGGCGAAGCTTTGCCGGGATCTCCACCATATCCACCACCACACCGTCGTGCTGCTGAGATCTCGCGAGCCTCTTCTCCAACTCTTCCAGGATCAAGAACGAGAAGTCTTCATAGAGTTGTACGTGTGGATACCGTAGAGGTGCTGCTTGTGCGGGGCTTCGTCGGATGGATCTCGGATCGGATAATACATCTCCTCGCGACTAGATGAGTCTAGTTGCGGGGATCGACTAGCCAACCCCTGCATCGACAAAATGCGTTTGTTTGTTCTTCGAGGGTAAGAGATTGGATCTCCTTCTTGCTACCTTCATCTAATAGATCTAGATTCGTTGGGTTTCTTCCGCTTGTTTCGTAGGAAAATTTTTGTTTTCTATCCAACGAACCCTTCATCTGGAGGGCGGCACAACAATGGGAGGACTACTAGTGAGACCAAAGAACCTAAGTAGTCCTGAAGTAGCAGTTTAGCTGGATTCCATGTCAGTGTTGAAACTGAGATTCATAGACGGGCCAAGACAGGACGGGGGAGGGAGTTGGAGCAGTAGGCCGCGGTGGAGGAAGCTTACGCGAGGGCGAGCAGCGGTGGCGGGAGACGATGTGGGGGCGGGCAGCAGGGGCCGCGCGGTGGCAGTGGCGGGAGCAGACGAGAGGGCGAGCAGCGGTGGCGGTGTCGGGGCACGGTAGCGGGGGTCGTCTAGGAAAAAGGCGGGGTGGGGATTACCGAGCGGTTCGGAAGGCAGAACCGGCAGCCGGCATGGCGAAGCGTCGACAGAGGTTGGGGTTTGATCAGGAGATGGAAGAAGGGGAACTCGGCTGGGTAGAGGGTCAAAATAGAATAGTTTCTTGTTAAATTGAAGGGTATTTTTGGTAGTTCGTGAAAAACTGACAAATTGGTCTTTGGTGGACTAACGGATTCTGTTTGACATCCAACGGCAGTGGTATTTTGGCAAGAAAAAAAATGGTGAATCACCTTTGTGGATTAACGGATTCTTCCTCCTCGACTTCGGCAGGGGAACACACGCAAGCTTCGTCCCAAGTGGCCATGTCCCCGGTGGTGTTGCTGGTGTCGGGGCCTCGAGGTCCCTCAAATGAGGCGGTGAAGACGAAGGATTGGATTACGTTTCCTCTTACTTTCTGAGGTCCTAGTTGTAAATTGTGAGGACTAGATTATAATTTAATCTGTTCTTGGGGTCCTCTTTGTAAATTTGTGCTCCCCGCCTGTTTAACGCGGTTTCTAGACCCTTCGGGGCCATTCCCGGTTCATAAAAAATAGAGTTGGGTGCTATTTTTGCACTTTGATTTTCACTAGTGCTACTTGGAGTTTTAGGTCTTCAGTAGTGCTATTGTGGTTGTTCGGTCTATCTAAAATATCAAAGCCAAGAAAGTCTCGGCATGAATAGCTATTTGGCGGCCACCCGCTGGGCAAGCTCCCAGGGGTCACTCACACAAAGCAAGCCTTCCATTCTGGAAATGGTCTTTTACTAGAAATGGTCTTTTACGTTGATCTTTATATCCACTCTTTGTTGCCCGTGATTTGTAATACTTTGAATGATAATGTTGCAATAAAAAGGGATGTATGCCTCAATTGATGCAGAGACCAAGATATTTCTTATTTTTGGTAAAAATATAACATAATTTCGGTGCAACCTATTGGGAATCCATCGGATATAAATTATCACCCAACTAAGCTCACTCACCCGTGGTGGGGACTTGCTAATGCAAATTGAGCCTTTTATTCTTTTCAAAAATTCAATAATTCTTTTGATGTAAAGGATAGCAATATGGATCGTCCATGCATATTTAAGAAGAGTCGAATATAAACATGTTTTCGTCACACCATGCACCAGACCAAGCAAGACCAAGGCCTAACAAATAGATGTCGTATCTTGCTAGGGCTCAGTTTGATTGCAGCTGTTTAACTACGGTGTACTTATTTATAATCAAATGTTGAGAATTAGCCACAAAAGTAGACAAAAGAAGGTTAAATAAACACTAAAATAGCAATGAACGGGTGGGATGAATAGGACTACGATGATCCACCGTAATGAAAAATACGGCCAAAGACGTCTTCAGCCCATTGCCCATATGTAGTTTCCATGCATGTAGCTTCACGTGGCGACTTCTTACGGTTGTGGGTTTTGGTTCACTTATTGAATTGTGTGCACCAGCTAATACGCCCAAAAATATGAACTGATGAAACAAGGGGACAATATATTTCAACGACTCTTTGGAATCTAACGAGCATGAGGGTGGGGCTTATTGCCGGAAAAAAGGCAAATGCAATCTGGTAAATTGTTCTTGAACATATATATCACTCTCACTGATAATACACTCTAATATTGTGGTGGCTTTTGACTGTGCAGAGGTAATAGGCAAGAATAATTCCCGTGTGTTTTCTGCACAAAAGTAGGGGAAAGAAGGTTACACAAATACTAAAATTGACAACAAAAAAATATGGCTGGGACAAACATGTTTACGACGACCCACCGGAATGACAAATATGGCATAGAACCGCCAAACTTTGCCACCCCCAAGAGCAACCAGACCGAAGCCGGCCCACATGTAGTCACCATCGTGATTTTTTACTCTTATGGGTTTCGGTGCACTTATTGAATTGTGTGCACTAGCCGATTCGTCCAAAAGTCTAAACAGATGAAAAGGGCAACATGGACAACACATAAACGTTTTGCTAAAGAGAGGAGGCAATAAAAAACACTCTAGTTTTCCGTTCCCCTTGCTTGCAATGATAGTGGCCATTCGACGGCCCTTGGGGTCTTGGAGGTGCCGGCCCTTTGCTGACAGGAGGCTTTTGTTCTTATTTTTTCGAGTTAATGTGTCTTCTTCGGAATGTTGAGACGATGGCGACTTCCTGAAGTTGGAATAAGGTTCTCCCAGCCTATCCCCGCTCATGTGGTGCGCCTAGCGCCGGTCAGGGCGTGTGGAGTCTTGTGTCTGATGAATCTCCTGGGATCCTATCGGTTTTCGTGTTCTCATCCTTGGCGATAGTTACTGCTCTGATGCGTTAGTCATTTAGGTACTTATCACGGCGACTTCTCATTTGTCTAAAACGACAAGATCTACTAGAGGACGGCGCTACACGTTGTAGTCGTCTCTAGGTGGTACAGTGACCTATTTGTATTTTTGTATGACTTTGGGGTTCTTTAACTTGAACTGTCGCTGATAATTATTAATAGATCGGTAGACTTTTTGCAAAAAAAATCAACAACTCTTTGGAATCTAGCGAGCATGAGAACAGGGATTTTTTCTGAAAGTAAAGTGCAAGCTGGTAAACTGATCTTGAACGCATCACTCTCACTGAAAATACACTCTAATATTCTTGTGGCTTCAGACTGTGCAGAGGTAATAAGCAAGATAAGGTTATGTCCAGGAGGTTCTCAAAAATAATCTGTTAAAAAATCCGAAAATAATTTAGCACGTCAATGCCATACATATCCGCCATCTCACAAAAATTGATATTCAATTTCGACCTGCAACTCCAGAGAAAAAAATCATGTTACGAGTACTAGCTATTTCAAACTAGGACACTAATTTTCCCTAAAAAAAGTAAAAAAAAACTAGGACACTAACTTGAATAGCACAATCCGTGTTGAATATGTTGTTTTCGTTTCTCAACTTGTTGGACTTTGAATGTTTGTAACATTTATGCAAAAGGACATTTCTGCATCCTTTGGAACGAACCTATAATAGCTAGATAAACGGGTTGGATCAGATGGTTCGCGTAACAAGGTGCCCTTTTTCAGCCCCCTTGATCTGATAAATTTGGTTGCAAAATTTATCTGTGGCATGTGAATCTCCATACTCTGATTAGTTAAATGCGAGCCCCTGAGGCCGTTTATCGGATTTTTGTTCTATCATTAACCTTCTGCCATCATCACTTTGTCATTCTAATTGTGGGATCAGCAGTTGACAAATATCAGAATGAAATTGGCTGAATTTTCAACTTGCTTAAAATAAAATAAAACAAATTTCTGCCTTTACACATCGACGCCTCGCCTTAAAATCTTGTTACATGTTGCACCACATACATCCTGAAGTCGAGCATTAACGTCAGCATGGTTTCTTGCAGTAGCACATTATCATGATGGGGTAGAAACCGATCCTGTCGCACTCCCCGTCGACGAAGCCCTCACCGTGGCAGTGCTCGATGCACGGGTCGGTATCGCAGTACAAGGTGACGTAGGTCTTGCTGAATTCCTTGCAAGTCTCAGCTTCGGATCCTGCGGTAAAATACGGAGTATGAACCTTATTACATGAGACCAGAAAACGGGGTTTGTTATATTCTTCAGATAGATTGACCTCTTCAGGCAAGGCTTACCAGGAAGTAACAGGAGCGGCATGAGCAGCAGCAAGCACAGGCCTGGCACCTGGAGCTTGAGGACCCCCATCAATCTCTCGAGGAACAAACACTCAATTGAGAAAGGAAAACCAGAGAGGGTGCAGATCCAAGTAGGTTAGTGCCAGTGTCTGACTCTTCTTATAGCCATGGAGCTTACAAGAAAACAAAACAGAGAAGGTGAGCATGATGCTGCATTACACCTGGATGATGCAATGGTGTGTGTTGTACTATATTAGAAATCACTCTGAAACTTTGACTAAATAAATATGGAACATTTATAAGTCTCTTCTTACAGCCATGGACCTTACAATAAAACAAAACGGAGAAGGTGAGCATGATGCAGTATGTGCTTACTACATTGAAAAACACACTGGAACTTTGACTAAGTAAATATGGATCATTTAGAGCCCAGATACTACCGAAAAGCTGAGTATGCTGCAATTATATATCTGTAAGACAGCAAGGCTGTCCTGTAACATTGAGAAAACATCTGAAACTTCACCGGTTCATTTGCTAGACGCCAAGAACTTGTGTATGGTGGCGGTTCAATTGTCCGGCATGAAAAGTCGTGCAGAAAATAAATGTAGTCACGAAACAAGAGAGAAAATAAATGTAGCTCACAAGAAAAAAGATATAGGATTTTCCTTTAATAGGTGAAGAAAATATATACTGATTAATACTAGATTGAAATAGTATGCCTATCAGAGATTGTACTTTCAATGTTCAAGTGTAATACTAGAGATACATTGAAATGCAAACACTGCAAAAGATATAATTGCATCACAGCAGTAACGTACATAATATCTCTGCATTTGTAGCCTGTTCCGTTGAATGACTCCAGTAACATAATAAAAGACAAAAGGCATCAGTCTCTCCTTATTCAGACCAAGAACACAATGCATCAGCAGACAAGACTATCAAGAGCTCATTAATATACTTCCCGCTCATCAGGATGAACCCCAGAAGGGCAAACGATTACTATCGGATTTTATTACCCTTTATATCACCTTAGGTGAATTGTATGTTGATCTTCCCATCACAGCAAATACGACGTAGAAGTTACACATATATAGTTCCCTCAACACAAAAAAGATTCTACCATCCTATCTAAGAGTTTCACTGCTCCACACCAAACAAAATGCATCTAAAAGTAACACTGCTGGCTATTCGGTTACAGGACAGCTCTGATTTAGCCCGGTCTCAAGCAACCACCGGGAAGCAAGAACCTGTAGCTGTCAGCGTTCCTGATCAAATAGGAGGGCAGGTGAACAGCGGATGCCGACCTCGGTATCGGTCCCATCTTCTTGAAGAGATCCCCAAATGTGTACTCTTCAGGTAGCATGTCAAACAGGTTATCCCCGTTGCATATGACCCTCTGGATCCTGTCTGGGTTCAGGAAGCTTTCCTGCTTCACCCGGTCTGCGTGGCTATATGCCTTCATCTTGAAAGCAAACTCCTTGATCTCCCTGAAGCAGAAGCTGCAATGCCAGCCAGCCTCGGCCAGCATTAGATTCGTCTGGCGGGAGTGGCGATACTTTGTGCGCTCAGTGAACACATGCGCTGTCGCTCTCCAACTGTTGTGATCCACAGGAAACTCAAAGGAGTACATATAGTTTTTTAGCTCGAGATGCATGATTGGAGGTATTCCATCACACCACTTCAGCAGCTGCACGGTTTCAGGACTTGGGATCTCATCAGCATCAGACATTATCAAGACATCCCCCACAGCAATGCCTGATCTTGTTAGCAGGGAGTTAAGTGCACGGCGGTGACCGGCCTCTACAAGGAAGGGCATTCGGCGAGATTCAGGATCCAAATCTCCGATGGGAAGCATGTCATATACGATCTTTGAGCTAGCAAACTCGAAACGGCTGAGGTTTTCAAAGAAGGAAAGTGACTTTGGGATGCCTGTGAAGGTAGCATTCGCCTCAAGGATGACAAACCTGTCAACATATGGAAAGAGCTCATGGTAGCGGATTTCCAGAATATCCAGTTCATTGCTGAAGAGGACCGCATCAAAGACACGGCGAGGGGAAGAAAGGATGCCCCAGCCATGAAGCTGACATAGCTCGTGCATGGACGTATTAGGGGCATAGTAGTGCGGGATACGGACGAAAGGCTTCGGTGGAGTGTCCCACAGAGGCCGCAGAAGGTAGGAGATACTTTGGAAGTACTGGGTGACAGCAATAACAGACACCGAAAGAACTAGAATAAAGGGTATCAGGAACTTGAAAGCTGGAGTACTTTTTCGCCTAGTTACAGGAGGCATATTATGCGGGTTTCCAGCCATGCGACAGGCTTGTGTCTATCACAAACGAAGAAGTGAGGCAGTCTTTGAGAAGCATAGGAGAGTGCCTTTCCGGTGAACACGGCAATATCGGAAGCTGAATGTAACCTGCATTATGCAAGAGAGGGCAGAAAAATAAGTAAACAAGGATGGCAAAGTGATACAAGAAGCACCACCGTACGGCATCAATCACACAAAATAAACATACTAAGATTCACAATGCACAAAGGAGAGTGATGTGCCGAGTTACAGCTACATGGGACCTCTTCTAAATTTGTGACGCAACAGACTTGTTCTTTAGATGTACATACATATAGGATACGACATGGAGCCGTGAAACTGATATACGCCAGGGCAAATGAGCCACCCTCCCAATAAGGAAGGCAATAGAAGAGCAGCATAATACCAGAGGCAGCATCATCTGTTGTCAGACCATTCTTGCCAGAGAACCCATAAGAAGCATGATCTAACTGCTTGCACTGCCAACAGCACATCTACCAATGTCAACCATACAGAAAGTACTAAAAATTCAGACAACTAAGATCTCTTGCGGGATGATCTCTATGCCGATTTGGTTGACCCCGCGAGAAAACATGCTCCCATTTTAATTAGCAAGGCAAGGAAGATGCCAAGTCCACATTGGCTCATTGCCCAATTGAAATGCCATAACAAAGTAAACCATACTTGCACATGATGATCAGTCTGAAACTGCCATTTGAGCATCAGTCTGAAACTGCACCGCAGATCACATTGTCAATCTGCCATGTCATCGTTTGTTACCATTTTTCCATTGTTTTTCTAGAACAAAACAACATTACAAACATGCCTAAGGAAGATAGCTGACTCAAAAAACAAAACAAAGGCCACCCCACCCCACCCGCCGCCACCCTGCGACCTCCACAAATCGGCACCAAATCGAACCAATCCAAATCACGCGGATTCCTGCGACCGCTAAAGATCCATCTGGCGACGCACATATATCTATCTATCGAAGCAGAACGGGGTTAGCCGTACTGGGACGTTGGGGAACAGAGGTGGTGGAGTGGGGTCTCACCTCAGGGGAGGAGAAGACGGCGGCGGCGACGGAGACGAAGACGGAGACGAAGAAGACGGGAAGCTGACGCCTTTGGACGGCACATGTCGCGCTCCGCTCTCCGCTCTCATCTAATCAAAGACAGACAGACTCCATGGATCTCTCTCTCGCCCCGCCCCCGCCGCCGCTAACCTCGTCCTCGTCCATTGCTAAAATTAGGCGGACGGGCCACGAGAAGCGAGAAAAATACTTTGGCAGAAACCGCGACGTGCAGTGGGGTGTGGATTCGCTTTCGCTTTCTCTTTCTCGTGGGACGGGATATGCGTTGCTGAGGGGGATGATTTGCTTTGCCACTCCACTTCTTGGAAAAAGGAAGAAGAACACGATGTGGCTGACCTGGTTTGCAAGGGTCAGTGTCACACAAAAAAAAACTTTTTTTTCTTTTGTGTTGTGTGTATTACTCCCTCCCATCTATTTGAAAATCATCTAAAATGGAACGGAGTAGGTTATTTTTCCGAATCTTTTTTTTTTCTTTCGAGAAACCTGCTAAATCCTAAAACCCTAGGCACCATTTGGATATACACAATGACGGTTGGAAATCTCTTAGCTAAATCCTAAAACCCTAGGCACCATTTGGATGTACACAATGAGGCTTGGAAATCCTTGTGAGTTTCGCAGCCCCCTTTCCCTATTTTGGAGCCCGGGCCCTGGATATTTTTCTAGGGATGCAAGCATACGCCCGCTCCCATCCGCCACGTCCCACGACTAAAACTACTAAACTACCGTACTCGAGCCACGCTAGCGTATACACTAGTCCGTAGAGTTAATTTCGCATGTTTGCCACCGATGTCCGTTGGACGGTCCGCTTGCATCCCCACATTTTTCTCGTTCTCTTGCTCGTCCCTCACTGTTTCCATTTGGAGAAGAAACAAAAAATGATGAAGAACTGAAGAGATCCAGTGTATTGATTCACCCACGAGCCTCTCCACCACGCGGAACCGGCAGCTCGTGCATTTGATTAATGGGAGAGGTTTGTATTACATGTTTCCAGTGGAGTTGGATGTGCTCAAAGACACCATGGCGATGGGCGACAACCGGCGAGGTCAAGGCCGAGAGGGATTGGAAATCGGGGAGGAGATTGGTTTTTTTTTTTCCTAGAATCGGTGAGTAGACTCACGCCTCTTTTTAGGACGAAGCTGTAAAGACTTCTTTATGCCAATTCAACATGAGATCCTAAATGCAAAATTTCATTCCCGAGCGAGCCTCACGTGCGTTGCCAGTGAATCTAAGGTCTATGTGGCACAACACGTCAGCGAATTAGCCTTGGTATACGGCCGAACCAGTTTTCGACTTCTTGCACCAGTTTACACATGGAGGACAAGTTTATGTACTCATACCGTTATTACCTAAATCTACAATATACTCCCTCCCCAAAAGTACATTGGCTATAATTTTTTGTCAAATTCAAACTTCGACTAAATGTATGGAAAAAATAATAACATGTAACATACATCAAGTCGATATTATTATAACCATCATAATATAAATCCATATTATATATGCATTTCGTATTATAGATGTCCATATTTATTTAAAATTCCTAAGAGGGATTTCAGCAAACACCTTGTGTGCAGAAATCAAAACTTCAAACCTCAAACGAATCCATTTGGTAAATCAGTAAAACCATGTCCAGTAGATGCCTGCACTTCACCTCCCTGGTCACCTCCCTCACCCACGAAATCCAGCAAAGGGATGCTCGAAATCTTGCAAGATCTTGCTTGGTCATGCCATTGACCACCCTCTTTTCTCTCCCTTTTTTTTTTTGAGAAGGAAGAACAAGTTCATATAACAAAGAACAACATTACAAGATCAACAAGTCTACCCACACCACACAGACCAGAAAACAAGCAAAGAAACAACAAATCGGGAGCAGCAAACCGAACAAACCCTACCCCTAAGAGCAACTCCAGCCGTTGGCCCCCCCAGGCTGAATTGTCGGCGATTTTTTGGCCCTGCTGGGGGGCGCCGGCGAAAAAATGGCGTGGGGGCAGCCCGATTCCCAGCCGTGTCGCCCCCCAACCCGGCGTTTTCCGGCGTTTAATAGTTTTCCGGCGTTTTCCCCCATATACCCCCCCCATTTTACTAGTAAAATTCGTTATTTTTGAAGCAAATTTATCATTTGTATCAAATAATTCGACAGAAAAATTATTACAAATTGTTTAACAAATCATAAAATTTAAAACAAGTTTTTAAAATCAAATTACATAAAACCTAGACCTCGCCTTTGCGCCTCCACAGGTGCTCCACCAGATCTTGCTGCAATTGCTCATGAACTACTGGGTCTCGGATCTCCTGACGCGTTGCAAGGTAGGCAGTCCATGATTTCGGTACAGGCAGACGCTCGCTCTCCTCTGGATCCTCGCCCACGAGAGGACCCTGTCTGAAGTATGGCACCTTCTTCTCCTTCTCATCCACTGGATACTTCCGCTCGCTCTCAATGATCATGTTGTGCAAGATCACACAACAAGTCATCACCTCCCACATCTGATCTTTCGACCAGGACATAGCGGGATACCGGACAACAGCAAATCGAGCTTGGAGCCCACCAAATGCCCGCTCGACATCCTTCCTGCAAGCCTCCTGGCACTTGGCAAACCAAGCTTTAGCCGTCTTCGGCACAGGGTTTGAGATGGTCTTCACAAATGTTGACCATTTTGGATAAATACCATCTGCCAGGTAGTATCCCTTGTTGTAATGGTGCCCGTTGATCTCGAAGTTCACCGGGGGAGCAATACCTTCAACAAGTTTGGAGAAGATAGGCGAGCACTGCAGGACGTTGATGTCGTTGTTTGATCCTGGCATTCCAAAGAAGGAATGTCAAATCCAGGTATCATACGAAGCCACTGCCTCAAGTACGACACTGCAACCGCCTTTGTGCCCTTTGTACATCCCCTGCCAAGCAAATGGACAGTTCTTCCATTTCCAGTGCATGCAGTCGATGCTTCCTAGCATCCCAGGAAATCCTCTTGCTTCATTCTCGGCTAGGATCCGAGCAGTGTCTTCAGCAGTGGGTGATCGCAAATATTCAGGTCCAAATGCGCCAATTACGGCTCTGCAGAACCTGTAGAAGCACTCAAGGATGGTGGATTCGGCCATGCGCAGATAGTCATCCTGCGAATCAGCTGGAGCTCCATATGCAAGCAATCTCAATGCGACCGTGCACTTCTGGAGTGAGGAAAAACCAATCGTACCAGTGCAATCCTTCTTGCAAACGAAGTAGTTGTCGAACTCTCGGACGCCATGCAAAATCTTAAGGAAAAGGTGTCGATTCATCCTGAAACGGCGCCGAAATGTCTTCTCGCCGTGTACTGGATTGTCGGCGAAGTAGTCGGCATATAGCATGCAATACCCCTCGGCACGCTGGCGTGCCTTGCTCTTGCGCCGCCCTGGTGCCGAACCACCGCGCTTCGGCTGTGCATCGGCGTCGTACAGGCCAGCCAGACAGGCGAGCATTAGCAAGTGCTCTTCGTCGTTGGCGGCGGCAGAGTCGGCTTCCTCGTCCAGCAGAGCGTCGAACACCTCGCGGACAGGGTGGAGGCGGATGTGCGCGAAGCTTGACCGCGACGGCGATTCTCGGGTGGAGGTGGCTGGAGCGGGGAGGGGATACGGCAGAGGGTGTCGTCGCGGTGGTTTGGCGGTGGTTTTGGTGGCGAGCTCGCGGCGGAAGGGAGGAGTCGGTGCCGGCGACGGGGAGAAGGAGAGGAGGAAAGGACGAACCCGTTCGTGGAAAGGTGCGTTCTCTCGCCGACAGGGGTGGCCCGCGCGGTTTTCCCCTTTCGCCGGCGCCCCAGGCCGGATAAAATTTGGCCCAAATCCGGCGAAAAACGAGTCCTTGGGGGGTCCTGGGGGCGCGACTACGGGGAAAATGGACCGCCGGCGTCGAAAAGTTGTCCTGAGGGGCTTTGTGGGGGGGGGGGGGGGGGGGGGGGGGGACGGCTGGAGTTGCTCTAAGCTCTTTTCTCTCCCTTGCACCCACTCTTTCCCTCACCCCCAATGGCCTTGTTCCTTTTCCCTGACACAAGGGAGTAACCCCACACGCCATGGACACAGGCTGGCCTCTCCACCTCTATCCCCCGTCCTTTCTCTCTCCTCGGTGGTCACCCATTTTTGGACAGCGGGCAAATGAGCTCGCCAGCTCCCTAGGCTGCACCATCAAGCCTCCCTGTCACTCCTCTCTCCATTGGACATACTCCCACAGAAAACGATTCTCTCTCTCGACCAAATTGTGCTCGCCCAACCAGTGCTCGCCGCCCTCGTGACCGCCCTTTGCGTTCCCTGAAGCAAAATATTTTTCTAAGAACTATTATTACCAAACTTTATTTTTAGTGATTTCTAATCTTATTACCTCTTCAAAATATTCAGAATCTTGCCATTCTACATTAAAAAGATTTTCAATGGAATTTTTCTATTATCTTGTCCCCGTTCAAACTTAGATACATACTTGACGGCATACCCAAGCTAAACCTATGTAGATGTTAGCCAGAAGAAGAAGCTTCATGCTCAACGCCTCAACTTGTATTAGCAAGGGTTAGATATTTAGCCAAACTTTATAAATTTTGATTTTAGCCAAAAAGAACATGCAACATATTTTGGAAAAGAGGGAGTACGTGGTTCATGTGAACAGCAAAGTGTGAGCAACCAGGAACCAAGAGGTCCTAAATGGTTTCCCCTGAAGAAACTGAGACTATTGCATATTATATTTGTGTTCGAGATTGTTCATTATCTCTGGCCTGACCAGCTTTTGCCTATTTTAATTTTATCCCACTTGTCTGTTCAGTTCATCCTATTGACTGTTATCGAAACCAATGTCAAACTGTTGCTTAATCTCCTACCCAAACAAACTAATCATTCCCTAGTCCATACGAACATGATGGACTCTTCGTTAACACCAAGCTGCGTACCAAAGTTACTGCATTCACTTCTCCAAGCTGCGTACCAAAATTACTTCCCGTCTATGGCGCCAAAAAAAAGCATAGTTACCAGCAAAACTACACAAGCCCTGCATAGTATCGTGCGTTCACCTTACCCAAGAATTAAATCAGCAAACGGTCGACTAGAGTACAAACTAAGTACCACTTCAAAGCGATCACCACCAGACTTTGTACAAGAAAAGAATGCTGGATACTCAACATCCTTTCATCCACATGTTTTAACACAACCTCTCGGCCAAAAAGGGTCGGTAAAACGTACATCATATCGATCTAGCGCAATGTGGGGGCTGGAATTTTTCCTTGGAATTCGGCAGACCCATGTACCAAGTTGACTCAAACTATTTTCTACAATGTACAAAAATCCAGCGCTCATTCGCTGCGGCACCGAGTTGTACTTCTCGGCAAGTGAAGGAGTAGCCGTTATCTTGTTCATCAGATTCTTCAGCTTCATGCTGTAGTCGCTGCCACTGCAGATCAAAGTCAAGGGTGGGTCAGGCTTAGTATAATATTTGGGTTTTGGCAGAAAGGATGGCAGATAGTTCGAATTTTGGCTAAACCAGAACACAAGCTTGTACGGCGGAATCAAGCTTTTTACCTAATGCGGCTTAGAGCAGCAATTGCTCGAAGGGCACTGCGAATCATGTCTTCATTGCGGTCAATCTCCTGCTTCACTGCATCGCCCTTGGGTTTGTGACTGATAGTTTTCTCGATAGGTTCAACTAACGACTCCAGAACTGAAACATGATGGTCACAACAATATTAGAATCGGCATTCACCGTATGGAACTTCCCTTAAAGGCCCTTGATTATAGCATACCTGCAAGAACAGCAGAAGGGCACTTGTCTGCTAGCTTTGAGAGAATCAGATGGCAAGGCATTTTTACATCATAATGATCTGCAATAAGTAGTACAGTAAGAACTGATTAGCAAGTCCGGATTGAGAAAACACATTCAACATGATTATGCTAATATAGGTATTGTGAGCAATATATCCAGAAGGAATTAGTTTGAGAAAGTTTTGCTAGGGGTAATCGCCGCCTCAAGCCACCAACCAAACACACCCATTCAAAGTGCAGTGAAGAAAATATAGTCTCAAGTACTTACCGCCTAAGCCAGATAAGAGGAAAGGAACGATGAAGGACGACGGATTCACTTGATCAAGACAATTATCCAGCAATGTGTCCACACATTCAAAGGCAGCTTTCCTAAGTTCAAGCCCATCATCAACGACATGCTTGAATGGCCCTAGATCAACTGTCCTGATCAATTCTTGCTGCAAAAAAGGATAGCATCAGTTTGTTACTTCCTAGATGTACATTATACGTAAATTATACGCAACAACCCTAGGCCATGACCAAGGAAAATAACATGCAACAATTTAGGAAAAAATACCTTCACAACAGTCTGGTCATACAGAAGAGGTAATAATTCAGGAAGAAGAGCTTTGATTAAATTTGGCTTGTTGTGGGCAGCTGTACTCAAGGCCAGGACAGCTGCACGTCTCACGTGCTGCAAAATGCAAACAACAAATCCTATTGTCAGCTTCACATCTTACTTTACGAACATTAGTTAGTAACTTAGTATAAACATGTAAAGACTATTTCAAGAAGTAGAATTACCCTGTCACTGTCTTTAATTAAGAGAAGGAAAGTAGAAATCTCGGAGTACATGATTGCATCAATTTTTCCAGGCCGTTCAACAATTGAATATTTTATAGCGATTGCAACTGTAGCCCTTGTGTTTGCTGCTGGGCTAGACGTGCGTTCCTATAAAATAATATGAAATCCCAATTAGACCTCATAATCATATAATAAATGCAACATGACATGTAAATTTGCTACTTGTCCACACTTCACACCTTCAGAGCAGGGATTAATCTGTTTGGTTCAATAAGTGCAATTTTCCCTAAACACTCGGCAACCACATTCCGGACACCTTCCTCCTCACTTTCACAGTGATTAAAGAGCAATGCCAGTATCTTCACAATGTTTGATTCCTGGAGCTCACTCTGGCCAGTATGATCAACAGACTGACGTGCAATTACCTGATAGGTTTTGCATAAGAGCACAAATTAAACAACAAGTCGTATGGGAGGTGCTTCTTACAAACATAATTCTACTCGAAACCAACCTCTTTCAATGAATGAAGCAAGAGATACTGCTTCTTCTGTTGATTGTCAATCTGATCCAAGATAAATGGCAAATACTTCGATAGATTGCCAACAGCAATGTTTCCAAGAGCATATGATGCTGCAGACTTTATCTCCTCAAAAGGTGACTGAAATGATTCAATCACAATATTCTCAATTTGAACATGATTGCTGAGGTCCTTCCTTCTTCCAATTTCTCCCAAACATAACAAGGCCATGTGTTGTTTAGCCTGGAAAGCATATCATAAGCAATTAACAAATGACAAAGAGAAGTACATAGTTCATTGTGGAGTTAGACATAAATGTAAGCAACCAACCAATGGCAAATAATAAATATTTGTTCATTCCCGTCAGAATTACGCACTAATCCTATCAAGATTTTAAGACCTGCTTAATCACAGTTCAATGTTTTAAGATCATTAGACTGTAGAGCACCAATCAATACGCTTGCTCTAAATGTTAATATTGTTTGACCTTCAATTGACAATTTCAGCGTTTTCATAATTTTGAGAGCAGCAGAACGTGTATATATGTAATAAATAAAGAGAGCATGTACTATCCCAATTTCACAATGCTATAATTTTCTAAAGCAAACTTCCATGAATTACCAAAGAGGCAAAGGTCACGAGTGTAGATCTGGTGAACAAAAGACATCCATGGTCACGAAAAGAAAGCCTTACCGAATTAGCAGAGCTGTCATCCTTTAGAATGCCTTTCAGCATTTCAATAGTTGATGCACACTTCTGATCACCAGCTGCTAAGCATAGCACAGCAACACACTGTGCAATGGAGGATAGTGCCTGCTTGGAAAGACCGCCCGACTGCGATGGCTTGGCAGTGGAAATAAGGGAGTCCAACAAAGTTTCAAAACTTGTGTTTGCAGACTGGACCAGTGAAGCAAAAAACTTCTGCAGTGCCTGTAACAGAAACAATGCCCTCTGTCAGTTGGAGCATAAGATGAAATCAATTGTTATATTCAAATATGAAAATATATACCTGCAGTGCTTGACCTTGCAACAGAGCACTCCTGATCAAAATTAGGGCCTGAGGCAAAACCTTCTGTCTCACAGCTAAACCAACATTTGGAATGGATCTTCTGTCGACCATTATTGTAGAACACAGTTCCAATGCAAGAGCAGCCATGTGCAAATCGATGTCACTGCCGCAATAAATAAACCAACATCAGTCATGATAGGCTGAAAATGGAGAATTCCTGAAGAAAGCTAAACGGGGGAAAAACCTTATGAGAGTAGAAAGTTCAGCGATTATCGTTTCATAAGAGGACGAGCCAATTTGACCACCATATGTGACAACCAGAGAATTCAGGGTTCCCAATGTCGCCTGCCTAAGAGCTCTGTTAGCCTGTTGAAGGGGGGCAATAAAAAAGTTAACCTTCAAGCTCAAGTTTCATGTCCTCTTCAAAGTATACAATTCTTCAAGGCAACAAACAATGGGTACAGTATATCTCTACCTTCCGAAGGAAAGATGTGAGCTCAGAAACAACATGGTCCAGAACACACTTAAGATCGATCCGAAGAGGTGAACTTGCAATCACCGCAAATGCCTGTAAAGGAATGAACATTTTGAAAACAATAACAAAACAACAAAAGCAATGAATAGCCATGTTTTGTTTGCTCAAAAGGCTTATGTTTTGGAAGGGAAGGAGTACATTTTAGTATTCTACTGAAGCCTATGTTTACATCAATGAACCTGCCACAAAACCATTTCTCTCCCAACCAACACAGCAAGCCTAGCACTGATCAGAACATTTACACTTGATTTTATATCGTTGGCTAGAATACTGAAATTCAACTTTTCAATAGAGGGTAACATTAAGTTGTTAACCATCATGTCCCTAATTATTTCGGTTGAAGGTGCAGATAACTGCTTACCTTGACTGCTGTAAGTCGTGTTATTTCATTGCCCATCCTATCAACAAGTATGGGAAGGCATGCCGGTAATTCCCTTTGGAGACCATCACCAAAAGTGGAGATCACAAGGCTCATGCAAGATATGGCACATTCTTTAACTTCCTGGCAAAATAAGATCGCATGAGAGAGAGAGAGAGAGAGAGAGAGAGAGAGAGAGAGAGAGAGAGAGTTATGTAGGGGAGACAGAGGTCCAAACCTGATCTTGATCTTGATTTGCCAAGCGGGCCAATATAGCTTTGTAGATTGGACCAATATATGGTCTGAAATCTATAGAACGTGCCTGTATAACAGCAGAACAAGAGCTTGAAAATCAACATAATTGGGTGCTTATAGTTAACATCAGCACATGGAACACAAGACTAACCTCAAAATTTGGACGCAGGACACGGACTAGCTCTCCGCACACCCGTAAAGCCTCAGCAGTGACTTTGTAATATCTATCTCCAATAGCAGATAATATTGGACCAGAAAGTGCCTGGATATTTCATTATGCGTTTAGTAATGAGGAACGACCGCAAGTATCTCGAGTGGTTTATAAAAGATAGTATCTATAATACCTGGATGTATGGATGAAACACAGAGGGTGAATGTGAAGCCATAACAATCCTTGTAAATGCAAGGGCTTCAATCTTCAGGTTGGAGGTAGAAGATTTATCCTATCAAATAAACGGAGTGTTAAAAACAAATAGAAGACCAGCACAAGAAATATCTTAACAACTGGAACTCACTAACATTCAAAGCCTTCTCAATCCCAGGAACAAGAGATCCAAAATGATCAGCCAGACAATCTGGTAATACAATAACAAGCTCCTTCAATACTGAGAATGCTCCAACCTGTAAATGCCAACAAAACAATATAAATCAAGTCCACATACATGCTTCACAAGATAGTTGAAGAACAAACCTTTGTCTTGATTGATTTTTCACGTAACTGCTTATTGATAGACTTGACAATTTTGGGTACCTCTTGCTTCAGCAGCCATCTAGGGCTGCAAAGTAAACAGATTGACAATATGGGCTTAGTGCTGAGTGCATTGAACTTGCAATCACAATAAAGAAAAACTTTCCCCTAAGCATAATAAGTCAAATTGAATATGCATATCAGTGGACCAGAACACATTCTTTGCATCCAAATAAGTCTATCAAGTTCTAACAACGATAGGCTCAGTCGGGTTATTCATGCAAACAGAGAAACATGTGGGTAAAAATCAATAAAACGGATATTTCGTTTACCTAGACTCATCAATGTCACCTTGCCCTTTCGTCACATTACCAGTTTGCCGTAACAACTCAATAAACGTGTTGAAGATGTCCATCTAGGATCACAGAGAAACTTCATAAGATTGAGAGACAATGAAACTTTGGTTCTAGGTCAGCAACAAAATACCATGCAGTTACCTTTACATTCTCCTCTCTTTCCCTAAAGCGATCAATCAACTTTGGACAAGCCTGCATACAACCGAATAAATTACACCAGGTTCCATAGAGGCACTTAATTGAGTTAGCTACTTCTCAAAACAGGTAATAGATGGTTGAAATGAAAAATGCCGTCATGAAGAACCAAGATTGCCAAACTGCACAATGTTGGTTTAACTTGCTTTTGTCAACATACCTCCTGATACATCTTGGACAACATTTGAGGACGAGAAACTATAATTGCAGACAGGCACTTCGCTGATGCCCGACGAACCTTCCAGCTTGCATCCTCATCGTCTGTGTACTCATTCGCACTCTCACTGAGGGAAAAGGTTAAAGATGTTTCAGTTAAATTTATAGGAGCCAATTTTAATGCATTATATGAATATAAATCACATACTCATCATCTTCATCATCCTGTACTTCATCGTCAGTGTCCTCCTCCATGCTATCGGTGAAATTAGGATCATAGCTTACATATTCCAAAGCAAGATTCAAAATACTCTCACAATATGGGGATATATCTCTTGGACACCTGAGCATAAAACTCTCGAGCGCCTAAAAAGGAGTTAATTTATAGCCATAGAGAAGCAACTGTTCAAGTAATCTAGTAACCACTGACCAGAAATCTCACCTGCAAGCTGTATTCACGGAGCTCTTCATCATTTTCTGATGCACTTGTACAGTACTTTATGAGTAGAGGAACAGCTTCCGCAAGGTGTGGTCCAAAACGGTATCCAACTGAGCGACTGTAATTCAAAATAAATTGTATAAGGACATGAGTTCCAGTAATCAAATGAACTGAAAGTACTGAATCTCTTTTAACTCCCTTCATCCTAAAATAGTTTTTCTTATGGGTATATCATCTAGCCAGATTCATTTTCTCTAATATTATACTGATGTTTGGACTGCCAAATTTGAAGTTGGAATTTTTTGGGGCAGTTGGAAGGTTGATGCATATACCTTAGAGCACCAATCATCTGGATATTTGTTCGAGATATTTCAGACTTTGCACTTCTATTTTTCAGTAATTGGACAACCTCCAAAGTTGCCTTGGCTAATAGATCATCTGATAAACACGGAGCAAGTGATGCTGCAACAGAGAGCGACACGTTACACTCAATGAATGACTATTGTCATGCAATCATATGCAAGAATTAACAGCAAAAATAATTATAGAATGAATTCAGCTGTACCAATGCACGAAACAGACTTCTTTCGGACGCTTGCTTGATTGCAGCTCAGCTGGGATAGAAGTGCAGTGAGCATATATGCATGATCTTTTGCAATCACATTGCCGAATCTATGAAGTACATCACTTAATGCATCAAGACATTCACATTTAATTTCAGCACTCTTTCCCTGTCAACAAAAGAAGAAATGTATCAAGAAATTTGCGATAATTTAACATCAAAATGATAAGCGTAAGTAGAACGATCTAAATGCTACAGACCTTTGAACCGTGCAAATTATTTACAATTTTCAAATTCATAGGCACATGACAAGTCTATCATGCAACACACTTCCAAGTAGCTTCATAGGTAAGCAACAGTATGCACTGCCAACCCGACGGAATTACAAAAGCAATGAACATTCAAAAAACTGCCAAACTGCCTAAGTAACACATATATTAAGTTCCTAAATTAGCCTGGCAAACTACATACATAGTATTTATTTAATTTTCCTTCTAAGAGCCTGTAAACAAGGATTATCTTCATACTTGCTCCTCCAAAGCGATGATAGATAACATTTTTTCCCATTAGCAACAGCATTACCTTTTCTGGGGTGGCAAAAACTTCGTTTAGAACTTCTATTAACTAGATAAATCAATACTGATCAAACTGGAAATCCTTATTGGCTCTTGACAAACAAATTATTGAAGATAAAAAGGCACGTATCTTGGGTTGCAATGCTCTTGCCCACTATACGTTGAGTCACGTTTGCTAACAAGCTACAGGAACATAAATATGATAGTAAACATATGTGCACCCGCACAAAAGAACAAAGTTTAAAACAGGTCCTTCCATTGTGAGACTGAACAAATGGGTGACATACAATGGACATAAAGAAAGCTACTCCCAATTTATGCATATGTACAACTTTCAAAATTAGAAGGCCTTATCAGAAGGATTAAACCTTAAGAGCTCTGCAGACAACTAAGGAAAAGTACGGCAAACAAGAAACAAAATAAAAAAGCTTACACTGGTGACACCCTGGATTAGCTGTGGGGCAAGAGAAACTAAAATCTTTTCAGCAAGTGATGACGTAGTAATTTCCGCAATGATTGTCTTCAGAGCTATACTAGCAGTATCACGATGTTGGTCCTTTCCATTGAGTAACTTATCGCAAAGCTTGGTGGTCATCTCCACTACTCTATCCTCGCTAACTTTCTTGACAAGTGGAGCCAAGCTAACCAAGACAAAAAAAATAAGAGTAAATATAGCAAATGTATGTAGAGAATAATAACAGAATAATGGGTATCAGATTTCTCTTTACAAAAACTTCTGCGAATATAATAACTGAAGCGTGAGAAAACAGCATGTAATGGAATTCAAGAAGTATTCTCTTCTACTGCAAACCAATAGGCATCTAGGAGATAAAAAGGGATGTATAGTGATTTTGACAATAATAACAGCTAATGCATCTGACACAAGCTATAACACAGCAAGTAGCATCAACCGGATCCCCAAGTCCCCAACCCGGACATCACAAAAGGAAATGTGTTCGCCTTTTTTCATACAAGATAGTTTAAGGAAAATAGATAAAATAAAAAAATTATATTTTAAGGAGAAATTTACCATTTCACAGCTAAGCCAGAAACATCTCCAGAAGCATCTTCCAGTTGTTGAATAATAATATTTGTCAACTTTGGTTCCAGGTCCTGATCTGTTTTAAAACTCTCTTTGTTTAATTCACTAAGCAAATCTGATGTCGCCATATATCTGTAGTCTTTATCTTTCCCTGTCATCTGAAAGCACATACACCAAAATGTTACAAAGCATTAATAAAAAGAGCAAACAGATTCATTATTATCAATGCATGTAAATTACTGCGATGGATACCTTCTCCAAAATGCCAGTTATATTCATGTTTGCCATCGCACCAAACCTGTGTTCAAGTCCTCTTCACAAGTATTCAGTAATATCCTGCTAAAAAGCAAATTAACCAACGAGGCATGTAGCATATGTGTTGCAAGTGTATAGTTTTCAAAGCTGGGCCAATCAAAATTAGTGCATTCTGGTTGGACAAGTAAGCTAGATGTAGGAAACCCAGGCAAAAATAAATAAACTAATGTCCAATAAAAAATGTGACGACTCCACTTCACACCAAAAGTTCCTACCGCCTGTGCTACGTGTATGTTGCCTTAGTAACAAATATACAGTACAAATTCCCATTATTGTGGGCAAAAGTAAAAAATTGACAAATGAGCGAACAGGGAATTCAAACACACGAGAGGATTCGGTTGTAGTTTGGCTGTCATGACCACCTCCCCTGGTGTGTTTAAAAATACATAATAGCTTTAATAAGAATATGTATTAACCCAAGGTTCTGGTTGAACTAACAATCAGACCACCGAACTAGTGGGCATGGAGCACGAGAGAGTCGACACACGATCCAGTTTTCAAGACTACAGTCGAATGTTCAGTTGGTGTGATGCATATAGTAACAGGAAAGGTAGTAGGAGACCCTGGACCGTAGCAAAAGTTGATTTCATGATCCCAACGAGAAGAGTCCATGCTTGACAGACAAAAAAACATACTGGATTACTGCAAACAATTAAACCAACTTCTAAACGAGATATAGCATACATCTATACACTGAGCAACTGAATACTTGGAACAAGACAAAGATGAACAACGACAGCACTACTGAACCAGTCCATGCGTATACTTTTTACAGCGGCAACCGAGCAAAATCAGCACAAATATAAAGTCTCGTGTGCAATCATAGACAAGACGTTACCCGTGCAAAACCTTGTTAAACCTATCACCATCGACGTTACTTACACAGTAGCAGACGAATTCGAAGCAGAAACATAACTAAGCTCCACGAGGAACTACACCGAGCTACCTAGACCGCCCCACACCAAGTGACACATGACAGATCGCCCAAACAAAAGCCAATCCCGTGCCCATCAGAGACCAATGCCAAGTGATTGCAGCGCCGCAAGCCGCGCTCCATCACTTGACCCGCACCCGATCCGTACGACCGGCCTCGAACCTCACGCCCCGCGCCGCCCAGTACCCAAGCTTAACCCGCTAAACCCGCGCCGAGCGCAGCAAGCATTGCTGCGGCTGCGCGACGGCGGGCGGAAGACGAAACAGCAGCGCGAAGTAGTACGGCTACCGCGAGCGAATCGAATCGCTGGACGCGGAGGCGGGGACGACGCACCTGGATCCGGCGCTGGCGCTGGAGCGGAGGACGCGGCCGATCTGGTACGCCGCCGAGAGCTCCGATCAGCGGGGAGCCACTCGCCGGCGGAGGTTTTGGCGCTCGCGCGCTCGCTCGCCGGAGAGGTGGAGACGGGGGGAAGCGGCAGAGGCAGCAGCAGGAGAAACCCTAAAGCTTAAAGCCTCGAAGCCTTTTTGCTTTTTATCTCCGAGCCTTCTTCCCTTCCCCTTGCCTATGTAACGTAGATTAAAAAAAAAGTTAAACGCAATAGAAACGGAAGTGTTTTGGGTGGGCTGGGCCTGGAACTTTAGCGGTCTCGGTGGGCCCAACGGAGAAGACCCAGTAGACGAGCAGCTGCTTCACCTGCACGGCCCAATAGGCGCGGCTAAGGAAAAAACAACCATCTTCCCTGTCCCTTGAAAAAAGAATCCATATACTCCCTCTTAGTCCGAAATATGTGTCGCTAGCTGTGCTTAGGATTATACATATTTAGCTGTTTTGTTACGACACTTAAAGCGGATTAGAGGGTGTAACAGCCCCAGTTTGGAAACAGAAAATATGAATAAATTTTCCACTTTTGCATGGTCATCTTGAATCATGGCATCCATATTTAATCTTGCTTAACCTGAAATAATGTTGAAGCAACAAGTAATAAACCAATGATGGTGAATGATGTTGGACAAAAAAATTCAACTTGAACTTTCATAATTGTCCAGGAAGTTCTAATAATTTCAATTATGATTTTTGCAAAAATTAATTCAACTGTCAAATCAAATAATTTAACAAACACCCAAAATGCCTGTGAGCATTTTGAAGTAAGTTACAAACGAAATGTTTTCCTTTTGGGCTGAAATTTTTATTACAGCTTTCTAACCTAATATAAATGCTCTGTGAATTTTTCCAAATTTTTAAAAATGTTTAAAGGCCTTAATTAATTGCCTAAACCCTGCTGGACCTAAATAAAAAGGAAAAAGAATAACACCCTGACGGGTGGGACCTACCTGTCATCCCCTCTCTCCCCTCCTTCTTCCTGGCGCCACAGTGAAGCCACTAGCGCCATGGTCGCGCCGCACCGTGGCCTCCTCTGCTGCTTCCTCGCCCCACGGCCCCCCTGGAGGATAAGAAGCACCCCGAAGCCGCCCTGCTCTCTCCCCCCCCCCTCTTTTTCCCCCCGCTGCAGGAAACCCTAACCCTAACGGTGCCATGGCTGTGACCTAGCTGAGCCGGCGCCACATCGTCGTTGATCCCGACCGCCTCAGGGCATGCCGAAGGCACCGCTAGCTCCGCCGTGATCTCCTCTTCTTCCTCGCCCACGGGATCGAGCCGGGAGGCTCGGGCTCGTCGTCTTCGTCCTCTTCTTCCCCGCCTCCGTCCAACGACCGCCGGGACGATTGCCGCCGGTACCGGCCTCCCCCTTCAGCACCGAGCATACTCACGCATCGAGGGTGAGACACTGGTCCTCCTGGACCTTTTCTTCCTCTCCCTCTCCCTCTGTTTCACCCTAGGGCCATAGGCCAAACCACCTCCGCCGCCGTAGCTCGTCGCCGGAGCACACCCCGGCGACCATAGGGTCCTTCGCGCCGCCACTAGATCCCCCACGTTGCGCCGAGCGTAATGCGCTCCCTCTCGGGTTTCCGCGAGCACCCATACGACGGATCGGTGCACGACCTCGCCGTCGGTCACCACGGCGCCGCGCCGGTCCTAGCACGCGCCACGGTCAAACCTGACCGTGGGCCGCCTCGCCCGCGTGGACGCCAGCGTGGCCACGGGCCCGGGCCGTCAGTGGCTGTGGCTAGCCCACTACCCAGTGAAAAACGGTTCGGCCCGTTTTTGAATTTAAATTAAAAAGACAGAAAATCATATGAACTTTGAAATTCAATATCTTTTGAACCACAAATCAGAAAAATGCAAACAATATGTCAAAATGCTTAGAAAAATCATATCTATCTGTTAGTGTCATTTCCATGATCAACTAAAATTATTAAATTTCTTTTACTTAATAAATACTAAAATGGCAGAATTAATTCAATGTTTAGAAAATTCATAACTTGAAAATTACTTATCCAAAAATTATGAATAAGGTATCAAATTGTTCAGCAGTTAATGAACTACAAGTTTATGTCACTTGAGAGAATTGTAGAATTAAATTTTGTGTTGTTTATAAAAATTAAATGAAATGGCAGATTTAAATCAATAATTGGAAATATCATAACTTGATAAATATTGATCCAAAAATTGCAAATGATATACCAAAATGATCAACAAAACAAGGGCTATCTAGTTATGTTAATCTCACAGCATGAAACCAATTTCTCCTTTGGTGTCATTTTCGAATTGGTTAAAATGATTTAAATTGAATAACCGTTTAAATCACCATTTCATCATCGTTAATCGAAAAATTGCAAACGAAGTACCAAAATGATCAGGAGAACAATACCTATCTAATAATGTCATTTTCATGCATGTAGAACTCATATTTTAGTACTGGACATTTTAGGTAAATGCTCAATTCACTAAGTTAAATATGGATTTATAACCCGTTAATTGCGATAATTATTTTAGGGGTTCCATTTAACTTGTGGGACATGCCCAATACCATTTCAGTGCATAATATGACCATCTCATCATGAGTGTGCATTGCACCTTTGTATTCGTGTTATTTATTTCGTTTCCTGTTATTGTTTGTGTTCCGGTAGATTCAGGAGTCGAGGTTCCACCACAATACCTCGATGATCCGCGCGACCAGCACTATCAGCAAGGCAAGAGATAACCTAACCTTCTTGGCATATAGCATCCTATGGTTTTATACAATTATTTTATCCACCATAATATTGCATTCGATTCAATGTCAACTTCTGATCAAGATGTAGAGTATCCTATGATATGCATTGTCCCCTAAACCATCACATGTTTCCCCTCCTATGAACCATAGGTTTGATGTGTTGGCCTGAGATAAAGATATAATTGTTGTATACATATGCTTAGCTATGCTTAGCCATACTTAGTCGAATGCTATATTTGTCCGGTGATTAAATTCCATAATTATGATGTTGATGGAATGTTCGGACATGGTGGTTACAGTGGTACTTATTTAAAATGCTTAAATATTCTAGAACCTTCCGGGACCCACTTAGGTCCATGTGGGTCCATACGATATGGGCCCCACTTCTAGACTATTCTAGAACCTTCCGGGACCTTTCTGGTACCCCGCTTGAATATTCCGGAACTTTTCCGATACCTCCGGAAACCACTTTCCTTATATGAATCTTATTCTCCGGACCACTCCGGAACTCCTCGTGATGTCCGGGATCCCATCCGAGACTCCGAATCACCATTCGTTCATACCATCAAATATCTCATCGCAAACCCTAGCTACATCGGAGCGTTAAGTGTGTGACCCTACGGGTTCGAGAACATGCAGACATGATCATATCAATAATCAACAGCGGGACCGGGATGCCCATATTGACTCCTACATATTCAATGAAGTTCTTTATCAATTGAACCACGATGCCGGAGATTCTTAATCTCATATACGATTCCCTTTGTCCCACGATATTTAATTTTCCCGAGATTTGATCGTCGATATCTCCATATCTAGTTCTATCTCGTTACCTGGCAAATTCTCTTTACTCGTCCATAATATAGGATCTTCGTGATTAACACTTAACCACATGGTTGCAACCTTTCTGATGCTATATTACCGAGAGGGCCCAGAGATATCTTTTCCGTCACAAGGAAGGACAAATCCCACTTTTGATTTATGTCACCCAACAAATACCATCGGAGATACCTGAAAGCCACCTTTATAATCACCCAGTTACGAAGTGACGTTTGATGTCCACAAAGTATTCCTCCGGTAAACGGGAGTGACATAATCTCATGGTCTAAGGAAACTATACTTGGCATACTAAAAGTGTTGGCAATGAAACTGTGTGACACGATCAATTGCAACTCTTTATTATCTGGGTCTTGTCCATCACATCATTACTCCTAATGATATGACTCCGTTATCAAGTGACTATAACAAGTCCATGGTTAGTAAACTCTAACCATCTCTTGACTAACGAACTAGTCTAGTAGAGGCTTACTAGGGACACCTGGTTGTTTATATTCCACACATGTATTATGTTTCCAATTAATACAATTATAGCATGGATAATAAACTATTATGATAAACATGAATATGCTAAAAAACCATTTTATTATTGCCTCTAGGGCATATTCCCAACAGTCTCCCACTTGCACTAGAGTCAATAATCTAGTTTACATTTTCTCGATCCAAACACTCATGGTGTCTAACACTCATGGAGTCTCAGTGCTGATCATGTTTGCTCGTGGAAGAGATTCTGTCCGTGTTCTGTACTATACAGTTCTTTATGTTCTTTGCAAAACGTCAATGTCACCTACTTTGACATTACTTTATCATCACATGATAAACCTCTTATCATCACATGATAATTTCATCATCATATGACGAATATAATATAATTGGTTAAAGAGTGAGATTTTTCATTTCCCATTATGCCTACATGACGTATGATCAGTCAAAAGGAACTTTCACATAGCATGTGTGCCTGGAACTCACTCAGTCTTGAAACAAAATTTCTCAAACCATAATATTATATCTTTTAATCCTTGAATTAATCATATACTCCTATATGTTGTAGACTCACAAATCGACAGTGCTATCATGTCACTTCGATATTTCCGATCATGCTTTCGATGTGCTTCTGCCTTTATGAGATTTCCAATCTAGTTTGGTTTTATGACTTCAACCAAGTCTACCAATCTCTAGATTCTATTATCTCAACTCCATGAAAAATGACTCCTCACTTAACATGTTCTTCTAACCAAGAACTTGGGTCACATATCGTCAAATACAAACACATGGTTCTTATATGTTTTAGACCTATGAACAATTCATAGTGAACTCTAACATATCCTCCAACCATCATTTTTGTACTGAGTTATCAACTCAATGTTTCACCTATTTTTCACAAGCAGATGAACCTTTCTTCTCTTGTTTTATTTTGAACTCCTTCAAAATCTTACTTAGGTTAAACATCCTGACATAATGCTTAAATATATCTATCCTCCATAGATACATCCATCTCTATGGATATTTGACTAACTTCATAAGTTATACGTTGGTTCCTGACTTATTTATAACATTTATGAAATCTCCATTTCACACAAACAAGATGTTGTAAACTCCCACTCAAATATACACCATACACATATTAAATTGTGAAACCACTTTGGCTCCCACTCAGAAATATGTTATCCTTATATTTGACCATGATTAACTAGCTCCCACTCAAACATATGTCACCACATATTTTGATCATGGAAAATAGTTTCTGCTCTAACTTAACATATGTCGCCACATATCTTAATTAGATCACACTCGTGTATTTTCTCGATATTTTGGACACCTCCAAAATTCTTAATTAACTATTAATATCGAGAACTCTTTATACGAAACGCTAGTACTTTACTAGCTTTAAGTTTTATTTATTCCCTACAAACCCCATTTTGAGAAATAAATATGTGAAACATCACTTTCACAAAATCAAGCAACAATTACTTTGTGATTTAAACTTAACATAGGATGACTCTTAGTCATTTTCGTATTTAAGGTTTCTATTTCTTCTTTGTAGTTTCGTAGGTATGTCTTGTTTCTCAAACATGACAAGTAAATAATGAATATTATTTTGTAACCTGACAAAATTTTATATTCATGAATCCTACTTTTCTTTAGACAAGCTAAACCGAAATTCAATGATCACCATCATTAATTCCTTTATGTGTCAAGTTTTAACCAACATAGCACTTTACATATGTGCCACTTGATACATAAACAAGCAAGGTTTTAGCTTTTCCATTTTATTCCATCAATTCTTTTATCCATGAAACCTTTTCAAGATAAAACCACTAAAACATTTAACACAACCAACAATTGATTTGTCCCTTTTAGTCTCTTATTGTGAAATCTCTATTCATAATCACATATGAATATACTACAAACTTTATTTGCAATAGTTTCTAATTATCCCATAATTATTGAAACCACTGTTTCACATAACTCATATGCGAAATGCAAATCATTAAATAGACCCTTATTTAAAACAGAGTGTTTATCAAATAAATCTAAATGCTACAAATAAACCCTAATAAGAAAAAAAACCCTTTTATTTTATCAGACCACACAATATCAAATAGCGTGTGATTACAATATCTTAGGACATATCAAACGACTTTGAAATATTCTAAACATTGTAATTTGTGATAACACTTGTCACAAGTCCACATACTAACATATAACTCAAATATCTTGTCTCTTTTGATCAAATCATAAAGACTCAATTTTCTTGTTAACTTAATATCCTAAACTCCAGAAATTTATTTGATCTCATCAAATATCATAACTCGAATAAATACACCTATTTAATCATTTCATTTATGATGGAGTACACAAAATAGTGACATCTAACATTTGCTGAAAATACAACCAACACTTGTGTTTATTTCCGGCAACTCCTGTCACTCTTCCAAAGAGTGGCATTTTAGTCATACTCCTTCAATAAGGCGCATTGATAAAACATCAAAATGTTTATTCAATATTTAGCACGACTAAAACAATTGTCATTATTAAGTTTTGGATATTTTAGTATGTCACATATTTTATAAATGTTCAACCAATTTATCATTTAGATTAAACAAAGGACAATAATCTCAAAATCGAAATGTGATCATCAAAAAGAATTATTCATGAAAATAGAACAACCACTTGTCTTTAACATGAATAACCGTCTCAGAAACCGAGACACACTAATTTAAAGATCACACTCAATTCGATTACAAAAACTCATTCAAATCCTCTAATCAAAAAACGATAAATGTAGAGACAGATCGTTGCCAGCATCAACTCCTTGATTGCCACCATTCCGCAACGTCTTCCCAGATCCTTTATGCAAATCTCAAGCAGCAGGTTTTGTTTTCATAAAACAGAATGAGTATCAAATACTTATCGAAACCGCCATAATTGCAATTTGGAATTAAACACTTATAACTTGTATATCAATATATACTTTCTGCATTGCCAACTTCTCTTGCTATGGGTTCCACTTTGACATGACGCAGCCGAGACACAAACTCACAGAAAGTGATCAAATCCCTTCCCATGACCTAGTCTCTGACATAATTCTTGAAGCTGGGGAGAAGCTAGCGTAGCACCCCATCTATCGCGAAACCGTCATTCATCTCGTGGTTCCAAACAAGCACTAGACGATGATGTATCTCATGCATTATCCTCAGGTGTTGTTCCAAGCAAGTGTTCTCTTCCATCTTGAGTGAAAGAAAACGGTTCAGACATTCGAACCCTTACAATTCTAACTTGCGCTGAAAAACTATTTTTCAGCTCATCAACAATCTCCATTGCAATCAAGTTCTTGAATTGTCTACTTAGGTCAGAATTCATGAAGGTGCACATCATCCACTTGACTTTCAAGTAGGTGGTTCAAAACCACTCCATGTACTCTTCATCGCTTGCAGAAATATTTGGGTTTATCTCCTATTGGTTCTTCTAACATGTAGAGCTCATCATTGGTGTGTAGGACTTCTTTCAGGACGCAGGTACTACTCAACAAAATTTACCCATCGAGACGCAGTTTTTCAGCAACGAACAGACTACCGTAGTCAACCATGATCTACAAGGATTTTTGCAAAGACATCTGGACTTTTGTTTATGATAATTTTAGTTCATCTTAATGAACTCCCACTAAACTCAACATCTCTCTGGTTGTTTAGTGACACACGATCCAAATACACTACACCACAACCGATCATCACGTGAGTTGATGTAGCTTCAAAGGTGAACATCGCCATGTTGATCATATCGTCCATATGACTCTTTCGGTTCTTGTGTTCCGAGGCCATGTCTGTACATGCTAGGCTCGTCAAGGAAACCGTAGTATTTCTGCATGTGTAAACTGGCTTACACCCGTTGTATGTGAACGTAGAATCTATCACACCCGATCATCACGTGGTGCTTCGAAACGAAGATCTTTGGCAACGGTGCATACTAGGGGAGAACACATCTTGATATTAACGTGAGAGATCACCTTATCATGCTACCGTCGCGATCACATCTAAGCATAACAATAAGGTGCATAAAAAGATTAACATCACATGCAATTCATAATTGTGATATGATATTACCTTTCTTCTTGTGCCTTTGATCTCCATCTCCAAAGCACCGGCATGATCTCCATCATCACCGGCATGATCTCCATCATTGTGGCGCCATCACCATGGTTGTCCACCAACTATTGCAACTACAACTAATGCTACTCTTAGCAATAAAGTTAAGCAATTACATGGTGATTCAATGACACGCAGGTCACATAAAATAAAAGACAACCATTTGGCTCCTGCCGGTTGCCGTACTCATCGACATGCAAGTCGTGAAAGATTACAAACATGATCATTGCATACATTATCACAAATCACACATTGGCCATACCACATCACATGACCCCCTCTGCAAAAACAAGTTAGACGTCCTCTACTTTGTTTATGCAATTTTTACGTGGCTTGGGTCAACGAGATAGAACCGTTCTAATCTACGCAAAACCACAACGGTGATATAATAGTTGCTTATTTACTCATCCTTTCGAAAAGGCCTTCCATTGAAAATTGCATCTTCACTAATGCAAGAGAAACAGACACCCGCCAGCCACTTATGCAAAACAAGTTGCATGTCAGTCGTGAAACCGGTCTCTCGTGCGTGGACGAGTAAGGTTGGTCCGAGCCGCTTCAATCTCACAATACCGCAAAGACGCAAAGTGCACGCGAGAAGGTAGCAACATAAAATATCAACGCCCACAACACTTGTGTTCTAATCGCACCAACATCTACGAATAGATCTAGTCTCTGATACCACAGATGGGGTCGTTGCATAGAAAACAAATTTTTTCCTACGAAACAAGCGGAAGAAACCCCAAGGATCTAGATCTATTAGACGGTGGTAGCGAAGATGAGATCTAATCTCTTACCCTTGAAGATCAACAAACGCGTTTTGTCGGTGCAGGGGTTGGCTAGTCGATCCCCGCAACTAGACACATCTAGTCGTGAGGAGATGTATTATCCACGCGATCCAATCCGATGAAGCACCGCACGAGCAGCGCCTCCGCGGTATCCACACGTACGGCTCGATGTAGACGTCCTCTCCTTGATCCCGCAAGCGAGGAGGACGTGGCTAGATGGATCTCGGCACCACGACGGTTGTGGTGGCGTTGATGGTGTAGTCTCCACGAGCAGGGCTTCGCCAAGCCAAGCAAGAGGAGAGGGAGAGGAGGAGGTGCAGCAGCAGCCCTACACTAGGGGTGGTGCGGCTAGGGCATGGAGGTGGTGGTGGCGGCAGCCCTCCGGGGAGAGAGGTGGCGCCGGCTATGGAGGTGAAGGGGCGGCGGCTAGGGCGCCAAGGGAGGGTGCGGCTAGGGCAGCCTTGGATGGGGCACACCCCTCCCCTCCCCTCCTTTTATATGGGGCGGCTAGGGTTTGGGCAAGGGCTGGCCGGCCCCCTTGCCTTGGCCCCCAAGTTGGGGCGCCCCCCTTCTTGGGCCCCTTGGCCCTTTGCTTGGCTGGCTAGGCCCATGTGGGCCTTTGGGTGGTGCGCACCCCATATGGTTGCTGCACCCCCTTAGGTCCATATGGGTCCATACGATATGGGCCCCACTTCTAGACTCTTCTAGAACCTTCCGGAACCTTTCTGGTACCCCGCTTGAATATTCCGGAACTTTTCCGATACCTCCGGAAACCACTTTCCTTATATGAATCTTATTCTCCGGACCACTCCGGAACTCCTCATGATGTCCGGGATCCCATCCGAGACTCCGAATCACCATTCGTTCATACCATCAAATATCTCATCGTAAACCCTAGCTACATCGGAGCGTTAAGTGTGTGACCCTACGGGTTCGAGAACATGCAGACATGATCATATCAATAATCAACAGCGGGACCGGGATGCCCATATTGACTCCTATATATTCAACGAAGTTCTTTATCGATTGAACCACGATGCCGGAGATTCTTAATCTCATATACGATTCCCTTTGTCTCACGATATTTAATTTGCCCGAGATTTGATCGTCGATATCTCCATATCTAGTTCTATCTTGTTACCTGTCAAATTCTCTTTACTCGTCGATAATATAGGATCTCCGTGATTAACACTTAACCACATGGTTGCAACCTTTCTGATGCTATATTACCGAGAGGGCCCAGAGATATCTTTTCCGTCACAAGGAAGGACAAATCCCACTCTTGATTTATGTCACCCAACAAATACCATCAGAGATACCTGAAAGCCACCTTTATAATCACCCAGTTACGAAGTGACGTTTGATTTCCACAAAGTATTCCTCCGGTAAACGGGAGTGACATAATCTCATGGTCTAAGGAAACTATACTTGGCATACTAAAAGTGTTGGCAATGAAACTGTGTGACACGATCAATTGCAACTCTTTATTATCTGGGTCTTGTCCATCACATCATTACTCCTAATGATATGACTCCGTTATCAAGTGACTATAACAAGTCCATGGTTAGGAAACTATAACCATCTCTTGACTAACGAACTAGTCTAGTAGAGGCTTACTAGGGACACCTGGTTGTTTATATTCCACACATGTATTATGTTTCCAATTAATACAATTATAGCATGGATAATAAACTATTATCATAAACATGAATATGCTAATAAACCATTTTATTATTGCCTCTAGGGCATATTCCCAACATCGATTGTGTAGCATGACCGGTTGCACATAGCGTCATTGTATAGTTCTGGGGTCGGGGCGCTACAAATTGGCACAGAGCAGGACTGCCTATAGGAAACCCTTCTATTGGTCGATGTTGAGTCTAGTGTTGTAAAAATTATTTAGAACCTAAAAATGAGTTGTGAAAACCATCTTAGGATTCTTTTTACTCCTTACCCAACTCGCTCCATCTCTGAGTTATCTTGCCTCTATTTGTTTTAACAGTTGTGTCAAGGTTTTAGGTTCTCGGGGTTGGGTTCTTACCGTCCAGTGTGTGTCTCGAGTCCTTGTTTCTGTTTGCTACCGCCGCGTTGACGTGTTGTCACACGTGGTTGTGTTGTTCTGTTTCTTGGTGTTAGTGTCATCTTAAATCTCTATACCCGGTAGGATGCTAATGATCTATCCTAAATATTCGGAGATGGATACTAACTGTGTCCTTGTCAAATCTCCAGAATGGCTCCTACCCGTCTTGGTGAACAAAGCAATGCTGATCCACCGCCGCCATCCTCTATGGCGGAGGTTCTGATGGCCATCGAAGAGAACCGACTGCGCAATGAGCGTCTGCTTGAGCAGTTGGTGCAGCAGGGTGCTAGAAGGAACAATGACTGCAACACTCTCACCGAGTTCCTACGGTCCCAGCCTCCTACTTTCTCGGAAGCTAGAGAGCCGCTGGATGCTGATGATTGGCTGTGAGCTCTCGAGCACAAGTTTGCTGCCTTGCATGTTCCGGTGGCTGAACAAGTGAACTTCGCCACCTACCTTCTGGATGGAACCACTGGCTCTTGGTGGGAGAGCCATGTGTCGATGTTTGATGCTGGCCATGTCTTCACCTGGGCGGAGTTCCACACCGCTTTCCATGCGGCTTACATCCCCAAGCCCATCGTGGACCTCAAGAGGAGGGAGTTCCTGGATCTGACCCAGGGACGCATGGACGTCCAAGCTTATGGGCGTGAGTTCAACCATCTCTCCCGTTACGCCCCTCGGGACGTGACAAATGATGAGGACAAGCAGTATCTGTTCCGTAAGGGGCTTGCACCGCGGCTCCGATATGAGTTGCTGCCCTTCAAGTTCCATTCCTACCAGGAGCTGTACAACCAGGCTCTCACTATGGAGCAAGGTAGGAAGGAGCTGGAGGCTTCCAAGAGGCCAGCTCCAATGGACAAGCAGAGCTCCTCCTCATCTGAGGGCAAGAAGCGCAGGGTCTTCGTGCCTTTCAGCGCTGTGCCACGTGCTCCTTTCGCGCCAAGGCCCTCAGGATACTTGCCACCTCTGCCTCGCCCAGCTACTTCGACCTTGGGTGCGGTCGGAAGTGGTTTTCGACCTTGGCTACCTGCACCACTGGGGCTCACTTGCTACAACTGTGGCCAGCCGGGTCACTTCTCGAAGGACTGTCCTGAGAAGGCACCCGCTCCCTCCACACCCGCAGCCAAGGCTACGACTGTCAGCCGTGGACGACTGAACCACGTCTCGGCTGAAGGAGTTGAATAGGACCCCAGTGTTCTCATGGGTACGCTTCGAGTTAATACATATCCGGCTTCAGTTTTATTCGATTCTGGAGCATCGCATTCATTCATATCCATATCATTCGCACATAGCCACCAAATACCGTTTGAGAACATGGACTCCCCTATAGTGGTTAAAACACCAGGGTCTCGTTGGCAAACCAAGTGGGTTACTCCTGAGGTTCAAATTTCCATATGTTCAATACCCTTTCCGTTCCAGCTGATAGCCCCGAAGTCAGATGGTCTAGATGTTATTCTGGGCATGGACTGGCTAGTCAAATATCATGCTAATTTGGATTGTGCTAGCAAGACTGTCACAGTGATCCATCCAACCTACGGGATAGTGCGTTACTGGTCCCCTTCGTCCGCAGTTCCATCCGCTGCCACTCCTCTATCTCCGGAGATCAGTCTATACTTCATGGAAGGTATCACCCCGCCTGAAATGCATGAGGTAGATGTGGTGTGTGATTTCCCGGACGTCTTTCCTAAAGAGTTGCCTGGCATGCTACCTGATCGAAGTGTGGAGTTTGTCATTGATTTGATCCCGAGAACTGCTCCTATTTCCAAAAGGCCCTACCGCATGCCATCGGAAGAACTGACTGAGGTGAAGAAACAAATTGATGAGTTGGTGGAAAAGGAATTCATTCGGCCTAGTAGCTCACCCTGGGGCTGCCCGGTCATCTTTGTCAAAAAGAGGGATTCAAATGTTCCTCGTCTGGTTGTTGATTACCGTCCTTTGAATGCGGTAACCATCAAGAACAAGTATCCTATTTCCCGAATAACTGACCTATTCGATCAGCTAGCTGGTGCAACTGTCTTCTCCAAGATGGATCTGAGGTCAGGCTACCATCAGATCAAAATCAGAAAGGAGGATATTCCGAAGACGGCTTTCACTACCCGTTATGGGTTATACGAGTATACCGTCATGTCCTTTGGCCTCACCAATGCCCCGGCTACCTTCATGAGGCTAATGAACTCCATCATCCATAAGTACCTCGAAACATTCGTCATAATATACATTGATGACATCCTTGTGTACTCCAAAACCGAAGAAGAGGATGCTGAGCATCTTCGGCTAGTTCTGACTAAGCTCCGTGATCATCGTCTTTATGCTAAGTTCTCCAAGTGTGAGTTCTGGTTAAAGGAGCTCATCTTCCTAGGTCATGTGGTGTCAGCTGCGGGAGTAGCTGTGATACCCGACAAGATTCAGGCAATCCTGGATTGGCCAACTCCAAAGTCCGTCAAAGACATCCGTAGTTTCCTTGGGTTGGCGGGCTATTACCGCCGATTCATCGAGGGCTTTTCCAAGATAGCCAAAGCATTGACTGACCTCCTCAAGAAAAATAAACAGTTTGTGTGGACCGACAAAGCTGAAGAGAGGTTCCAAACTCTCAAAGTCAAACTCACGACCACTCCTGTGCTTGTCCTTCCTGACATAGACAAGGACTTTGTTGTCTACTGTGACGCATCACTCCAAGATTTGGGCTGTGTGCTAATGCAAGAAGGCTATGTGGTAGCCTATGCTTCTCGTCAACTCAAGCCGCATGAGCACAACTATCCAACCCATGATCTAGAGCTTGTTGTCGTGGTTCATGCTCTGAAGCAATGGAGGCCCTACCTGTTGGGCAACCGTTGCGAGATCTACTCTGATCATCAAAGTCTGAAATATCTCTTCACCCAGCCAGATCTGAATCTCAGACAGAGAAGATGGTTGGAATTAATCAAATACTATGATGTGACCCTCAATTATCAGCCCGGCAAGGCCAACGTCGTGGCAGATGCTCTGAGTCGCAAAGCTTATTGCAACACTCTGATGGTTGAAAAGGCCCAACCTGCACTCCATGAGGAATTTGCTCGTTTGAATCTAGAGATTGTTCCCTCCGGATATCTAGCTAACCTCGAGATCAAATCTACTCTTAAGGATGAAATCAAGGCAGCCCAGCAACATGATGCTGGCATCCTCAAGATCAAGGAGAATATCGCAAGTGGGAAGGCTAAGTGTTTCTCCCTTGATGACTCTGGTGTTGTCTACTTCGGGGACCGTCTTGTGGTGCCCAAGAGTGGGAATACTAGAGGGTTGATACTCTCAGAGGCTCATGAATCACCCATATCCATTCACCCTGGTAGTACCAAGATGTACCGGGATCTTCGCCGCAAATTCTGGTGGACTCGCATGAAGCGAGAAATTGCTAAGTATGTTGCTGAATGCGACGTCTGTCGCCGTGTGAAGGCTGAACATCAAAGGCCAGCGGGTACTCTTCGTCCAATCGTTGTTCCGGAGTGGAAATGGGATGAAATTGGTATGGACTTCATCACTGGTTTCCCAAGGTGCACAAAAGGGTAATAATGCCATTTGGGTAGTCATTGATAGACTATCCAAGGTCGCTCACTTCCTTCCTGTTCGCGAGGATATAACTGCGAAGCAACTAGCTGAGTTGTACCTTGCACGGATTGTTCCTCTCCATGGAGTTCCTCTGAGCATTATATCGGACCGTGGAAGTCTATTTGTATCCAAATTCTGGCAGAGTTTCCAAAGTGCTATTGGAACCCGCCTGAACCTCAGTACAGCTTACCATCCCCAGACTGATGGTCAGACTGAGAGGGTGAACCAAGTTCTTGAGGACATGCTTCGGGCATGTGTTATCTCCTTCGGTAAGGGTTGGGAAAAGTATCTCCCCCTCGTCGAGTTCTCCTACAACAACAGTTATCAGGCTAGTTTGCAAATGGCCCCATTTGAGGTTCTCTATGGGAGAAAATGTCGGACTCCTCTAAATTGGTCTGAAACCAGAGAAAGGCCCCTCTTGGGTCCTGATGTGATCAATGAGGCTGAAGAGAAAGTCCGGATCATTCGGGAGAATCTCAAGATTGCTCAGTCCCGGCAGAAGAGCTATTATGATAAGCATCATCAGGAGGTTCACTATGCCATTGGTGATAAAGCCTACCTTCGTGTCTCTCCTCTCCGAGGCGTTCGTTGTTTCGGGATCAAGGGAAAATTGGCACCTCGCTATGTTGGTCCTTTCACCGTCCTAGCCAAGCGAGGAGATCTCTCCTACCAACTCGAGCTACCATCAAATTTCCCGGATGTGCATGATGTGTTTCATGTCTCTCAACTCCGTCGTTGCTTCAAAGATCCTATCCGCCGGGTTGATCATGAAGTGTTGGACATCCAGGAGGATCTGACTTATCGTGAGCATCATGTCCGCATCTTGGATGAAGCGGAAAGGAAGACTCGTAACAAGACCATCAAGTTCCTAAAAGTCCAGTGGTCTAACCATTCCGAAGAGGAAGCAACCTGGGAGCGCGAAACTAGTCTTCGTCAGGAATATCCCGCCTTCTTCACTCAAGCCTAGAATCTCGGGACGAGATTCCTGTAAGGGGGGTAGATTTGTAACAGCCCCAGTTTGGCAACAGAAAATATGAATAAATTTTCCACTTTTGCATGGTCATCTTGCATCATGGCATCCCTATTTAATCTTGCTTAACCTGAAATAATGTTGAAGCAACAAGTAATAAACCAATGATGGTGAATGATGTTGGACAAACAAATTCAACTTGAACTTTCATAATTGTCCAGGAACTTCTAATAATTTCAATTATGATTTTTGCAAGAATTAATTCAACTGTCAAATCAAATAATTTAACAAAGACCCAAAATGCCTGTGAGCATTTTTGAAGTAAGTTACAAATGAAATGTTTTCCTTTTGGGCTGAAATTTTTATGACAGCATTCTAACCTAATATAAATGCTCTGTGAATTTTTCCAGAATTTTAAAAAATGTTTAAGGGCCTTAATTAATTGCCTAAACCCTGCTGGACCAAAATAATAACACCCTGACGGGTGGGACCTACCTGTCATCCCCTCCTTCTTCCTGGCGCCACAGGGAAACCACTGTCGTCATGGTCGCGCCGCACCGTGGCCTCCTCTGCTGCTCCCTCGCCCCACGGCCCCCCGTGGAGGATAAGAAGCACCCCGAAGCCGCCCTGCTCTCTCTCCCCCTCTCTCCCCCCCCCCCCCCGCTGCAGGAAACCCTAACCCTAACGGCGCCATGGCCGTGACCTAGCTGAGTCGCCGCCGCATCGTCGTCGATCCCGACCGCCTCAGGGCACGCCGAAAGCACCGCTAGCTCCGCCGTGATCTCCTCTTCTTCCTCGCCCACGGGATCGAGCCGGGAGGCTCGGGCTCGTCGTCTTCGTCCTCTTCTTCCCTGCCTCCGTCCGACGACCGCCGGGACGATTGCCGCCGGTACCAGCCTCCCCCTTCAGCACCGAGCATACTCACGCATCGAGGGTGAGACGCTGGTCCTCCTGGACCTTTTCTTCCTCTCCATCTCCCTCGGTTTCACCCTAGGGCCGTAGGCCGAACCACCTCCGCCGCCGTAGCTCGTCGCCGGAGCACACCCCGGCGACCATAGGGTCCTTCGCGCCGCCACTAGATCCCCCACGTTGCGCCGAGCGTAATGCGCTCCCTCTCGGGTTTCCGCGAGCACCCACACGACGGATCGGTGCGCGACCTCGCCGTCGGCCACCGCGGCACCGCGCCGGTCCAGGCACGCGCCACGGTCAAACCTGACCCTGGGCCGCCTCGCCCGCGTGGACGCCAGCATGGCCACGGGCCTAGCCCACTGCCCAGTGAAAACGGTTCGACTCGTTTTCTGAATTTAAATTAAAAAGATAGAAAATCATATGAACTTTGAAATTCAATATATTTTGAACCACAAATCAGAAAAATGCAAACAATATGTCAAAATGCTCAGAAAAATCATATCTATCTGTTAGTGTCATTTCCATGATCAACTAAAATTATTAAATTTACTTTACTTAATAAATACTAAAATGGCAGAATTAATTCAATGTTTAGAAAATTCATAACTTGAAAATTACTTATCCAAAAATTATGAATAAGGTATCAAATTGTTCAGTAGTTAATGAACTAAAAGTTTATGTCACTTGAGAGAATTGTAGAATTAAATTTTGTGCTGTTTATAAAAATTAAATGAAATGGCAGATTTAAATCAATAATTGGAAATATCATAACTTGATAAATATTGATCCAAAAATTGCAAATGATATACCAAAATGACCAGCAAAACAAGGGCTATCTAGTTATGTTAATCTCACAGCATGAAACCAATTTCTCCTTTGGTGTCATTTTCGAATTGGTTAAAATGATTTAAATTGAATAACCGTTTAAATCACCATTTCATCATCATTAATCGAAAAATTGCAAACGAAGTACCAAAATGATCAGGAGAACAATACCTATCTAATAATGTCATTTTCATGCATGTAGAAATCATATTTTAGTACTGGACATTTTGGGTAAATGCTCAATTCACTAAGTTAAATATGGATTTATAACCCGTTAATTGCGATAATTATTTTAGGGGTTCCATTTAACTTGTGGGACATGCCCAATACCATTTCAGTGTATAATATGACCATCTCATCATGAGTGTGCATTGCACCTTTGTATTCGTGTTATTTATTTCGTTTCCTGTTATTGTTTGTGTTTCGGTAGATTCAGGAGTCGAGGTTCCACCACAATACCTCGACGATCCGCGCGACCAGCACTATCAGCAAGGCAAGAGATAACCTAACCTTCTTGGCATATAGCATCCTATTGTTTATACAAGTATTTTCTCCACCATAATATTGCATTCGATTCAATGTCAACTTCTGATCAAGATATAGAGTATCCTATGATATGCATTGTCCCCTAACCCATCACATGTTTCCCCTCCTATGAACCATAGGTTTGATGTGTTGGCCTGAGATAAAGATATAATTGTTGTATACATATCCTTAGCTGCTTAGCCATGCTTAGTCGAATGCTATATTGTCCGGTGATTAAATTCCATAATTATGAAGTTGATGGAATGTTCGGACATGGTGGTTACAGTGGTACTTATTTAAAATGCTTAAAAGGTTTGGATGAGTTGCCATCGGGGATGGTGTTTTGCCTCATTCTTGCCCCTAGGTGCGAGTTCTTGTCTCTAGAACCAAGACTGAGCGTGCTTCCAAAGGTGGGGACATATGGAATCCCCTCTGACCGAATAATTTGTGAGGGGCTTGTCAAGGGTCCTCTAGTTTGCTATTTCCATTTGCGTGTGAGTGTGTGGGTGGAAAAAGGAACGATGAGGATGGTGGTGTTTAGGATGTGGCCGCGGGGCATTGTGTTGGAGGCGCTGAACCTTTCCTTCCGCACAGTGATGGTCCTTGAGTAAGCCTCATGCAATGTAAAGGTCTAACCGCGCCCACTCACCGGCCTTCCCCGGAAGAGGGCCAATCAGGTGAGCCGGACGGTACCGATGGGTAAAATAGTACACCCCTGCAGGGTTTAATCTTTTCGAAAAGCCGTGTCCGTGGTTATGGACGACTTGGGAACGGATATACGAGACCATAGAAAATATAAACTTAACTAAAATTTGGCAGCTAGAGGTTGCAACTCAACGTGTGATAAAAGGATCATTTCCTCGAGGGTGATTCGAGGGAGTGCCTTGGTGGAGACGAGTGATGAGAAATGGTTACTATGGGTTCGATGAGAACCAAGGATCGAAGTTTACTATCTTATCCCTTTTATGAAAAACCTTCTGAGTAGTCGATGCCATGAGTCACTTATGTCTTTAAGAATGAAAACTAGCTTTATGCAAAACAACCACTATACAGCTTTAGAGCCTTGTCATCATTGGGCCTATATCGCCCTACTAAACTTGCGAGTACGTCGTACTCAGTCTCTCTTTGTTGATTATTAATTGTTTCAGAGGAGGACGTCACCGAACAGGAAGGTGGGTTCTTCGTTGACATCGACGAATAGTATGGGGTTCCCAGGTGGCAGCTTGGGACGTCCTGGAACAGGCTGGCACGGGATGTTTATCTGTAGGCCTCTTAGGCCATAATTTGGATCTTGTTGTTTAGACAACTAAATTTGCTTCCGCGTGATGTAATGTTGGGTCTGTGACCTCTGAAGTGTTATTTGCTATCTTTCTCATTATATGAGTTGAACTATGATCTCTTTGTGTCGTAGAGTCTGTGATGTGCCAGTTGTTCCGCAGTCTTGATCTCTCTATTATGCATGATAGCTATGTCTGAGCTTATGGCATGATCGAAGTGTTGCGTTGCCGATGATCCATTCCGAGCATGCCTGCCAAAGGTTTTGGCCTGGGATTGGTAACCCCAGTAACCTTCGATTGTGTAGCATGACCGGTTGCACATAGCGTCATTGTATAGTTCTGGGGTCGGGGCGCTACAGTCTTGGTGGCTCACGGGATTTGTTGAGAGCCTCCAATTAGGTTGTGGAGTGAGGCTCAACCTTGTTCGTCTCGGAGCTTTGGTAGCTACGAAGACATTGCCGGGAGCCACCAATTGAGTTGTGGTGTGTGCCCCGGTCTTGGGCATCGAGTCTTGGCGGCTCGGTGCATTTGGTGAAGACCCTCCAACTTGTGGAGTGAGCTTTATCCTTGTAAAGGTTCTAGTTGTCAACCTCAATGGCAATATAGTGACAAGTGCCTCGCCACATCGGTGGTAAGACACAACGGAGATACGGTGTGCCATATCAAGGCTACTCGGTGTTTCACATTGGTGAACACCGTGCCGCTCCAACGGAGACTAGCTTCCATTGGGAAGTGAACTTCGGGATAAATCATCGTCTCCAAGTGCCTCGGTATTTCTATATCCGAGTTTCTTACTTATGCTATTTACTTTGTGATAGCCATAGAGTTTGAAGTTATATATCTTGCTATCACCTAGTTGATTATATTGCTTAGCATAAGTTGTTGGTGCACATAGGTAAACCTAGCTAGTTTAGGTTTTGGCTTGATAAATTAAAACGTTAGTTTTATTCCGCATTTATTCAAGCCTTAACCGTAATAATTTTAAATCGCCTATTCACCCCCCCCCCCCTCTAGGCGACATCCGTGTCCTTTCAGACACTATGCCAAATAGTGTAAGTTAGGCCGGTGGGCCGCCCCTTGTACCCTGTGCTTCCCTTTATAAGGAGCACCAGGGTCAGTCTCTCACTCCACGCTCTCATGCTCCGGGGGAGCTCCCGGGCAGCCGGACAAATGCCGCCTCTCTCACCCGTAGCCGGCTGCTCTCTCCCCTCATATACAGCTCAAGGAGCAACGTTATAACATCAGATATAGTCCACCATATACTCTAGATCATGCAGGAGTAGGGGTTTTACCTCCTCACGAGGGCCCCGAACCTGGGTACGTCTCGCGTTTGCTGTGCTCGTGCCCAATCCCGCCGGAACACCGTCGCTCGCGCCTTAGGCCCCACACCTTAAGCCACCCCGTTGGCATATGCCGTGACACCCACCACGACAATCAACCAAGCAAAGAGTTTGCAATTTGGAGGAGCCCACGGCTTCCAAACCACGGTCGGCATCAAGGAAGTGGTATGACCCAAGAATTGCATATTGTAGGCCGACGAGGAGGAGTAAGCTCCATTGTTGGTGAGCTTCCGAACAATCTTGTCCGGGACGTCATTTTGAAGGTGCACACCCTCAAGCATTTCCCAACGTTCGACGAATTGGTTGATGTGCTCAAGAGAAAGGCCGTTTTGGATATTAATTTGCAAGACCCACCCATCTCCCTCCAACGCTTGTCAGACCATGCATTTTCTTTTCTTAGAAAGGGCAAAGATAAGTGGCGCAACATCCTTTGGCCGTCGGCCCTCAAGCCATGAGGACTCCCAAAACAACGCTTTCACCCCATTTCCAGTAGTGACCTTCATCACGAAAGCTAGGATGTGGACATGTGGTAGAGTAGGTGTGTGTGTTTTTTAGGGGCCTGTCTTTGTTTGCCTAGGCCCTTTTGACTTGTAAGACATCTAAACAATTTCTTCTTATTCAATAAAAATGGAAAATATTTTGACTTTTTTCAAAACAGAAATAAAAACCACAACCACGATCAGCTAACTGAGCTAAGCACAATAGTATTATATATATCCTGTTTATATCACTTTTTCCGTCGGAAATGATTAGAACCGGTGGGCTGATCCGATGGCCAATGCAGCTGCAAGGGGTCACTCCCACCCGCTATATGATGGGAAAAACAAATTTTCCATATCTATGTGTGCGAATGAATGATGCCGGAACAGAATGATGAAGCGGATCTTACTTTTGTGCCCCGCTGCAAGCCTGCTACAACCATCACCACTCACCGCTTTGAACCCCCCCTCCTGTACCATCCCATTCGTGGGCCGGAAAACTCATATCAAAAGCTGTCTATAAGAACAGTGTAGATACCTCTTTCGTTCTTTACATGCTGTTAATCATGATGAGTTGCAAAGCAGACAGGTTGCCTTCGACTAAGCAAGGCCCAAAGCTAAACATATCTGTTATTTTCTGAACGAAAGATGAATTATATGGTCCAGCCTAGTTTATGCATACAGTTACAGTTAACTGAGCTAAGCCTATCTGCACACAACACTTGTCTACATCACATTATTGGGCTCCAGATTAAGTATTTCGTCTCCTCGGATTTTATTATGATGCATGCAACTCAGCTTGGCAAAAAAGTGTCTATTGGTGTCGTTGGAAGGCCAGTCCCATGTTTTTTTTTTTAGTTTTAGCAAGATTTAGTTGTTTCAAACTAACCCTATTCCCTACTGCTTAATAAAGATCTGGTTTTACCCGAAAAAAAAAAACTAACCCCAGCGTCTGCTAGTACCCATCGTCTAGCGTTTAGCACTGATCTAGTTGTTACAATCTACAATATCGGTTCTGTCGAGCATTTAATTAATTCGCAGATCGAGTTGGTAAAAAGTGACAGGAGATGAGAAAAGATGATCCAACTAACCTTTTTTTTTTTGCGAAAGATGATCCAAGTAACCTGCCATGCCTGAAGTGGAGTCATCCCGGTCTCGGGGGGCCAAACCTGGAAAAAGAGTGAACCGGGTGCGGCGCCTGCAGTTTGCCCTGACGATCATTCTCTAAGGAGAATCGGGAGCAGGTGGCTAGGTGGGTAGCTAGCATAAGACGGAAAAATTATGCGTATGCTCAGACGCATCATGCATGATGATGTTGAGTTTGTGCAGAAACGAGTGCAGGCACTAGCTGCGCCTTTTTCCGTTACCATGTCATCTTCCTCCATCTCCTTCTTATTGTCTTTTCTGTCTAATTCAAATCCATCTTGTTATTGTTTCATCAAACTTTTTATTTTCCTTCGCATGTGGTTCGTAACTGTTTCGATATATTTGTTGACTAACAGGCACGATTAGCATGCCAGGATTATCTGCCTGCTTCCTCAGAACTTACATACGGAGTCTATATAACAGTTAGAATTTCTTTGAGTGCACTCGAGCATCTCAAAGAAATTCTTGAACCATTAGAATAAGTATAACACACAGGTACGTATGTGTTCAGGTGTGTACTGCAATTGAGCCTAACGTTATAAAATCTAGCTCCATCTGCGGAAGCAAAACCCCTTGAACCATGGAAACCAGAAGAAGTGGTGCCAACAATAAATGTCAAGGGGTAGTGAAACCGTTTTTATGACATGGATATATGTTGGGTGAGAACTTCTGGCAAAAATAACTCAGTAGTGCAGTCGCCCTTTTTTTTTTTTGACGTGCTTATTATTATCTTTTGACAGTCAGTACTGCAGTCGTCTTTATCAGTCTCCGTTTCATCATCCCGTTCAACAACCATTCGCTATTTCATTAGGCAGGGCCTCTTGACGTGCATATGCATGCATGTGTGTACCACATTTTGATAAATAAAAATTTCATTTTGACATGAGAAGAGAAGCCACGACACGTCCTTCCCTGAACTTTCTGAAGCATCCGCGCTGCTACCTACCGAAACCACGTTTCCGCACAGGCGATGGTACGGTTCTGGACATTTTCTTTAAATACAGTCACACTTCTCTCCCTTGCATTTGCCTCATTACAGTGAAGTGTAGCGGTACTTTTTACGTGTTGCCGCTAGCTACTTAAAATGTTGGTCCTTGTTTGACCAGTGTAGCAGTAGCTAGATGTATCTTCCTCCGTAATTTTTGTAAACAGATCCACCGATCTAGTAATAATCATCAAAAATAGTATAAAGATTTTCTTAATTAATAAAATTTGTAAATAGGTCTTTGCACCACCTAGCAACCCCCCCCCCCCCCCCCCCCAAAGTCAGGCAAACCTTGTTGTAGTAAACCTCGTTATGGTAAGCAGACGTAGATTCGTCATGCTAAGCTCCCAAAGGACAACCGCATCAGAGCATCAACTATCGTCAACAATGAGAACACTAAATTGGTAGAGGAAGGCTTGGTTGCAACCATACCAACAAACACGAAAACCCCTAGAGCATCCTTGCACTTACTTTTCTGAAGGAAAACAATGAGTACAAGGATCTAGATCTAGATGTCAAATTTATGGGTAGAAGCAGAGCTTAGAATCATAAGTTTGTTACCAATCCATAATCATTCATGCACTGTTATTGACCAAAACAGAAACGGGTTATGCACATATTTGTAATACATATTGCTTCTATGCTATTCGAAACAAAAAACGGTTACGTAATGGCCAACTTTATCAAAACCCAGATTGGAGAACTTTTTAGCCTTGATAGAAAAAAATTGACACCACCTTGCCGCAGACCCCGATGCCGCAGCAGAGAAGGCGACGACGATACTAGAAAGAGGCCGCATTGTGCAATGAACTTAGAGTAGGGGGTGGGGGGTGTGTGTGGCGTTCGTCGACGCTAGAGAAGAAAGAGTGCATGGGCCTTAGGTCATCTCCAACGCGCCGACCCAAACGGACATGTTTTTGGTCCGTTTTTGCTCCGTTTGGGTCGGCAAACGGACAGGGGTCCGTCCCCGTCCGGCCATTTCTGGCCAGTGCACCCAACGGGCCGACCCATTTGGTCCGCCCCTTATTTTTTTAACATTTTAGACTTCATCTAAATTGTAGTTTTACAACCAAATTGAACAAACAACATAGTTTTACAACCAAATTGAACAAATTATTCATTACAACCAAATTGAAAATGTAGCAACTAGGCATCCTGATCTTGGTTGCCAAAAAAAGACCACATATGATGAACCAAATCTCGTTGAAGTTGTTTGTGAGCTGTCTTGTCACGCATCTCTCGATGAAATTCGACCCACTGTGTAAATGTTGTTGGTGTATGATCTGGCACAACCTGATTCCCGCGAAACTGCCACACTTTATCGTATATGCTATCATCCCGCTCATCCTCGACGATCATGTTGTGCATGATCGCACAACATGTCATCACCTCCCACATAGTGTCAACGCTCCATGTTCTAGCAGGGTGCCGAACTATAGCCCACCGGCATTGGAGCACACCAAAAGCACGCTCCACATCCTTCCTACAACTCTCTTGTTCCTGTACAAACAAAGCCTCCATGTTCTTCTTGTTCAAAACGACATTGTCGTCCGAAGGATTGGAGATTGTCTTCACAAAAGTAGACCACTCCGGATAGATACCGTCAGCTAGATAGTATCCCTTGGTGTATGTGTGGCCATTGATCTCATAGTTCACCTCCGGAGCATTTCCCTCTGCAAGTCTAGAGAACACGGGAGAGCGTTGAAGCACATTGATATCATTGTGAGAGCCGGCCATACTGAAGAAGGAGTGCCAAATCCAGAGGTCATGTGTCGTCACAGCTTCAAGTATGACCGTGCACTCGCCAACATGTCCCTTATATTGCCCCTGCCAAGCAAATGGGCAATTTTTCCACTCCCAATGCATGCAATCTATGCTACCAAGCATACCAGGGAACCCTCTCTCCTTGTTGAACTCCAAAATCCGGGCAGTATCTTCAGCAGTTGGCTCTCTGGTGTACTCAGGGCCAAAGACCGCGATCACCGCTCTGCAAAACCTGTACATGGCCTCTAGGCATGTCGACTCTCCCATGCGCATGTACTCATCAACAAGATCGCCGACAACTCCATATGCAAGCATCCGAATAGCGGCGGTGCATTTTTGATAAGAGGAGAATCCTAGCTTGCCGACGGCATCCCGCTTGCATTGGAAGTAATCATCGTACTCCATCACTCCGATCCGAATGCGACTGAACACATGTCTCGCCATACGGAAACGGCAACGGAAAACTGTCGGAGGATATGTTGGATTTTTGTCAAAGTAATCCTTGAAGAGTCCGACATGGCCCCTTTCCCTGTTACGGTCCAACGCCGGCGCACGGCCGGGCAGCGAGCCCCTATACTTTGGTTCTTGCCTTGCAAGATGGTCGTTGACGAGAAGTGTCGTGACCAAAACATCGGCCTCATCGTCGGATGAATCAGAGGAGGACGAAGAACACAGCACGTTGTTGTAGAAGTACTCATCCGCGCTATCCATGGAGGTGCGTACCTTGGGGACAGCGGCCGAACACCTTGCGGGCGATGTCGGTCCTGGTGGTGGCGGGGCGGGGTCCAAGTCCGGTTCAAGTCCGTGCCGGCGGGGATGGCGGGGACGGTGGGGAGGTGGTGGCGGGGACGGCAACGGGGATGGTGGGAGGTGGCGGCGGGGACGAGCAATGGCGCGGGAGTGGGGGTGGGATGGGGTGGACTGGCGATAGGGAAAGAAAGGAGACCGTCCCACTGATGGGCGGGCCAGGGGGTGGGATGGGGTGGACTCCGCGCGGCGTCCAGACGCGTCCGCGCCGACACAAACCCGGCTCAAATTTGGGCCGGATTTGGGTCGAAACGGACGAAAAAACGGACGTCGGTCCGTTTGCGTCGGCGCGTTGAGCTCTGATTTTTACCCATCCGGAGCGAAACGGACTGTTTCGAATGAAATGGGTCGACGTGTTAAAGATGGCGTTAGAGGGGTGTCGGCAGGCGACAGGGGACTCGATTCGCTGGCGATGCGGCAGTGCGACAGCCCCAGGTCCGGTGGCGGGGTGCTCTCATTTGTCCTCTCTAGCCAATTGCGACTGGCAGGTAGGGCCATCAGGGAGGCAGACCGCCTTTGTCACTTAACGGTCGGAAGTGACCGCGAGCTAGCTTTCCTTCGTTTCACCGGACGCCGGTTAGGATTCTTTCCTGCTAGTGTTGATTATAGGTTCCTAGCTAGCCAGTAGCTAGTTGGTGTGTTTCCTCCGCTCTAAGTTATTCTTATGCTGGATCAGGTAGTGCATGCATGCATGGAGTGTGTGAAGCTAAGTAAATTGTTCTCAACGTACTGCTAGGGCAAGCAAAGTATATGATGACGGTATATGTTCCAACTGGAGTTACTACAGTAATCCATTGCAGTTTACTAGTGTATTATATATTTGGCTGTGGTTCGATCCAGTATGCATACAACTTAAAATCCTTACCTCCCCAAAATACAACCACAAGAGGTTTTTAAGTAATAATGTTTGGTGAGTGTTGTCGGTCCAACAACTTCAATCCTTATCACCCCAAAATACAACCACAAAAAGTATTCCTAAAAGAAGTGCATGTTTTAGATACTTTTTTTCAAGCAATACAATTTAGATACCTGGCAGCAAAGTAAGATGGGTGTGGAGCTAATTTATTTCCCCATGAAGAGCAACTAACGGGAAATGTGGCAAAAATGCAGTTTTATAACACACCATTATGTATCACACCTTTGGGATTGTTTGCAAGATGAAAAGGTGTAAGGAACAAGTGGATGCGCTTTTTCTCTTCAATGTTCAGCATAACACTACAGGAACGCGGAGCTACGCCGACGGCCTTTTGTCGTGGCCGTCGGCGTAAGGGGTGAGTTGGAAAATGGCCGTCAGCGTAGATTAAACGTCGGCGTATATGGCTACGCTTTGCCATCGGCATAGCTTCACAGGACTACGCCGTCGGCATAGCTATATTTTTTTTCTGTTTTTCATTGAATATAAAATAATTCGTATCTTTAAATCCGTAAAGCGAAATTTAACAAATAAAATGTCTAAATTGATTAGAAAAATGAGAGGAATCCAAATATGACATCCATATCATCAGAGCAAACTATCGCACACTTGTTTAAATTTATATTACTTTTCGAAAAGCAACACAAAGTCATTTAAGTAGGCGAAATTAGTTAGAAAGCGAGAAAATTCCTAATACTTGGTGATTATCCATCATATATGTACTACTATTTGTGAACATTAAATGGGTGTCATTTTGCAACATATTTTTGGTACTTACTTCACAAAAAATGTTATTTTTGACACTTAAAAAATGAAAAATGATATTTGGAAACTCGGTTCGGCACCAATATTTCCCATGCCAAGACACACCTATGTGCCGAATATGGGCACTTTATCACAAACTATGCCAAGGGGATGGTCATATCTTGGTCATTTGGTTCGAAACTTACATATGTTTGTAAATGATAAAACTTTTTGTGAAGAATTTTTTAAAAACTTTGTCAAAAATCAAGTTTATCATTTTTCATAGCAACTAGTAAACGTAAAAGGACTCCATGCCAAAGGATTCCATTTTTTGAGTATTTTTTCACTTTCTTTCACTTTTTTGAAAAAATTGTCAAAATGGCCCCCATGCCTATTCATCGAAAGGGGTGGAATCTTTCAAAACTATCGATGGTTCTGTGATATAATCACTAGCTTTGTATCTTAAAATGATTTTTTTTTAAAATCAGAGCAAACAATCACACACTTGTAGTTCAAATTTCTATTACTTTCCGAAAAGCAACATAAAGTCATTTAAGTAGGCGAAATTAGTTAGAAAGCGAGAAAATTCCTAAAAATTGGGGATTATCCATCATATATGTACTACTATTTGTGAAAATTAAATGGGTGTCATTTTGCAACATATTTTTGGTACTTACTTCACAAACAATGTTATTTTTGACACTTAAAAAATGAAAAATGATATTTGGAAACTCGGTTCGGCACCAATATTTCCCATGCCAAGACACACCTATGTGCCGAATATGGGCACTTTATCACAAACTATGCCACGGGGATGGTCATATCTTGGTCATTTGATTCGAAACTTATATATGTTTGTAGATGATAGAACTTTTTGTGAAAGATTTTTTTACAAACTTTGTCAAAAATCAAGTTTATCATTTTTCATAGCAACTAGTAAACATAAAAGGACTCCATGCCAAAGGATTCCATTTTTTGAGTATTTTTTTCACTTTCTTTTACTTTTTTGAAAAAATGGTCAAAATGGCCCCCGTGCCTATTCATCGAAAGGGGTGGAATCATTCAAAACTATCGACGGTTCTGTGATATAATCACTAGTTTTGTACCTTAAAATGATTTTTAAAAAAATCAGAGCAAACTATCACACACTTGTAGTTCAAATTTCTATTACTTTCCGAAAAGCAACATAAAGTCATTTAAGTAGGCGAAATTAGGTATAAAGGGAGAAAATTCCTAATACTTGGGAATTATCCATCATATATGTACTACTATTTGTGAAAATTAAATGGGTGTCATTTTGCAACATATTTTTGGTACTTGCTTCACAAAAAATGTTATTTTTTACACTTAAAAAATGAAAAATGATATTTGGAAAAATAATTTGGAAACTCGGTTCGGCACCAATATTTCCCATGCCAAGACACACCTATGTGCCTAATATGGGAACTTTATCACAAACTATGCCATGGGGATGGTCATATCTTGGTCATTTGGTTCGAAACTTATACATGTTTGTAGATGATAGAGCTTTTTGTGAAGGATTTTTTTGGAAACTTTGTAAAAATCAAGTTTATCATTTTTTATAGCAACTAGTAAACATAAAAGGGCTCCATGCCAAAGGATTCCATTTTTTGAGTATTTTTTCACTTTCTTTTACTTTTTTGAAAAAATGGTCAAAATGGCCCCGTGCCTATTCATTGAAATACCAAGTTTATCGATGTTTATGTGATGCACAAGATGATATGGATGTCATTTTTGAATTCCTCTCATTTTTATAATCAATTTAGACATTTTATTTGTCAAATTTTGATTTACGGATTTAAAGATATGAGATATTCTATATTAAATGTAGAAAGGGAAAAAATAAATTAAAATTCATTTTATTGTTATTTATTCAAAAATATTATTACTTAATAATTGCTATTTATTCAAATAAATTTTCAAAATTTAAGTTATAAAAAGTGTAACATCGTGACCCAGGGGTTAATATGATTGATATGATAGTTATATAAGTAAGTTCTAATTTCTCATTTGGAAGCTAATTTGGATGGAACTCAGAAGTTAAGCATGCTTGGGCTGGAGGATGGGTGATTGAATGGAAAGTTTGACTTGGGATTATGAGTGGAATTAGAGTTTAAGTTTGTGACTAAGTAGGAAATTTCAGAATAGAAAAAAAATAGAATTAAAAAATATAAGTAAAAGTTCTTGTAAAAAAATAAAAATGAGGAAAAAAAATATGCCGACGACAAAGCTGTCGGCGTAGCCTATGCCGACGGCTTTCGCTACGCCGACGGCATTTTTGGCTATGCCTACGGGCTGATACGCCGACGGCAGCCGTCGGCGTAGACCTATGCCGACGGCAATTTGACCTACGCCGACGGCTTTTGGCCGTCGGCATATCCGCAGTTTCCTGTCGTGTAAGTCATGGACCTCGATTTTTCAATAACATGCTTAAAATCATGTACCAAGGTTTCACTTTGATGTCATGCTAGATACTAGAGTAAAGGAAATATCGAGCTACACGAGACTATAGACTCCTGCGGGTCACTCGAGTGGGTGGCCGAGGGACAAAGCTTAGTTGTCGCCTCTACCTCCCCTCACCGCCATCGGAACCTCTTCTGGTCGCGTCTCGAAACTCTTCGTAGACTCCTCCACTGCCTCCATGATGAACATGCACTATGGGTTTTTGACAATAGCTTGAGCATATCTCTCTATGTGTTATTAACTTATTATTGGTTTTGAACCATATGATCTGCCATGCATGGTTATGATTATTATTATGTATGCCCGAATGGTGGATATTTGTCTTATAAGAAGATTTATTCAGCTAGAACTTGTTCATGCTTGTTATTGATGTATTTGTAGATGCTTATTACTACCATGTTATGTATGCTATAAACGATCAACCTAGTATATTAGTGTCAAGATCATGTCACTCGGATACCCTCACAAAGGTAGAATGAGGCTCGTCGGGCCTAGGGTGACCCAACACGACGACTCGGCGTACCACGGGGATCTGAATGCCTTGTCGACTTGGATACAAGACAAGCCAAGCTTACTTGCACAGGAAGCTCGGGATATCACTGTAGCAGACTTAGATTGTATCTAGATATATCTTTTCAGATGTAAACCAACTCGACCTCTTGTAGCCCTAATCCCTAGCTATGTATATTGATGGTGTAGTTGATGGTAGCGTTGGTCGTGGCCAAGCGAAGGCGTGCATATAGCAAGTAGCATTTTTCCCTCAGTGAAGAACCAAGGTTTAATCGAATCAGTAGTACTTTGAAATCAACAACGAGGTGCACGTCAATGATCTCTGGCGCTTAACCATCGACGAACGTGGACCTGCACACACTCAAACAAATACTTTGCCCCCAACGGCAGTGAATCTTCCCGGTCTGCTGAAAACAAAGCGGTTAAACGTATAGTGTAGTGGATGAAACTATGGAAACGGACCAGCGAGCAAGTGATGAAGGAAAGCAAGTAAATGGTGTTGTAATCAACAAAAAAAGATACATCGGGGCATGGGTTCACTAGTGGTGTCTCTCCAATAAATAACATACTCACATGATGGGTAAACAAATTATAGCTGGGCAATTGACAAGATTATGACACAAACTTAATCTAGCCAAATCAAAAAGTTCATGGTAATATTCATGTAGGCATCACAACAAATAACAAAAAACGTTGAGTCCAACTGCATCTTTGCCTAAAAAGTCCACCGCGGGATCGCTATCCAACCTGTTACCCAACCATATTAAGTTGCAAGCAATAGATAATTGCATTAAGAATAGCGCATGATGTAAGCAATATTTATAATCACGTAGATATAAACACCGTTGTTTTCCCCTTAGTCGCAATAGCACACCCTCGTACATAGACGTTTCTTTCACTCGTGCCCAGGCACAAGAGGCGGCATGAACCAACTATCTAGCATAAATAGTCTCTCTTGGAGATACACACAATCACTTGGCCAAAGTAACTACGCACATCGGAGATCATGCAAGAACATAAATCAACATATAAGAACCATGCACAATCTGATCATAACGTCATAATCTATCGGATTCCAGCAAACACATCATATAGCATTACAATAATCGATCTTGATCATGTTAGGCAACTCACAAGATCATAAACATGAAGCACAAGGGAGAGAGACAACCATCTAGCTACTGCCATGGACCCGTAGTCCAAGGTGGAACTAATCACGCATCATCCCGGCGAAAGACATGGCGATGTAGAGCCCTCCGGGATCAATCTCCCCTCTGACAGGGGTGCCGGGAACAGCATCATAATCTCCCTGAATTAGGTTTCAAGGTGGCGGCAGCTTCGGGTGGAGTACATGGAAAATAATCACCGCCCTGTCAAAATTAGGGCAAATAGGATTTTATAGGCATCGAGGGGAAGCCGAGGCGACCAACAGGGGGCAAGGACGGGTCCCACCCGCGGGTCCTGGTGGGGCCGTGGCCAGGGGTCGCCCCTAGCCCCTGGGTGGCCCCTCAGGCTCCCCTTTGGTCCAGGTCTTCATCTTGACGAATACAAATTCCCGGTAAATTTTCGTGCAATTCCGTGAATATTTCCAGAAGTGGATTTTCTGAAATAGAAAACAGCAAAAACAGGGAACTGGCACTGGGCATCTTGTTAATAGGTTAGTCCAATAAAATGCCTAAAAATGATATAATAAGATAGTAAAAACATGTGACAATGGCACAAAACAAGTATGGATTGCTGCTGTATTAAAATAAGTTGGGTGGTGCCCCAAGTGAAGGCGGAATTGTAGCTAGTAGCAGTTTTCCCTTGTTTAACGAACCGAGGTTTATCGAACCAGTAGGACTTTGAAATCAACAACGAGGTGAATGTTGAAGATCTCTAGCACTTGACCTTCAAAATACGTGGACCTGCACACACTCAACCAAAATACTTTGCCCCCAACAGCGGAAATGTTGTCAATCTTTCCGGTCTCGCAGAAAACAAAGCGGTTAATTGTATGATGAAATAGATAAAATATGAAAAGTGACCAGAGGAGTAATGATGATTAAAAGCAAGTAAATGAGGTCGTAAACAATGTAAAAATATGGACCGGGGGCCATGGGTTCACTAGTAGAGTCTCTCAAGTAAATAAAATACGCATGTGATGGGTGAACGAATTACAGCTAGGCAATTGACAAGATCATGACACAAACCCAATTTAGTTATGACAAAAGGACATGATAATATTTATGGAGGCATCACGACAAGGAACAAAGACCGTTGAGTCCAACTGCGTCTTTGTCTAAAAAGTCCACCGTGGGATCGCTATCCAGCCTGTCACCCAACGGTATTAAGTTGCAAGCAACAGACAATTGCATTAAGTAAAGTGCATGAAGTAAGCAATACTAATATCAAAATAGACATTAACACCGCTGTTTTACCCTTAGTAGCAACAGCACACCCTCGCCCTTAGACATTTCTGTCACTCGTGCCCAGGAACAAAAGGGGGCATGAACCCACTATCTAGCATAAATACCCTCTCTTGAAGAGACACACAATCACTTGGCCAAAGTAACTACACACATCGGAGAGCATGCAAGAACATAAATTACTCATATAAGAATCATGCACAATCAGAACATAACTTCATAATCCATCGGATCCCAGCAAACACATCACATAGCATTACAATAATCGATCTTGATCAAGTTAGGCAGCTCACAAGATCATAAGACATGAAGCACAAGAGAGAGAGAGAGAGATGATACGTCCATTTTGCATCACTATTTTACATCATAATTCATCGTTATTCATTGATATATTTCATATTATCATGCAATACTTATGTTATTTCGTCTTATTTTGCATGTTTGCCAATTATTGGGGATGGATCTGCCGGAGCCGGAAATCAGCTGAAAAAGTACCTGTCAAGATACCTGACGTAGGAAGCTCAGAAAATTCCAGAAAAATTATGAAGTCAATATTTTGAATAATAAGTCACGAAGCCGAAAGGGGGCACGAAGTGGAGCTCCAGGGGGCAGGGGCGGCCTGCACCCGCAGGCCCACCCTTGGCCGCGGCAGGGGCCCGCCCCTGGCCCCTGTGGCCCCCCTTCGGCGTATTACTCACCCCTGACCTAAAAACATCGGGGGCATCGACAAGGAATTTTTCCGCCACCTCCACGAGGCGGAAACCAGACAGAGAGAAGAAGGGCTCCGACAGGGAGAAATCTGCCGGGGAATTTCCCTCCCGGAGGGGGGAATCGCCGCCATCGTCATCGCCATCACGCCAAGCATCATCGGGATCACCATCAACATCATATCCACCATCAGCACCATCATCACCGCCGTGATCCCATCTCATCTCGCTGTAACAATTATCATTGTGTTGCTATTAGTTCATCGGAATCGTATCCCGGGCATTGATTACCACTTGTAGTTGATGTTTGAGAGTTTTATCGGTGAATTATCATTACAATCAGATTGTTGCCCTTATTCATATCACCTCTGATCATGATCTATATGATGTCTTGTGAGTAGTTTGTGTGGTTCTTGAGGACATGGGAAAGCCTAGTTGCTAGTAATTGCATAATGTTGAGTAATATTTAATGGTTTGATTTATGTTGTGGTGTTATTCCTCTAGTGGTATCGTGTGAACGTCGACTACATGATACTTCACCTTTCAAAGGGCCTAGGGGAATGCATAGTGTATTTAGTTTGCTTATGGTAGGGTTGCGGGAGTGACAGAAACCTAAACCCCAATTTGTGAACTGGTGCACTAGGGAGTGTAGGGTCTCGGAGTTTAAGGCTGTGGTTAGGTTTTTATCTTAATTACTTTCTTGTAGTTGCGGATGCTTGCAAGGGTTTTAATCACAAGTATGTATTTTTCCAAGTAAGGGCGGTGCATTAGCATAGGTCCACCCACACAGCACTTTATCAAACATTGAGGGTTAATCACCGGCATGCAATGAAACTGGCTAGGCAGAAACTCCCATGTGTCCTCGAGAACGTTTAATCTTCATAAGTAACACAACCGGCCTGTCCTTTGAGCTTAAAAGGATTGGGCTATTTGCTACAATTATCGTAGCACTCTTTTATTTACTTGTTCATTAAATCAAAAATCCAAAAACATTACTCTTTTAGTGCTTGCAGTGAAACCTTGCTGAAACCACTTGTCAATACCGTATGCTCCTCGTTGGGTTTGACACTCTTACTTATCTAAAGGACTACGATAGATCCCCTATACTTGCGGGTCATCAAGACTATTTTCTGGCGCCGTTGCCGGGGAGTGTAGCGCTATTGGTAAGTGGAATTGGTGAGAAACTCTTTTATTGTAAGTGCTGTTTTTATTTTTGCTTGTTACTTTGCTTCATTATGGAGCACTCTTCACTTAATATGCTGTTTGGGAGTGACTCTGCCACCGCAGCTGTGGTGGATAAGAGTCCTCCGCTCTCTGAAATTGATCCATTTAAAATACCCATGGGAATTATGGAACATGTTATGAGTAACCGTTATGCAGGGGATGGAACCATCCATCCAGGTTATCATTTGCTTTATATTAAAGATCTGTGTGAGCTATTTAAGATTGCAGGTGTGTCAAAAGAGGTAATCATGAGGAAATTATTCTCAATATCACTAAAGGATAAAGCTATGGATTGGTATATGCTTCTGGATAATTCTCACTTGATGGATTGGAAAGAGCTTATGTCTCTCTTTTATTCTAAATTTTATCCTCTTCATGAAATTCATCAAGATAGAAATTATATTTATAACTTTTGGCCACATGAAGGAGAAAGCATTGCTCAAGCTTGGGGGAGGTTGAAATCTTTAATGCTTAAATGCCCCAATCATAAGCTTCCTAATGATATAATTGTCAACAATTTCTATGCGAGGTTGCCTCACAATGATAAGGATATGCTTGATGCCTCTTCTCTTGGATCCTTTACAAACAAAGAAGTTAATGCTAAATGGGATTTAATTGAAAGGATTTATCGCAATGCGGAAGATTGGGAGATCGACAAAGGTAAAGAATCAGGTATAAATTATGAGTATGATTGCATTAAATCTTTCATGGAAACTGAACGTTTTAATATGCTTAGTGCTAAGTTTGGGCTCAATTCTCAAATTTTTGTTGATCTTTGTAAATCCTTTGCTGGCCATATTAATATTCCAAAAGAAAAGTGGGATAAGTATCATGAACCATTTAAAGATGTTTGTAAAACGGATGTGCTTGCTAGTGATGATGTGCCTGTCCAGACAGTTGAATCTGTTTTACCTGCTGTTTACTTTGAAAAACCACCCTTTCCTATAAAAATTAAAGAACACTCAATCATGGCTAGTGTGGTTAATAAAAGTGAAAGGAAAGTTTATGAACCAGATGAACAACTTGAAATTGCCTCTCCAGTAGCTTTGGTTAAAGATCTGGTAACTGAGAACGTCGATGGAAGTTTTATTTATTTTTGTGAAGCTGCTACTAACATTGTTAGACAGGATAAAAGTGCAAAAGTTGTTGGTACTCCTGTGGTCTCTGTCAAGATAGGTGATCATTGCTATTATGGATTATGTGATATGGGTGCAAGTGCAAGTGCTATTCCTTATACACTTTATCAAGAAATAATGCGCGAAATTGCACCATGTGAGCTTGAAGATATTGATTTGGAGATTAAATTGGCTAATAGACATGTCATCCACCCGGTGGGAATTGTCAGAGACGTTGAAGTTTTATGTGGTAAGGTAAAATATCCAACTGATTTCCTTGTCTTGGGGTCGGCTAAAGATAAATTTTGTCCTATCATATTTGGTAGACCTTTCTTAAATACTTGTAGTGCTGTTATAGATTTTAAGAAAGAAAAGGTCTCTGTTCAATTCGCTGGAGAACCGTATGAATTTAATTTTTCCAAATTTGCTAGACATCATTATGATAAAGAATTACCTAATGAGGATCTTATTATTGAAAGAATTGCTTCTATTGCCGTGCCTCCTAATGATCCTTTACAACAATATATGGAGGAACACGAGAATGATATGTTTATGCAGGAAAGAGAGGAAATTGATGAATTCTTCTTCACACAGCCGGCTATTCTAAAGCATGATCTACCTGTGGAGTCTCTGGGGACCCAGACACCGCAAAAGGGAGATCCCGTTTTTGAATTAAAAGCTCTTCCAGACACTCTCAAATATACATATTTGGATGAGAAGAAAATATATCCTGTTATTATCAATTCTAACCTTTCAGTGAAAGAGGAGGAGCGATTATTGGAGGTCCTTAGGAAACATCGATCTGCATTGGGATATACTCTTGATGATCTTCAGGGGATTTCTCCATCTATTTGTCAACATGCAATTAATCTTGAGCCTGATGCGAAGCCCGTTGTCGATCATCAACAAAGATTGAATCCAAAGATGAAGGATGTGGTAAGGAATGAGATACTCAAGCTTCTCGATGCAGGTATAATCTATCCTATTGCTGATAGTAGATGGGTTAGTCTTGTTCACTGTGTTCCCAAAAAAGGAGGTATGACTGTTGTTGCTAATGATAATAATGAACTCATTCCTCAAAGAACAGTTGTAGGGTATAGAATGTGCATTGATTATAGGAAACTTAATAAGGCTACTCGAAAAGATCATTATCCTTTGCCTTTTATTGATCAAATGCTTGAAAGACTGTCTAAGAATTATCCTTTTGTTTCCTTGATGGCTATTCTGGTTTCTCTCAAATTGCTGTTAAATTTGAAGATCAAGAAAAAACTACTTTTACTTGTCCTTATGTAACTTATGCCTATAGACGTATGCCTTTAGTATTGTGTAATGCACCGGCTACTTTTCAAAGATGCATGTCTGCTATTTTTCACGGTTTTTGTGAGGAAATTGTGGAAGTCTTCATGAACGATTTCTTCGTCTATGGAACTTCTTTCGACAATTGCCTCTATAATCTTAACAAAGTTTTGTAGAGATGTGAGGAGACCAATCTTGTTCTCAATTGGGAGAAGTGTCATTTCATGGTAAATGAAGGCATAGTGCTTGGACATAAAATTTCTGAAAGGGGGATTGAAATTGATAAAGCCAAAATTGAAGCAATTGAGAAGATGCCCTATCCAAGAGACATCAAAGGTATTCGTAGTTTCCTCGGTCATGCTGGTTTTTACAGGAGGTTTATTAAAGATTTTTCTAAGACGTCGCGGCCTCTCACTAATCTTCTTCAAAAAGATGTTCCATATGTTTCTGATGAAGATTGTAAGGAAGCCTTCGAGGTACTAAAAAGGGCTTTAATCACCGCTCCTATAGTTCAACCGCCTGATTGGAATTTACCCTTTGAAATTATGTGTGATGCTAGTGATTTATGTTGTAGGGGCTGTCCTTGGCCAAATAATTGATAAGAAGTTGAATGTAATTCATTATGCTAGTAAAACTTTGGATAGTGCACAGAAAAATTATGCAACCGCTGAAAAGGATTTTTAGCAGTCGTTTTTGCTTGTGATAAATTTAGACAATATATTGTGGACTCTAAAGTAACTATTCGTACTGACCATGCTGCAATTAAGTACCTTATGGAGAAGAAAGATGCTAAGCCTAGACTTATTAGATGGGTGCTTTTGCTGCAAGAGTTTGATTTGCATATTGTTGATAGAAAAGGTGCAGAAAATCCTGTAGTTGATAATTTGTCTAGAATGGAAAATATTCCTCATGATCCCATCCCTGTAAATGATAGTTTCCCCGACGAACAACTTGCCGTCGTTAAGGTAACTTCTCATGATGCTCCTTGGTATGCTGATTATGCTAATTTTATTGTCTCGAAATTTTTGCCTCCAAGTTTTACTTATCAACAGAAAAAGAAATTCTTCTATGACTTGAGGCATTACTTTTGGGATGACCCACATTTATACAAGGAGGGAGCTGATGGAATCTTGAGGAGATGTATTCCTGAGCATGAACAGGAGGAGGTATTGAGGAAGTGCCACAATAGTGATTATGGAGGACATCACGCAGGTGAAAGGACTGCACATAAGGTTCTTCAATCAGGTTTTTATTGGCCTACTTTATTTAAGGATGCTAAAAAGTTTGTTTCATCTTGTGATGAGTGTCAAAGGGTCGGTAACATTAGTAGACGTAATGAAATGCCTATGAATTATTCTCTTGTTATTGAACCTTTTGATTGTTGGGGGTTTGACTTTATGGGTCCTTTTCCCACTTCTCATGGTAATACTCATATTCTTGTTGCTGTAGATTATGTTACTAAGTGGGTGGAAGCTATACCAACTAAAAGTTCTGATCATAAGACCTCCCTAAAAATGCTTAAAGAAGTTATTTTTCCTAGGTTTGGTGTGCCTAGATATCTTATGACTGATGGAGGATCTCATTTTATTCATGGAGCTTTTAGAAAGGTTTTAGCTAAGTACGATGTTAATCACATAGTCTCCTCTCCGTATCATCCTCAAACTAGTGGGCAAGTTGAATTAACTAATAGAGAAATTAAACTGATCTTGCAAAAGACCGTTAACAAGTCTAGGAAGAATTGGTCTAAAAAACTTAATGATGCTTTATGGGCCTATAGAACTGCTTATAAAAATCCTATGGTATGTCTCCTTATAAAATGGTTTATGGGAAGACATGTCATTAGCCTCTTGAATTAGAATATAAAGCTTTTTGGGCTGTTAGACAACTTAATTCTGATCCTAATCTTGCCGGTAAAACTAGGTTGCTTAAATTGAATTCCTTGGATGAGTGGAGAAACGAGGCTTATGAAAGTGCTCATTTGTTTAAGGAAAAAGTAAAGAGATGGCATGATAAGAGAATTTTGAAAAGAGAATTTAATGTTGGTGATAAAGTGCTTTTGTATAGGTCTCGTCTCAGATTTTTTGCAGGAAAATTTCTATCAAAATGGGAGGGACCATTCATCATTGAGGAAGTCTATCGCTCCGGAGCTATAAAGATTAATAATCTTGACGGAGACAAACCTCAAGTGGTGAATGGTCAGCGACTTAAGCACTACATCTCCGGTAATCCCTTGGAAAAGGATGCTGATGTTATTCAAGTGGTTTTCTCGGAAGAACTCATCGAAACCAAATACCGAAAGACTCCAGAATCAGCAAACGAATAGGTAATTGTTTTGGTAAGGAAAGTGTCTCGGAAAATTCCAGAAAATTTATATTATTTATTTTTCGAAAACAAGGAAAATTTGGAGACTGGACGGAGTACGAGACGGGGTCCAGGAGGCAGAGGCGGCCCTCTGCCGCGGCCCCACCCCAGGCCGCGGTGGGGACCCGCCCCTGGCCTCTGGAAACCGCCGCCTAGTCCCGTCGCCTTCCTTTTATTGCAAAAAGTTTCGCTATATATTTCCCGAATTTTTCGAGAAGCGTATCCCGTGTTTTTGTCGTGTTTTCTTTTCGAGTCTTTTCTGGCAGATTGCTTTCGCTCAAACCCTAGTTGAGATGACTTCTCCGAGCTCTTCCAACAACGATTTCGTCAAGAACGTCATCAACCCCTACATAGTCGAGGTCAACATGCATCCTCAAGTCCTCCAGCTCAAGGATGGTGTGCTTCATAAACAAGATCTTCAAGGCCCCAAGAAGGAAGGAGACATGAATACAAGGTTGGAAGAGGTTGAGCAGGAAGTTTTCAAGTGCAAGGAGATGATTGAGTGTGGAGTGAGCGTCAATCACCGCATAGTTGCTGAACTTATCACTCTTCACAAGCAAGAAACCAATGAATTAATGGAGAAGATTTTTCTATTGGAGACTGAGACTGCTAATCTGCAAGCATAGATCTATGATCTTCACAATCAGATGTGTGAGTATGAACTTAGATTAAGCGTATAAGCTCTGCTGCAAGTTTCAGGTCCGAAGAGACTCATTCGTCTTCGTTGACGGGAAGCACCTCCCGTAGAAGTTTGGCGACAAGTGATGGAGAAGGAAGTCCTTCTCATAAATTCGAGCATATGGGTAACGGCACTCCATTGGCTTCTTCCAAGCTTGGGGGAGTGCCCCGGTATCTTTGTCTTATGTCTTTTATTTTTCGCTGTCTTGTGAGTCGTATCATGAGTAGAGAAGTTATTATGTAGTATGGTTTTGCATTGTGTCTTGTCACTCCTCGTGAGTCCTTTGTATCCTGTTGGTGTGTGGTTTTCTATAATGGAATATAAATGAGAAGTATCTTCTATTCTTCTGCACTTTATATTTTATTATGGCAATCTCTCTCATCTGCTGATCTTGTGGTAAGTAATGATTTGCATTGGGTGCATGAGTAGAATTTTATTCGGTATTGATAAGCATGGCTTAGTTAAATTGCAACAATTGCTTTGGTGCTTGAGTAGAGAAGAAGAATTTAATTGCAAATACACTATCTTGTATGTCTTACATGCTTGTGAACCTTCAGCTCATACACCTTTGTATTAGATTTATTTCTCACAGTGATGATAAGCTTTATGTTGCATGTTTGACATATTGTTTTTGATAGCATAGTGATTTACATCTCTCAACACTGTTTGTTTGCTTTAAAGCCTCTCTAGCCTAAAGCCCTATACTGAGTGTATGGTTCACTCTTGCATCCAATCCCCAAAGCCAAACATTCTTGCCAGTTGAGTCCACCATATCTACCTATGCATGGTATTTCTTGCCACTCCAAGAAAATTTGTCATGTGCTATCTTTAAAAATTCAAAATACTCCTTTTGTGCCTATGTGTTTAAGCTCATGAGGGAGCAGTGGAGAGCTAGATATAACTTGTGACGAGCAAGGTCATTTCCCCCTTTCACCCGGTGTCGATGGATTACGTCTTCACTTGAATCAACCCGAGAGCAGCTTAAGCAAAAATATAAATATAACTCACCATCTCCTCCGCGAATGCAAACCTGAGAAATCAGCTCAAACATTGGACAGTGGTGAAACCAAGGAGAAAGAGGAGCGTACTCGCTCCTCTAAAACCAGCTGCTCTCACAAGTCTAAAAACCTTGCTTGTCATGGGGACTAGATAGCTTCTCTGTTGTGAAGCCGTTGACGAAAGCATGCATACCTCAAAATCATTTTACTTTTGTTTTAAAAACCAAAAAGCTCTAGCACATGACTAATCCCTGCTTCCTCTGCGAAGGGCCTCTCTTTTACTTATTGTTGAGTCAGTTCACCCACTTCCTCTACCTTCTACAAGCAAACCATAGTGTTGAATTTTGATGTAAGCAATTATGATATCTACATTATGTCTTTTATGTCTCATGATAGTTATTCATTTTTCTTATGTCAGTTCTAACTCTTTTGTTATAAGGATATAGCTTTGACGATTTGCAACTCATGGGAAGATGACCACATAGTTGTAGCATTTAAATGAATCTTTCTTGAAATATGGGCTGATAAGTATAATTGTTTCTTAAGCGGAGTCTCGTTTTGTCTTCTTTCACCTTAACATGTTGTAGTTACATTACTTGTCTTCGAGAAGCTTTATGAGAGAAAGGTTGCTGTTTAAGATATATTTGGGTTTGATGAGTAAATACTGATGCTTCATGTTCGTATTCTTTATTTATCGACACTTCACTCTATAAACCTGTGGTCATGTTTATCGAGTTCAGTTTTCGCTTGGGACAAGCGGAGTCTAAGCTTGGGGGAGTTGATACGTCTATTTTGCATCACTATTTTACATCATAATTTATCTTTATTTATTGATATATTTCATATTATGATGCAATACTTAAGTTATTTTGTCTTATTTTGCATGTTTGGCAATTATTGGGGATGGACCTGTCGGAGCCGGAAATCAGCTGGAAAAGTACCTGTCAAGATACCTGACATCGGAAGCTCGGAAAATTCCAGAAAAATTATGAAGTCAATATTTTGAAGAATAAGTCACGGAGCCGAAAGGGAGCACGGAGTGGAGCTACAAGGGGTAGGGGGGGCCTGCACCGCGGGCCCACCCTTAGCCGCGGCAGGGGCCCGCCCCTGGCCCCTGTGGCTCCCCTCCGGCTCCCCTTCGGCGTATTACTCACCCCTGACCTAAAAACATCGAGGGGCATCTAAGAGGAATTTTTCCGCCGCCTCCACGAGGCGCAAACTAGACAGAGAGAAGAAGGGCTCCGACATGGAGAAATCTGCCGAGGAATTTCCCTCCCAGAGGGGGGAATCGCCGCCATCGTCATCGCCACCACGCCAAGCATCATCGGGATCATCATCAACATCATCTCCACCATCAGCACCACCATCACCACCGTCGTCCCATCTCATCTCGCTGTAACGATTATCATTGTGTTGCTATTAGTTCATCGGAATCGTATCCCGGGCGTTGATTACCACTTGTAGTTGATGTTTGAGAGTTTTATTGGTGAATTATCATTACAATCAGATTGTTGCCCTTATTCATATCACCTCTAATCATGATCTATATGATGTCTTGTGAGTAGTTCGCTTGGTTCTTGAGGACATGGGGAAAGCCTAGTTGCTAGTAATTGCATAATGTTGAGTAATATTTAATTGTTTGATTTATGTTGTGGTGTTATTCCTCTAGTGGTATCGTGTGAATGTCGACTACATGATACTTCACCTTTCAAAGGGCCTAGGGGAATGCATAGTGTATTAGTTTGCTTATGGTACTATTGCAAGAGTGACAAAAACCTAAACCCCAATTTGTGAACTAGTGCACTAGGGAGTGTAGCGTCTCGGAGTTTAAGGCTGTGGTTAGGTTTTATCTTAATTACTTTCTTGTAGTTGTGGATGCTTGCAAGGGGTTTAATCACAAGTATATATTTGTCCAAGTAAGGGCGGTGCATTAGCATAGGTCCACCCACACAACACTTTATCAAAATATTGAAGGTTAATCACCGGCGTGCAATGAAACTGGCTAGGCAGAAACTCCCATGTGTCCTCAAGAACGTTTTAATCTTCATAAGTAACACAACCGGCCTATCCTTTGAGCTTAAAAGGATTGGGCCATTTGCTGCAATTATCGTAGCACTCTTTATTTACTTGTTCTTTATTTGTTTATTAAATCAAAAATCCAAAAACATTTCTCTTTTAGTGCTTGCAGTGAAACCTTGCTGAAAACCACTTGTCAACACCTTCTGATCCTTCTTGGGTTCGACACTCTTACTTATCGAAAGGACTACGATAGATCCCCTATACTTGTGGGTCATCAAAGAGTGAACTCCACGACTCATTGGATACACCCGAAGAGAAGTACCAAATCATTAAAGATGTGCTCCAAAGGTAATTTCAAGCATTATCACACTATATCGGTCTCTTTGTTCATTTCCCGAGATATCAAGTAACTAATAACTCATTTATTCATTTTTTTTGCCGGGCAGGATTTGGAAAGTTTCATCAAGAGGACACATGGTGAATTTAAAAACGAGCTTAGTTTTCATCAAGTCAAGGTAAGTAGTACGAGCTAGTTAGGCGCATCTCTTTAATTCTAATTTAAATACCATTATATCATGCTTGAGTATTATTTTATTGAATTCTATTCTCGTAAAGTGCGAGAGGCAGCCACAGGGGACCCATTTGTGTGGACACTTCGTTTGCGAGTGGATTCGCCAGGAGGTCAATGAGCAGAACGCAAGGAAATTTTTAGAAGTACGTGAACAAATATATTCACAATTTTATTTTATTACCATTGTTGAGTGTCATTCATATCTATTGTTATGATGATTGATATTCATATTGATCTCCTTCTTTTGTGGTTGGATGAAATGCGGAGTAAACTGCAACCAAAGGAGCGCTTTATAGCGCTTCAAGAGGAAATTGCGTGATTTTTGGTGGAGCACGTCATAAACCCTAAGGGAAAATACAATGGCACCAAGTAGACGAGGATCTAGTCCCGGTTGTGCCCTCCATGTAATCGAATAGACGGGCTCTAGTCCCGGCTATGATCTCCATGTGTAATCGAATAGCTAGACGGGCTCTAGCCCCGGTTGTGATCTCGCTGTAATTAATTAAAATTTTGATTATAATAAAGAATAAATTATATCTTTATCAGATAGATATTTCTTTTATAAACATTTTGATATGCTATATGTATTTTTTTGTTTTGTAATTAATTAACCATGTTTTTTGCAATATTGATCATAGTTTTAAATTTGAGATTTGGCGGGAAAACAAAAAAGGGAAAACCAGAGGCTGCCACGGGGGAAGAACTCTAGTCTCGGTTCGTATTACGAACCGGGACTAGAGGTCCTCGACCACGCGTGGAGAAACGGGCCACGTGGGGGAACCTTTTGTCCCGGGTCGTAACTGACCCGGGACTAGAGGGGGGGGGGGGGCTCTAGTCCTGCTTCCGTAGTCCCGGGTGGGCACCCGGGACTAGAGGTCCTCCCCACCTGGGACTACAGGCCTTTTCTCCACTAGTGATAGAAGGTATACGCACTATAAAATAATCAATAGTGATGTCTGATACGTGTCAAACGTATCTATAATTTTTGATTTTTCATGTCTGTTTTATATCAAATGCCACATGCGTTTATTACAATTTTATATCATTTTATGGATTTATTGGACTAACCTATTAATAGTGGAAAAATTGCACAATGTTCTTATTTTACACTTTGATATGTAGGAATTACTTGAAAATTGACAAGAGTGAAATCTGTCAGAAAACTATTTTCGAAGATTGCCCCGCACCGACCCGAAGACGACTTCAAATAAAAAAGCTTGGTCGCGAAAGTTGTATGAAATTTTCTGCCAATCGTTCTAGACCTAAAATTCAGCCCAATCCGAGTCCGGACAGCCGAGATATCCCCGTTTTACTGAAACCCAAAAATCTGGTAACGAGAATTCGGGAATCTTTATAAAAAGAGGAAACCTATGTTATCAAGGACCACGAATTTTTCTCCTCTAAGGCAGCCGCCATGAGGTGGAAACCCTCCTCCATACCAGCACCATCTCCAAGCTTGAAGGGGGGGGGGGCAAGGGCCGCCGCCGCCGGGCCGCCATCTCCCCTCCGGGCTGCACCTCTCCATCAAGCTCCTACTCACCATGGCCATGCGTGAGTAGTCTCCACCGGGGCTAAGGCTTATACAAGTAACTATGTGGTTATCTTTTTCTCCCATGATGTGATCTTCGTTGTGATCATGAGTTTTATTAGTATAGTTGAATACATGATGTTTCTATATGTGTAATGCATATGATGTTGCTCAAGTGGTGTTATCTAGTATAATTTACGGAGTCACCGTTGTGATCACGATACCACGGTGACAGTGAGGGTGCCGTGTGTGGCTCTATGCATCAAGATTAGAGGGATCTTCACCATGAGTGTATTCTTTATTATTGTTGGATTGAATAGATCATGAGGTTTCTTGATGCTTATGTTATTGAAGAAAAAGACTATTCAATAAATAGGTTGTGGTGTTTGTTAGTATTATCTTTGGATGCGGATAGTGACAGTATGAAGTGTCCATAGATGTGGAATACGAACTTTAAGGTAATTCTCGTCCTATTTGATCCACGAAAAAATGATCTCCGAGTAACATTTATCATGCATGTGTTTTTGTGGGAACTATCATGTGCTTAATTATGTTAATGATGTTGAGAGTAGTCACTAGTGAAAGTATGAAGCCTGGACCTTGTTTCCAAGCATTGATACACCGTTTTTAGTCACATTTGTCACTTGTTCGCTTGCTGCCATTTTTATTACAGAATTACAAAATCACGTTTTACCATCCATATCACTTGCATTTTACTATCTCTTCGCCGAACTAGTGCACCTATACAATTAGCCATTGTATTAGGTGTGTTGGGGACACAAGAGACTTCTTGTATCTTAATTGCAGGGTTGCTTGAGAGAGGATACATTCACCTTACACCTTCCTGAGATCGATAAACCTTGGGTTACTCACTTAAGGGAAATTTGCTGTTGTCCTACAAACCTCTGCGCTTGGAGGCCCAACAAGTCTACAAGAATAGAAGCGTGTAGTAGACATCAAGCTCTTTTCTGGCGCTGTTGCCGGGGAGGAAAGGTAAGCGGTACTCACACTCCGACGACGAAGCTAATTTCTAGTATTGTTGTTGGGGAGGTGAGTGCTTGAAGGTATCTTTTTTAGATCTTGCAATTAAATCTTTTCGTTTCTTGTTTTTTTTATTTTACTAGTTTGGCTTATGTAACGTTGTCCTTTAAATTTGCTGTTTGAGAGTGACCTCTCCACCACTCCCGTGGTGGATAAGGTTACTCCATCTACTGAATGTATTCCTTTCGAAATACCGATGGGAATAATTGATCTTGTTATGACTAATCGCTATGCAGGAGATGGAGCTGTCCATCATAGTAATCATCTGCTTTATATTAAGGAATTATGTGATTTGTTTGAGATTGCAGGTGTTTCAATAGAGGTGATCATGAGGAAATTATTTTCCTTATCACTTAAGGAGAAGGAGAAAGCATTGGAGTGGTATAGGCTACTAGACAATTCTCATTTGTTGGATTGGAAGGAGCTTATGTCTCTCTTTTATTCTAAATTTTATCCTCTTCATGAAATTCATCAAGATAGAAATTATATCTATAATTTTTGGCCACATGATGGAGATAGTATAGCTCAAACTTGGGGGAGATTAAAATCATTAATACTTAAATGCCCTAACCATGAGCTTTCCAAGGATATAATTGTTAATAATTTTTATGCAAGGCTATCTCGTCATGACAAGGAAATACTTAATGCTTCTTCTATGGGTTCTTTTACAAGTAAGAAGATTGATGCTAAATGGGATCTTATTGAAAAGATTCAATACAACATTGAAGATTGGGAGATCGACAAAGGTAAAGAGTCAGGTATAAATTATGAGTATGATTCCATTAAGTCTTTTGTTGAAACTGATAGTTTTAATAAGCTTAGTGCTAACTTTGGACTTGACTCTCATTTAGTTGTTGATATCTATAAATCTTTTGCTTCTCATATTAATATTCCTAAAGAGAAATGGTCTAATTATCATGAACCTTTCAAAGACATTTGCAAACAAAATGAAATTGTTAATGATGATTGCAATAGACATGATCCAATCTATACAAATACAGTAATGTTTTATATAAGCATTTTAATTTTTGTGGAGTGCATAGACCTTGTGAAAGCACTCGGGTTGAAGAAGATAAATATTATAAGCAACATAAGCATGAAAGAACTAGCAAATGGCTTAAGGATTTATATAAATTTGCTAGGGAATTAAATGACCTCTATCCTTTTATGTGTGAACTTTGCAATGAAGAAGGTCATTTTAATTTCCAATGCTCGTACTTTAATGATAGAACTATTAGCCAGTTTTGTGATAACATGATCACTTCTAGTCTTTATGATGAACTTAATTTATTTTTGGGGTGTGAAGAGTTATCAGAAAAAACTTCTTGGTTAGATAGGAGTACTTTGGACGAATAGCAATCTTCAGGGAGCTTATCATTATTGTGTTGTGAATTGCCATGACAATGCTTACATTGCAAAAATTAGAAAAGATAACACTTCACCAAAGTATAAAAGGAAAAATGTTTCTTATGTTGCCAATAATAAAAGGGAGATATTCTCCCAAGTTTCTCCTGCCTTTTCTAATAATGAATCAGATTATGTGGAGAAGCTTACTTTCCAACCACTCCCTCCTAAGCTGGTGGTGAAGAAGAAGAAGAAGAAGAAGAAGAAGAAGAAGAAGAAGAAGAAGAAGAAGAAGAAGAAGAAGAAGAAGAAGAGAGGGAGGAGTAAAAAGAAAGAGGAAACGGTATCATCCCCTAAGCATATTTCTCCCATCATGGTTGTTCCTAATGAGTATGAATCAAAAATTATTGAAGATGATCCGCTTGATTGTATTCATTATTATCTTGATGTTAAGTCTATAGGCACTATTGAAGAAGATTATGTTATGCCTGTTACTTATTGTGATGATCATGATTAGGAAAATAATACTACTTATGATCTTGAAAATCTTTTTGGCACCAATTTTGAAAATGATGATATTAACAATTGTTATACTGTTGGTAATATTCATGTTTCTTCTAATCATAATGTGGAAAATCCCAAGCTTGGGGATGATGGGTTTGAAAATCCTTTTGGTATTGAAAGTCATGATGATTTTTTTACGAAAATATATGCTTGGAAAGATGACTATCCCCTTGCTTATGATGATATTATGCCTCCAGTTTTTGATGATTATTGTGATGATAACTATGCCATAAAGAATAATTATAATCATCCTTACGAGACTTGTCATAATTATTACTCTCCTACTGAAAACATCTTTCTAATATACAATTAGTCTATCATGCCCAAGTTATATATGATAGTCCTACTTTCAATGCTACTAATAATAAAGATTTTACTTTTGTGGAGAGTAATAATAATACTTTTATGCATGTGAATCATGAGAAAAATGCTTTATGTGACGGTTATGTTATTGAGTTTTCTTATGATTCTATTGAAAGTTATTATGAGAGAGGGAAGCGTGGTTGTATAAATTTTCATCTTATGAAGTTTCCAATCTTTATGTTGAAGGTTTTAATGTTGCACTTGCTTTGCCTTCCTATGCTTAATGCTCCAATGATTTATTTTCTTACAAGATGCCTATGCATAGGAAGAGAGTTAGACTTAAATGTGTTTCATAATTGCTTCTTGATGCTCTCTTTTATGTTTCAAGTTTTATTCTTATGAGAGCATCATTAAAACCACTAAGCCTAGCTAAAAGGCTATAAAGAAAAGCGCTTGTTGGGAGGCAACCCATCTTTTTTTTCAGTTTTGTTTTTGCTTTTCTTGAGTCATGAAGTTGTTGCCTCTGTAGCAACTTCATTGTATCTTTTTCTTTTGGTTTTTTGCGCCAAATTTAGTCTCTAATGCATTGAAAGTGCGAGTTATTATTTTGTTGTCCAGAAACAGATTTCTATCCTTCATTGTTCGGAAATCTAGAACATCCCTGAATTTTATATTTTTCTGATATTTTTAGATAGCAAGCCTGATACTTTCTATCTTTCGTTAGTTTTGAGTTTTCTGATTTGAGCCACAGAAGTGTCTCGAAAAATTCAATCTTTACAGACTGTTCAGTTTTTGACAGATTCTGCGTTTATTTGTATCCGTCTCTTTTACTATCGTCAAATGTGATACTCTAGATGAGAAGTACCACATTGAGGCTTAGTAAACAGTAGCTAATACCCAATAAAGTTGTTTTCAATTTGTCTTGAGCTGAACACATGTGCATTTTAATTTATGAGCCCTAACCCTCTAATCAGTTTATGAGAAGTTTTGTGTGAAGTGAGTTTTTAGTTCCAAAGGAGATGATAATGAAGAAATTGAAGATGGATCAGAGCTCAAGCCTGGGGATGCCCCCACGGCACCCCCTCTGAATATCAAGAACCATCAAGCGTCTAAGCTTGGGGATGCCCAAGGCATCCCCTCCTCTTCATCGACTATCATGCGGTCATCTTCGTTGAACTAAGTTTTTATCACTTTACATATTACTCCCTCCGTTCCAGAATGTAAGACGTTAAAGGTTTCGTTCCGACCAGGTGAAAACATGCCAAAAAGTCGTTTCTACCCCTCCGGTCATTACAGATCGTCTTCCTCCTCGCGCTCGCCTCGCCCAGCACCTCCTCGCCCTCACCCTCGCCTACGCCCAGCACCTCCTCGCCTCACCCTCGCCTACGCCCAGTTCCTGCTCTCCCTCCTCTGCCCTCGCCCAGATCTCACGCAGTTCCTCCTCTACCCTCGCCCAGATCCCGTCTGCCGAGATCTCCTTGGCCAGACCCCCTCTTGTGTTGCCCAGATCCGTCTGCTCGCCCTCACGCAGCTTCCTTTGATGCGATATGCTTTGCTTTTTTCTTAATATCGTGATCCCCTCTGCCCTCGGCCAGATCTCCTCGCCCACGCCTCAGCAGCAACAGCACCTCAACATCAAGGGAAATACCAGATCTTAATTTCAGTCCACCTGCAATACTGCCAGACGTAAACATCATGCAAAAAGAATAAGAAAACATCATGCAAGGAGTAGAAGTAAACATCATGCAAGAAGAAGAAATTATCCTTGAAGAACAAGAAAATATAGCAGGTCAAAAGAATTCCCCACGGCGTGACACGGCACTAACATTAGCAAGCAAGCAAGTGTAGCATGCTGTTGCATTGCTACTGCTACGGCAAGCAAGTGTAGCAAGCAAGCAAGTGCAGCAAGCATGCACAAGTTACTGAAAGCACAAGTCAAATTTTAATTACTGCAAGCAGAAGCACAAGCACAAGAATTTTAATTACTGCAAGCACAAGGACAAGCACAAGAATGTTAACAGGAGTTGCTACACTTGGCAATAATACTGCACTTGCTACTCCATGTTCTACAAAAAGTTTCAGCTAACTATAATTAAATGGATAAGTTCTTGCAGTACTGGAAGTACCAGCATCACAAGCAACATTCAGTTAACAATCAACTTACTGTGCAATATTCAGTTAACTTCAATTTTAGCAAACAAGCAAGCATGCAAGCAGCTGATTGTATTTTCTTGGATATGGCTAAGAAGAAACAATACTGCATTTTACTCAAACAATACTGTTACTCCTGCATTTACTCAAGCATTTTACTCAGGAGTAACTGAAACTTGTGTAATTTATTTAAGTTGAGCTGAACCTGATGTTATTCGTACGAGTGAACCTGATAGACATAATTCAGGTTCCAACGAACCTGATACTGTCTTTAAGAGGTTGTGATCAACATGTGCAGTGATACTCCATTTTACAAGCAAAAACAATACATTTAATCAAGTTTACACAAGTTTAATCAAGCACATGCATTTGTCAGCAAGTAAACATAATTTTCATCAAGCACATGCATACAAATACTATGCTATGTTTAGTTTATTTAAATGAGTAATCTAACACGGGAGAATTCAAAATACTCCATTCCATTTCAATCTGACCACACAAGGTTACATGCAGAACCTCACAAGCTTTTAGAAAATGGGAGTATATCTGTAGTACTCTTATCCCAAAACAATTTCAATCCCAAAACAATTACAATGCTTGAACTAGAACATGTTTGAATCCTGCAGCAGAACAGGGGATGAACGACTACAGGCCTACAGCAGGTTCAAATCGAATGGAGCAGGACAAATGAGAAACCATTGCAAGTGACATGTACAACATCACAAGGGGCGGACGCATACCTTGGGGATTGGATGGCTCTCTGGCTGCCGCCGCGTCTCCGGAGGCGGCTGCCCTGCTGCCGTGACTTCCAGCAGCGCGCGAACACATGGCTGGCTGATTCGCGGCTCCGGCGCGCCTTCTTCCCGCTGCTCCGGCGCACCTTCTTCCTGCTGCCGCTGCTCCGGTCCTCCTCGCGCGGCGGGCCACGGTCCAGCTGCAGGTCGACGTCGCCCACAGATGCATCACCAGCGCCCCCAGAGAGCAGATCCACCGCTGCCCAGCGCTCCATCACTGCCGGCCAAGGATCCAGCACCACCGCCCAGGTACGGATATGTGAAAAAATCGTAGCTTTGACCAAGATGCGCCATTGAGTGAGAGGAAGAGCACAGAGACGCCAACGGGTAGGAGAAAGAGATGGAGAGTGCGTCGGCGTTGCGAGAGGAAGAGGGAGAGGATGAAGGCGGCGGTGAGAGGGAGAGGACGGAGGCGTCGGCGACCGCGTCGGCGTCGCGAGAGGGAGTGGGGAAAGTGAGGTGATTTCCGACCGGGGGTATTTTGGGAAACAGCGGAAATTATTGAGGTGATTTTGTACTGCGCAAAATTACACTAGAAAGCCTAAAACGTCTTATAAATCGGAACGGAGGGAGTATGTGCTATGCTTGGAGAGATCTTTTCTGCTTTCAGTTTGTTTGTTTGTTTGCTGGTCATATGTTGGATCCTAGCTTTATTTGTGTGAGAGAGAGACACGCTCCGCTTTTTCATTTGAATACTTCTTTGCTTCGCTTATATCTTATTAAGTATTCTTAGTTACAGTTTGTTTGCTAGTAAACTCTCGCTTTTAGCTTTTATCTTATTTAGAGCTGCTACTTGTTAATGTTAAATTGTCTTGTTCTTCATTTATACTTGTTGGAGAGTTCTTATTGATAAATTGCTTGAATTGTCAAAGTCACAAAATGCTATCCATGTGACATTGAAATGAAATGAAAGCCTGCATAGTCTTGTAGATCATTGTGTGGATACTTGATACTTGATCAAAATTGTGTTGGTTGCATGTCTCATCAAAAATTATTTTGTTATCACTTACCTACTCGATGACAAGTAGGATTTAAGCTTGGGGATGCTGATACGTGTCAAACGTATCTATAATTTTTTATGTTCCATGCCTGTTTTATATCAATGCGGTGACCCAGCACACCACTGCATGGTGTAGTGTGCAAGTCGTTGACATAATACTCACAGAAGGACCTATCCGTGAATATTACATCCTTCAGAGTGGTACAACAGAAACATAGCAGGTCCAAGGTAAAACTATAGGATTACAACAATATTCAATACAAAATCTCGAGAACCTCCTCGATACATAGAGGATAGCCTTGTGCTAATGAAATCCAGAGAGAGCCAATTCGTAGCACTAAGCTGGAGATCAACTCTAGCTTAAACTCCTAATCCACTACTGCTGTTGCCACCACCTTAATCTACTCTATCTGGAATAAGATTATCCGGACTTGTACTCGTTCCTCCAGTAAGCGTGGTCTCCTTCATTGGCAGTGTGATCTCTTTGACATCGTTGACATTGCTCCTTCGTGGCCATAGTTGCAGTCGTGCTTTGGTTGGTGAAGTAGCAGTTGACTCCTTAATGAAGATCTCGACGTTGTGATGGACCACCGTTAACTCCTTTGATGGCTTCAAAGTCTAAGCAGGGGGTCAATAGGGCAAGGGTGAGTAACCAGTGTTACCCAGCAAGTCCATTATGTACGGTGGGAAGTTTGATGCACTAGCTACAGCTTTAGACTCCAGGGAGCCTTAAGCTTAATGCAAGGTTTTTGTAAACATTTCTTCAAGAGGTAGCTTTTATTCTGAAAACTATGCCCGTCATCCTTCACAGGGCTAGAACTTTCATGGAGTTCCTTTCCTGCAGCGTTCGCAGCTCCTTCCCGGAACAGGGAGTAACATGTTACTTTTTTTTACACTCTGCAGAGGTGCGTTACTTTACCCATAAGAGATCAAGACTTTGTTGCACAACCGGGTGATCTTTCCCGTCCACACTCTCTTTGGTGTGGGGCCCAGTTTTTGATCCAAGTCATTCACTGTGCCTCTCCGCACAACGCATGCCCACCCAATTCATGCATAGCGAGTTTACCCCTGATGCTCTACCCCTCACGGTAGACACCTAGGCTCTCCTTGCAGACCATCCTAGACCCCAGTCGCCGTGGGACTTAAGGGATCCCACCCATGTGCATGTAGTCCCGCAAGACCTACAGCCTACGGCACTGGCAGCCCGTTGACATGCATCCGGGAGAAGTACAGATGGCATTTCCCGTCCCATTCCAGGTCTTATGGTTAACGCGTCTTTACGGCGCAATCATTATGACGGCATTTGTTGTTAATCCTAGGTAATACGTTCCCTTGCAAATGGAACCTCCGGACCAATTCTTCTTACCATGGTTCCATCTGCCAACCATAATAGGTTACCACCACTCAGGTAGATAGCCAAATAGTCATGTTATTAGAAAAATAGGTTTTATGCTTTCTTTTGTATAAAGGTGATAGTATAATAACATTTTACAAATAGTTTTCTAACAAATATTTCAAGAGATATGAGCAAGTGATGAACTTGCCTGTGATAGAGGTGGCAGTTCATGCCCTTCGGGGTTCTAGGGTGCGGCAGAACCCGGAGATCTGAAAACAGCAAAGTAGTCCGGTAAGGACTACTGGAAACACTTGCAATATGCTATTATGCATAAATATGAGATGTATCAAAAATAACCCAAAATACCCAGACTCACAAGTATGCGCTTCGCGTTATTGATTATTTTGTTAACGGTGAAATACTTTGAGTTTTTATCACATTCAGACTTAAGTGTTTGTTATGATTAACGAAGTAATGTTTTACATGATTAATAAACAACTTACAGGTGCTCAGATAAGGATTACATTTATTTCACAATTTTAGTTTATTTAACTACTTTCAAAAAGAAATAACACTAGAGTGATTGATTTTCAAATGAACTCCCTTTTTGTGTGTTTTACCTAGGATGAGTAACGGGACAGTCATTTACATTATGGTATTTGAGTTCAAATTTTATGTGTTGAACCTTTATTTCAAATTTATTTTCTTTATAGAAAACTAGTTGTTTTAGAAACTAGTACAAATCAATTCTACTTACTACCTTAGAATTAATTACATAAGAAAATTCTTTTCAAATAATTTATTTTAAAATAATTGAAATCATATCCATTTATGGATCTTAGTATTTTTCCTTCAATACAACCTTTTCAATAAATTAAATAAAATTCAAATTTGAAATCCTTATAAAATTTGGAGTTGAAAACATATTTTTACTTAATTTTTGGAATTTAAAAAGGATTCAAAACTTTAAGTGTTGCCTTAGTGGCATTTTGGTAATTCTAAACAACTTTTAATTTTAATTGCAAAATTAAGAATGAATTTGGTATATTTAAATAGGTTTCATTTTTCTAAGAATTTTGATATATTATTTGTAATTTTCTGATTTAGGAATTAAAAGTTATTAAATTTACAATTTTATATCATTTTCTGGAATTTTTGGAAAAGATTAAAATTCTGACAACGGGTCCCACCCGTCAGAGATTTATTATTTAAAATCGGGATAAAGTTGCGCTGACGTCGGCTGACGTCAGCCTCTTAAACTGTAATACCCCAGTATTTAGAAACCAACGAAGGGTAGAAGTATGATTTTGTGCATCTGCATGCATGCATCTGAAAATCCGAATAAATTTTTCGAAAAATAAAACCCTGGAGGGATTGGAGATCATTCAACTTCATGAGTAGAGTTTAGCTCATCTGAGGTGAATGTGATATGCTTTGACATGACCTCCAGGCATTTTTACTGGTTGCGGGAAATCAGATCCAAATTGGAATATACAAATGGTATTGAATTGGAGAACTTATTTAGATGAATAATAAAGTTATACATGCTTATATAAATAAGAAAATAATTTATAAGTAAATCACCAACTCAACACCGTTCTCAACTCAAAGAGTTATTAAAACAAAGTAAATAATTTAATTGGTGAGTACATTAAAACTTTGTCCTTGCATTGCCTCAACCATAAAAGCTAATATAAAAGCTTAAGTAATCATATATTACACCAAACTTGATCTTCTTATTTGATCTTAGCTTCTTATCTCCAAATCTTTCCAAAGGCATTCCTGCAAGGCAAATCAAATAAGAAAGAAACTTGGGATGAGATTCAAAGGCTTTGTGTGTTATATAGAAGTAGTTTGGTAACAAGATCAGCTACCTTGTTAACAGATTTCTTTTGTATACCTAAAAGCAATTGAATGTCAAATATAATAAATAAGGTTCAAAACAAAGCTCCTTGTGATCAAAATGTTTTCCTTCACCACAAGGGTGAGGCAACTTAATTATGGAGCTTAATTTATGGATATTAGGATCTTGCCCTAATATCCAAACTTTGATTAAAGAGATCAACATTACTTCAAAGGAGACAAGGGATTATGGATCAGACTTGGATCAGCTAGATCATCTGGAGTCAAGTAGTCAACAAGAATAGGAGCAACATTTGGCCATACAAGAGAAGGGACAAGAGCAACAGGGATGTATCTGCCAAGAAGGAAATCTATCTACTCCTCCAATCCAATCAAGTGTTTCATTAAATTAAGGTACCACATAATAATTTTGCCCTAAATGAATTTTATCTCAAATAAGAATGATAGCCTTGTGTTTTAGACCACAAGTCTTCAATATATTATTTGACTATGAAAATGTTAATTATTCTTCTTTAAAAACCTTTCCTAACTCTTGTGTACAAGTAATAAATTCTTGAGAAACAAAAGTAACAACTCTATAATTCCCTCTCTATATATTTACTTCATAGCAAAGTTTTAATTATTATTTTGATAAAGGTCCACAAGAGAGTTTATAATTACAACTCAAATGACTAAACTTCTCTCTATTTTAAAATGTGACAATTAAGTTTCAAAAATTCAAAATAAAAATATGTGGAGCTTCTCTAAAATATTAGGAGCATCCATGAATTTTTCTATGATTTTTGGACCTATTTAAAAGCCCTAAATAAATGTATTAAGTTGCTGTTTTAATGAATTGACTAATTAAGGAAAAGACCAGGGGGTTTTCTGCAAATTCCTTTTCTTTTCTTTTCTTCTTCTTCCTTCAGGCCAGAAGGACGCCGCCGCCGTGCCTTGCCACCTCCTGCTTACCTGCTTGCTCCGCGAGGATAAGAGTGAGGGGAGACGTCTGCATCGAGCTCACTTCTCCTCACTCTCTCGTCCTGACCTCTCTCTTCCTCTTCCTCTGGAACTCGAGCTCACAAACCCTAACCCTAAACCGTACCTTCGCCGCCGTCCATCTCAAATAGCCGGCGACCTACGCGAGCCCGAGCTCCACCACCATGTCTAGCAGCTTCCTCTCGTCGTCGTCTATGTTCTGGTGAAGCGACGCTTGCTGGGAGGGCCTGAAGACAAAGATCGGCCGCGACGTCCCGAACGCCGGTCGCCGTCGCCATCACGCTCGCCGTCGACTCCGACCACCCGGGCTCGATTAGATGCCTCCCAGAGCTCCGCCGCAGCCTCCTATGCGTTTCCAAAGGGGGAATCGAGCCAGGACGGGCTGGTTCCCACGAATCGCCGCCGCCCCCTCAAAGCCCGGTCGTCGCCGTCGTGGACGTTTCCGGTGCAACCCGGCCTCCTAAGTCCTCTCCGATCACTCCATCGCGCTCAGGGTGAGCAGCTGGTCCTTGTGACCCTTTTCTTCCTCTCCCTCGCGCTCTCTGTTGCTGCACCGTCGTGCACCGCCGCGGAGCTCCGCTCCGGCAGGCACCGCCGCCGCGTCCGGTGACCATTTGGCTCACCGTGCCGCCCATATGGTTCCTCGCAGCGCCACCCATCCAAAGCGGGCATCCACGTCGTCCCGCTCGCTCGGAATCGAGCGGCGCGAGCTCGACTTTGCTCTACCGGTCACCGCTGACGTCATCATGGCGTCAGCATCTCTTTTAATTTTCTGTAAACAATTTCTGATATTATTAAATCCCTGACATGTGGGACCCCTCTGGCAGCTATTTAAATAATTCCAGAAAATGTTTAAAAACTGTAAATTCAATAACTTTTATTCTGTAATTCAGAAAATTACAAATAATATACCAAAATTCTTAGAAAAATGAAACCTATTTAAATATGACAAATTCATTCATAGTTTAGTAACTAAAATTAAAAGTTGTTTAGAATTACCAAATTGCCACTTAATCATCACTTAAAATTTTGAAATGCAAATAAATTCCAAAAATTAATTAAAAATATGTTTTCAACTCCAAATTTTATAAGGATTTCAAATATATTTTTTATTTAATTTATTGAAAAGGTTTTATTGAATAAAAATACTAAGATCCATAAATGGATATGATTTCTATTATTTTAAAATAATTTTCTTATGTAATTAATTCAAAGGTAGTAAGTGGAATTGATTTGTATAATAGCTTCTAAAACAACTATTTTCTTAAAGAAAATAAATTTGAAATAAAGGTTCAACACATAAAATTTGAACTCAAATACCTTAATGTAAATGACTGTTCCGTTACTCATCCTAGGTAAAACACACAAAAAGGAGTTCATTTGAAAATCTATCACTTTAGTGTTATTACTTTTTGAAAGTAGTTTAATAAAATAAAATTATGAAATAAATGCAATCCTTAACTGAGCACCTGTAGTTGTTTATTAATCATGTAAAACATTACTTCGTTAATCATAACAAACACTTAAGTCTGATTGTGATAACAACTCAAAGTATCTCACCGTTAACAAAGTAATCAATCACGCTAAGCGCTTACTTGTGAGTTTGGGTATTTTGGGTTATACACGATGCATCTCATATTTATGCATAATAGCATATTGCAAGTGTTTCCAGTAGTCCTTACCCGGACTACTTTGCTGTTTTCAGATCTCCGGGTTCTGACGCACCCTAGAACCCCGAAGGGCATGAACTGCCACCTCTGCCTCAGGCAAGTTCATCACTTGCTCATACCTCTTGTAATATTTGTTAGAAAACTATTTGCAAAACTTTAATATACTATCACCTTTATACAAAAGAAAGCATAAAACCTATTTCTTTAATAACTTGACTATTTGGCTATCTACCTGAGTGGTGGTAACCTATTATGGTTGGCAAATGGGACCATGGTAAGAAGAATAGGTCCGGAGGTTCCATTTGCACGGGAAAGTATTACCTAGGACTTAACAACAAATGCCGTCATAATGATTGCGCCGTAAAGACGCGTTAACCATAAGACCTGGAATGGGACGGGAAATGCCATCTGTACTTCTCCCGGATGCATGTCAACGGGCTGCCAGTGCCGTAGGCTGTAGGTCTTGCGGGACTACATGCACATGGGTGGGATCCCTTAAGTCCCACGGCGACTGGGGTCTAGGATGGTCTGCAAGGAGAGCCTAGGTGTCTACCGTGAGGGGTAGAGCATCAGGGGTAAACTCGCTATGCATGAATTGGGTGGGCATGCGTTGTGCGGAGAGGCACAGTGAATGACTTGGATCAAAAACTGGGCCCACACCAAAGAGAGTGTGGACGGGAAAGATCACCCGGTTGTGCAACAAAGTCTTGATCTCTTATGGGTAAAGTAACGCACCTCTGCAGAGTGTAAAAAATTGTAACATGTTACTCCCTGTTCCGGGAAGGAGCTGCGAACGCTGCAGGAAAGGAACTCCATGAAAGTTCTAGCCCTGTGAAGGATGACGGGCATAGTCTTCAGAAATAAAAGCAACCTCTTGAAGAAATGTTTACAAAAACCTTGCATTAAGCTTAAGGCTCCCTGGAGTCTAAAGCTGTAGCTAGTGCATCAAACTTCCCACCGTACATAATGGACTTGCTGGGTAACGCTGGTTACTCACCCTTGCCCTTTTGACCCCCTGCTTAGAATTGTAGAGCCCTCAAAGGAGTTGACGGTGGATCATCACGATATCGAGATCTTCAACAAGGAGTCAACCGCTACTTCACCAACCGAAGCACAACGACAACTATGGCCACTAAGGAGCAATGTCAACGATGTTGAGGAGATCACTCTGCCAACGGAGGCGACCACGTCAGTGGAAAGGATAAGTACAAGAGGGAATAGAGTCACTCCAGATAGAGTAGATTAAGGTGGTGGCAATAGCAGTAGTGGATTAGGAGTTAGAGCTAGAGTTAATCTCCAGCTTAGTGCTACGAACTGGCTCTTTTCTGGATTTCATTTGCACGAGGCCATCCTCTATGTATCGAAGAGGTTCTCGAGAATTTGTATTGAATATTGTTGTAATCCTATAGTGTTACCTTGGACCTGCTATGTTTCTGTTATGCAGTGGTGTGCTGGGTCACCGCAGCTGGTATCTCTCTACACCCGCGGCCAGGTTGGCCATGCTCCGGCCAACTCCGGCCACCCCGACCGGAGAGAACTTGCGCAGGAGATGCGCGAGACCGAGGCGCACCTAGGGGTGGTGGCGCCGCCCCTAAATGGTCGCCGGAGCTACCACGGCGGCGAAGCACCGCGGCGGCGCACGGCGGCCGAGCTCGATCTCGAGCTACGGAACGCAATCGAGAGGGGATTTGGGTGCATTCGACACTTCAGCTCACCGCGGTTGTAGTGGACAAGGTTGTGGCGTTGGAGAAGCTACGGCGGCGACGGAATCATGCTCGACGGCGGCGGCGGCTGTTCGGGATGTCGATGACGTTCCTCACCCTCCGGCCTCCCCAGCTCGAGCGCGACCCACTGGCGTGTAGAGGGCAACGAGGCGAGGTGAGTAGACAAGGTCGCCGGTCTTCTGGCTCAAAGGTTCGTCGGCGATTTGAAAGGGCGTCGGCGGCCGGAGGAACTAGGGTTAGGGTTTCCAGCCGTTTTTCCTGGGAGAGAGCAAGTGAGGGAGAGCAAGCGAGCGAGAGCGAGGAGGAGAGCGAGATGGGGACGTCTCCCCGGGGTCTTATCCCCGCAAGGAGGCAAGCAAGCAGGCAGGAGGTGGCGCGGCCACGGCGTTCCCTGCTTTCTGGCCGAAGGAAGAAGAAGAAAGAAAGAGGAAAAGAAATTTTGCAGATAACCCCCTGGGTTTTTCTGTAATTATAAAAATATTTATAACAAAAACTTCCTGCATTTTTTTAAGGCTTTAAACAAGTTTAAAAAATCATAGAAAAATTCATGGATGCTCCTAATATTATAGAGAAGCTCCACATATTTTTGTTTTGAATTTTTGAAATACCCTGGTCACATTTAAAAATAGGGATATGTTTTAGTCATTTAAATGTATTCTCCATTTATTTAAGATGCACCCAAGATCTTGTGTTCAAAAGCATACTTGCCATGAACATGAACAACTATTACTCATTTACTACAAGGTTGGGATGCTCAAGTAGCTTTGCAAGATTCATATTTGTGGTCATTATCATTTGTTTGATTTTCTTCCTTGGGAATTAATTCATTGGAGAAATATTTTTATGTGACTTTTCTTAAAAGGCAGTTGATTAGATTAAGAGATTGATACTTTGCCTTCTTGGTAAAAAGATCAAAGTTGCCTTTTGTTCCTTTCTCTTGTATTGATCAAATACTGCTCCTCATCCTTGTTGACTGCTTGACTCCAGATGATCCAATTGATCCACGTCTGATCCATAAACCTATGTTGCCTTTGAAGTAAAGTTGATCCCTCTAGTCCAAATATGGATATTAGGCAAGCTCCTAATATCCATTAGTTAAGCTCCAAAATTAAGTTGCCTCACCCTGATGGTGAGGGCAAACATTTTGATCACAAGGAACTTTGTTGTGAACCTTATTTATTTTATTTGACATTCAATTGCTTTTAGGTATACAAAAGAAATCTGTTAACAAGGTAGCTGATCTTGTTACCAAACTACTTCTATATAACACACAAAGCCTTTGAATCTCATCCCAAGTTTCTTTCTTATTTGATTTGCCTTGCAGGAATGTCTTTGGAAAGATTTGAAGATAAGAAGCTAAGATCAAATAAGAAGATCAAGTTTGATGTAATATAGGATTACTTAAGCAGTTATATTAGCTTTTATGGTTGAGGCAAAGTAAAGACAAAGTTTTCTAATACTCAACCATTTACATTATTTACTTTGTTTTAATAACTCTTTGAGTTGTGATAGATGTTGAGTTGGTGATTTACTTATGAGTTATTTTCTTATTTAAATATGCATGTATAACTTTATTATCCATCTAAATAAGTTCTCCAATTCAATATCATTTGTATATTCCAATTTGGATCTTATTTCCCGCAACCAGTAAAAATGTCTGGAGGTCATGTCAAAACTTAACATTCACCTCAGATGAGCTAAACTCTACTCATGAAGTTGAATGATCTCCAATCCCTCCAGGGTTTTATTTTGCGAAAAATTTATTCGGATTTTTAGATGCATGCATGCAGATGCACAAAATCATACTTCTACCCTTCGTTGATTGCTAAAAGCTGGGGTATTACAATCAAATACCACATGTGTTTATTATAATTTTATATAATTTTATGGATTTATTGGACTAACTTATTAATAGTGGCAAAAGTGCACAATGTTCTTGTTTTACATTTTGATGTGTAGTAATTACTTGAAAATTGACAAGAGTGCAAAAAGTAAACCTTGTTGGAGTCGAATTGAACTTTCCTGAAATCTGTCTGAAAACTATTTTCGAAGATGGCCCCGTACCGACCCGAAGACGACGTTAAAACGAAAAAGCTTACTCGCGAAAGTTATGGGGAATTTTCCGCCAATAGTTCTAGACCTAAAATTCGGTCCAATCCGAGTCCGGACAGCCGAGATATCCCTGTTTTACTCAAGCCCAAAAATCTGCTGACGGAAATTAGGGAAGAGAGGAAATCTAGGTCATCAAGGACCACGAATTTTCCTCCTCCAAGGCAGCCGCCGTGAGGTAGAAACCCTCCTCCATACCAGCACCATCTCCAAGTTTGAGGGAGGGGGGGGGGGGGGGACAAGGGCCACCGCTGCCGGCCGCCGCCGCCGCCGGGCCGCCATCTCCCCTCCGGGCTGCACCTCTCCATCAAGCTCCTACTCACCTTTGCCATACATGAGTAGTCTCCACCGGGGCTGATGCTTATACAAGTAGCTATGTGGTTATCTCTCTCTCACATGATGTGATCTTCATTGTGATCATGAGCTTTATTAGTATAGTTGAATACATGATGTTGCCATATGTGTAATGGATATGATTTTGCTCAAGTGGTGTTATCTAGTATAATTTGCAGAGTCACCGTTGTGATCACAGTACCACGGTGACAGTGAGGGTGCCATGTGTGGCTCTATGCATCAAGATTAGAGGGATCTTCACCATGAGTTTGTTCTTTATTATTGTTGGATCGAATAGATCATGAGGTTTCTTGATGCTTGTGTTATTAAAGAAAAAGACTATTAAAAAAATAGGTTATGGTGTTTGTTAGTACTATCTTTGGATGCGGATAGTGACAGCATGAAGTGTCCATAGATATGGAATACGAACTTTAAGGTGTGCTTTTCGTAGCATTACGTAATTCTCGTCCTATTTGATCCACGAAAGAATAATCTCCGAGTAACGTCTACCATGCATGTATTTTTGTGGGAACTATCATGTGCTTGATTATGTTAATGATGTTGAGAGTAGTCACTAGTGAAAGTATGAAGCCTGAGCCTCGTTTCCAAGCATTGATACACCGTTTTTAGTCACATTTGTCACTTGTTCGCTTGCTGTCATTTTTATTACAGAATTATAAAATCACCTTTTATCATCCAGATCACTTGCGTTTTACTATCTCTTCGCCGAACTAGTGCACCTATACAATTACCCATTGTATTAGGTGTGTTGGGGACACAAGAGAATTCTTGTATCTTAATTACAGGGTTGATTGAGAGAGGATACATTCACCTTACACCTCACTGAGATCGATAAACCTTGGGTTACTCACTTAACAGAAATTTACTGCTGTCCTACAAACCTCTGCGCTTGGAGACCCAACAAGTATATAAAAATAGAAGCGTATAGTAGACATCAATGTCTTCCCCTTTACTTGATTTTCCCATTTTGTTACCATTTCATCCCTACTTACGATCGTGATGTCATATCTTGGCATCTTTCAAGAAAGTCTATCAACAATCATTTCTCTAATTGAGCAAACATTTCCTCGTAATTTTAATCAACCCAACGAAATTAACCCAACGAACACAACTAGAATTTTAGATTAATAAAATCTACAAATCCCACCACCCCACGCTCCCTAACCACCCTAATAGATTGAAAATTAGCTATTGCTCAGGGAAATAGTTGATTTACGACTAGAATAGACCTAAACCTCAGCTTGATATCGATTTCGCGCAATGTTCAACAAACAAGCATGATTTTGTTCATAGAAAGTCCATTTACGATGTATAACCACTTAAGTTATTTAGAAAAAACATGTACATCTGATTTTTATTTTACCGAAAATCAAGGTTGGACGGCTACCCCTGGAATGCCTAGTGGAGGAAACAATGTCTAGGGTGTAGCTCATGTGACCATAGGCATGAGCATGTTGTATAGACAAGAACACGATAGTCCAGATTTTTTTTTTAAAACAAGATGCTCAAATAGAAAAGAACGACATGTAAAAAAAAAGCAAGATGCCCCGGGCTGTGTATCTCATTCTCATGTGACCAAAGGCATGACCGCATGAACATGTTGTATAGACGAGAACACGATACTCCGGATTTATTTATTTTTTTAACAAGATGCTCAAACAGAAAAGAACGACATGTCAAAAAAAGCAAGATGCCCCGCCCGGCAATGCCTGCCGTATAATGCTCATGGAAAAAAATGCGCGGTGTATCTCATTCTCATGTGACCAAAGGCATGACCGCATGAACATGTTGTATAGACGAGAACACGATACTCCGGATTTATTTATTTTTTTAACAAGATGCTCAAACAGAAAAGAACGACATGTCAAAAAAAGCAAGATGCCCCGCCCGGCAATGCCTGCCGTATAATGCTCATGGAAAAAAATGCGTGGTCGGCAGGATTCGAACCTGCGCGGGCAAAGCCCACATGATTTCTAGTCATGCCCGATAACCACTCCGGCACGACCACTACATGTCCACTTGTATGTTATTAAAGATTTAGTCAATACATTGTATATGTTAACCTTGAAATAACCATCAGACGTAAATATTGCATGTGATGAACTTGAGATGCTCCGTGTATTAAGACTCCCTTAAGACATTAAAGTTCGACTTCGTTCTTTTTAGATTTTCATATCTTTATTATTAATTTGGTATTGGTGAGTGCCTGGTGTCACACATGGGCCGGCGATGTCAGTTTTTTTTCCAAATTTCGTCGTCATGGGCTGGCCCAGTTAAGAAAGCGTACGCAGTTTGTCTAGCATACCATGTTAATCTCCTTGCACGCTCCTTGTTCAACACGGCACGCCTCCTTGTGTTCAACACGGACTCTGCTTCGACTGCTTTGCTCTTTCAGCCAGCCCAAACCAATAAAAAGGACTCGCGATCATGCACGGGACGTGGTTTGCCTATAAAACATAAACAAAAAACCTGATCCAACGATCAGTACGCGCGCGACTGGGTCCAACAATCGGTACACGTACATGACTACCTGCGAAATAGAACTATAGGATCAAACAGCGATGGTACATCTCATAAGAAAAAACAATGCTTCTTTTTGGCAGCTCAGCATTTTCAAAACTGTAGTATTTCAAAAATCAAAGTGCCCTAAAGCTGAAAAACAATTTTTCCTATTTTCTTATTTAAACTTCAGTATTTTGGAAACAATATAAAAAACCCAAAGTATTTCGTCTCCAGCCAAGTAAATATTTCAGTTTTGAAGAATATTTCAGTTTAGAAAATAAAAACAAGTCGGGACCATAGTTTCTAATACAACATTTTTGTGTGTGTAGTTTTAGAGAATATTTCATTTTTTAAACACAATATTCATTGCATCCAAACACGTAAAAGTATTGAATAATGCAATAATTTTAGAAACCATAGTATTGGTTGAATATTTCAAATGCTTTGTTAACGAATATCACCGTTCAGTATTTTTCCCACATCAGACATACTTTTGTGCTAGCGCATACATTGTCAAATCAAACGAAGGATTAACCATATCTACCTAGCGAAACAAAATACGGAGTAATATGGCTACTACAGACCAAAAGTCAATGAAAGTTCATGGTCTTTTTGAAAAAAAATAACTTTACCTTATTTATATTTTGCTTAAAAAAGGACGTATCATATTATTCTGTTCGATTAATTAATACCAACACGGGGCCTCCCAACCAGGAAAATCCGATTTCATGAAACTGAATACGGTGATGGCAGAGTGCATGCAACCAAATGTAAAAGAAAATGCTAAACTAAATAAGATATGATCATGTTTTAATTGAAAGTATAAGAAAGACGTGTTTTCATTGAATCATTTGGTCTACCCGTGGCAAAGCACGGGTATTGTGCTAGTATTTATAAAAACAGTAAATATATACTTGTTTGTATTGTAGAGCTGAGCTTTTCAGCAGTTTATTAGTGATTACTGCAGGAATGTATGATAGAAATGTTTTCTGACTGTTTGATCCCAAAGCTAAACATGCTAGCACGCAGTATCACTTCGCAACAGACACGGAGATACCACAATTCCAGCAAAGGCCTGACTATGCACAATCAAAATGTATGAAGTACTGCTGGGATTTCGATTGCATCAGGTAATGGCGCAAACCTCTGCCCAAACAACAGTGGCGCTTTAGCACAGCCGTCATAACACTCATTAGTATGAGTAAAACCTATTCCAGAATTGGCAATACTGCCAAGAAGACACACATGACAACATCAAAATAAGACAGGACAATTTGCCACAAGCAGAACCATCAAAATCGCAACAAGAAACACATGACACGACATCAAAACAAACAGACTTCAATGACTCGGTAACATAGGCAGAAAGCTTTAATATAACAACTTTAAGATCTCATGTTCATCAACATGGGTGCATTCCAGTCCCACCGCCACCTGGTGGTCAAAATGTGCATACTGGGATTTCCAGCAACTCAATCAAAAGATTGTCAAAGATTTTTCCAACTAAACCTAGTGATATGGAACCCAAACCATGAAAATGATACTCAAAAGATAATTGTCTTCGTGGACTGCACCCCGTTAAACCAGAGTGACTAGTACCGTCTAATCTTTTTATTAACTGTAAAACGAATTCGCTCATCACGACAAGATCATAGCAGAATATCCTTTCATTAAGAGGTGGCATTCTTCAGGTAAGCGATGAGATCAGCACGGTCCTGCGGCTTCTTCAGTCCGGGGAAGACCATCTTGGTTCCAGGAATGTACTGCATGGGAATAGCAAGGTTGTGTTAAGAAGATACCATTGAAGAGATGAGAAACGTGAAGGAAATGCTAGGAACTGATATACAAGCATAACGAATATGAATGGAGGATTCCCTGGAAAATGTAAACAAGCAGGAGAACATAACCAACAATAGACACCAATAACCATCTGAAAGGTGTTGTGTAGATACCAGCATATTAACACAGTTAAAATAGACACCAATACCATCTGTAATCTGTTGATAGCTACTCTTAGCTTCCTCCAATTAGCAAATAACAACTATGCTCCCATTAAAAAAATAAAATTCAAGAGTTGCCAACGCCAAGTATCTTCAGCTACTTCCATAAGGTTCTCTAGAGCAGCTACTTCTATAAGGTTCTCTAGAGCATATCTCAACATATGAAATCATAAAATTAGATAATATAAGTCCCTGTCTTATGCATGCAGTAGTACACTAACGATCATAAGTAATATAACTCCCTCTCGGGTACATACTTTCAGAGGCTTAAGTGGGCGGTCATACAAATACCAACACCAGAATGTCTTCCGCTAAATCACACTATTCCCTGAGCTTCTATCAGTTTTATAAGGAAGTATAAATCACAGTTCAAGAATACTTCATATTGTCACCCTCACACAGTAGTGCATCCGAACATATGAGATAACAGAGAGGATAACAGAAAATCCTATCACAAGCACTCCATAGTAAACACAATACAGCAAATGGAACTCAAGTAACAAAGTGATTATTAAATATACCTTCTTAGGATTAAGCAAGTAGTCGTAGAGAGTGTTCTCCTCCCAGTCGACGGCCTTGTTCTTGTTTGCTGCAGAGTAGGAGTAACCAGGGGTGGTACCCGACTGCCTCCCAAACAGACCATGCAAGTTAGGACCTGCAAAGAACAAACAACTCTTGTAATCAACTACACCAATCTACCAGCATATGCTCATGTATCCATAGTAAGATAGGATGTTGACGAGGTTGCATCCTAAACATTCCACATATTTAACACACATCAACTAATATGCACTAACAGGAGACACCGTGCAACATAACAATGTTGAAAATAACCAGAAAAATATACAAATTAATTCATTTCTGGCAGCGCATCTGGCATTATCGCAAGACCATGAAAATGTGTACGTCTCCCGACCAATCCCAGAATAAGCAGATCCCTAACATTCGTGTACAAGATAATTGCAACAAAATAGTCACATGCGCAACCGACTACATCAGGAGATTAATCTCAAGCAGAGACAGGGCACCAGCGGTAATCTAATCGAACTAACTAAGCACTTCAGAACAACAAACTGACGTGGAAGCAGCATGCCCTACCATGCTAGATTGCTAGACCGTGAATTGGGCAACAAAGCAGTAATCTATAGGAAAATATGGATTCATCATGGTACTAACAGTAAGCACCAGAAGTCGGGTCAATCGACTACCCCACAACCAGCAACCGCAACAGATCTAAGCACAATTCCTCAAGAGCAAGAAGGGCTAGGCACGCAGATCAATCCGCACAACTCCCGATCTGATCTGAAGCACCGCTCTACGCAACCAGATCCAACGAATCATCCAGACCCCCCGAACCCCAGCACCCGGCAGCACAACGAGTCGGGGACGGTTCCTCTTCATACCTTGCTTGTGGCCGGCGCCCTGCTCGACGGTGTGGCACTGCGCGCACTTCATCTTGAAGATCTTGGCGCCAGCGTCCGGGTTGCCGGGGGGAGCCTCCGAGAACGAAGCCATGGCAGCCGCCGCACGCAGAGACTCGCTCGCCGGAGAGGGGGGTGCTCGAGGGGAGAAGGCCAAGTGAAACTTTTGCTCGCCTGTCTGGCTTGCTGGCGATTTCGTGGGGGCTGTGTTCTATAGCCGGCGGCGGAGGGGTCGGCGTGGAAGTACGAGGCTGCCCCTGCGGTCTCGCGCCAGTTTAGGCACGTGGGCGAGGGGTGTTTTGGGGATAAGGGGAGGTTTCGAGAAGGTTTCCGTGTCTTGGAGAAAAAGGAAAGGGGTCGGCGGCGCGTGGATGGTAGGCGTGGACACCGGACGCGCCGCTCGGCCACTAGGGCTTTCTGTGGACCGGGTTTTTCTATTCTTTTTCCGATGCTTGCACTCGTGTCGTCAGATGGGGAAAGGAGAATCGTGTCCGTTGGTGGGTAGGAGTATGCATTTCCATATGGATGGTCCTGGTTGAAATTTGGCAAATCCTGCTTCCAAACACACTAATCTTACAAATGTGGCAAACTGGCCCGTGGCTACATGGAAAATTGGAGATCAAAAGAGGAATCCTTGCATACAATTTAATACAAGCTCTACTGTGCTAATTTCCCCCATAGAAAACAGGGGAAATCCTTGCATCCTGATGTACAACATGGTTTCCATGGAGAAATGTCCGATGATAACTGAAACAAAAGATTCAGTACACCAGGCATGGTGACAGATCCAGACCACGGGGCACCAGTTCAAAATAGAGACAAGAAAACAGGATACACGGATGAACATTGTCAACAGGTTGAAGAATCACTCCCCTTAACTTCTGAACCTCCGGAGGGGTCAGTGTTCTTCGGCTAAAGCTCCGTTTATTTCAGGTATATACAATGTCCTAGGTAATTCTTAGGCAGTAGAACTACGGCATTAGTGGATATGATACACGTAAGGTACATACGCTACTACGGTTAAGGAGTGACAAAAAGTGGTGGTAGCGAACGCAACATAACATCGGCCGTGGACACGGGGAATAGCACGGATGATGCTTCAGCTGCGCAGAGTGCGCTGAAACCCTCCGCGGGTTCAGAGCTATCTTGTTCTGCAGGATCCTAGAGACGGAGACTTGACGTCGGGTTAGTGCCAGTGCGGAGTAGAAGCCCTGCAATGAAACAAGATTCACATCTTATAAGTCCTATGCAGATGCCGTGCACACAAAAAAAAATGCTGCGGCATGACAATATTCAGAGTTTCAGTAAGGTAAATCTATTGTGTGCTCGTTATCAATTGCTTACTTCAGCTTTCGTCCACCAACAGACAGCTTGTTGGGGTCTGGCTTGCTAGGTATCTGAGATGGCCGGCGTGGTGGCGGAGGAGGTGGTGGTCCACCAACAGACAGCTTGTTGGGATCTGGCTTGTTAGGTGTCTGAGATGGCCGGCGTGGTGGCGGAGGAGGTGGTGGTGGCTGCAGATCAAATGAGCAAAAGGTACAAATCAATGCCAAGATATATACACCTTAAATTATGCATGTAATCGTGAATATTTTTAAATTCCAACGGCTGCAATACTGTAACAAAATAAAAGCACGTACCACATTTGGTGCCCTTGTCTGCAATGTAGTTGCATTCTTTGATACAGACACGCGAGATCCAACTGTCTCCTGGATGCCCTACAAAATTATCATAATAACGTTTACATCTGTGGCGTTTATTCTTGAACTTCGATTCTCTCATTTTGTCAGTGATAAGATTATGATGCACAATGGGAGATTGTAAGGCCTATTCAAAGTCTCAAAATGAGGTGTAAGCTATTTGCATAATGTAATAGCGTAACTCTAAATTTCTGGCTTCCTTGCAGTTCGTTACCTGCTTATTTGGCTTTCTGGCATTCTCTGTGACTCGATTGGCTCTAACATTTGAAGTCAAGATTTCCCTTGGAGGAAGATTAACAGAACTACACAATTAAGAGAAGTTGTTGTTATAGCAGTATGACTAAACCAATTCTGTCAATCCAAAGCATTACAGCTTAGCACCTTGATTTTTGTTTACCACCAAAGGGAAGTTCTAACCTTTCCTGAACATAGCTGCCAAATAATGCAAAAAGAACCTATCAAAATATGGTACAGAACAATTAATTAAGCATGTCCGAATAAGTTTGTAACAGTACCTTTTCTTGCTAGTTTTAACATGATTTGGTGTAACTGCCTTTTGGGGAGTAGCCTGCATGAGGAACAGAGAGAAGAAATAGTCAGAAATATGTTTTCATTAATTTCCATGGTTGACTGAAACAAAGAGTTAACCCCTTTCAGCATACTTAAGAAAATACAATTAATGCCATGTTAAGCTAAGAGAAGGGATATGAACGTACTGCTATGGCCATAGCACCATTTGAATCACCCCGCATTCCTCTCAACCTTATAGGTGTTTTCGGATCCAACTTTATGGTACTCTCTTTCACAGTAGGGCGTCTTTCTCCCGTTGAAGGGCGACAAGGGGTGATGGCAACATCAGCATGCTTTCGTGCACTTCCCCTGCTGAGGCATTGTTCAGGAGTCGAAGGGCAACAGGGGTTGCCAGCATTTACATGCTTAAGCACAGAGTCTCTGGCAACAGGGCGTCTCTCAGCAGTAGAAGGCCTGCGAAGAGGAATAACATTGGCAAGCTTTGGTGTAGTTTCTCTGGCAACAGGGCGTCTCTCGGCAGTAGAAGGCCTGCAAAGAGGAATAACATCTGCATGCTTGGGTGCAGTTTCTCTGGTTATAGGGCGTCTCTCGGCAGTAGAAGGTCGCCGCAGGCTGACAACTTCAGCATGCTTCTGTGCAATCCCTCTGGTGACAGGGTGCCTTTCAGCACTAGATGGCCAACATGGATTGGCGATACCAACAAGCTTTGGTGCAATCTGTCTGGTTGTAGGGCGCCTTTCAGCAGTAGAAGGTCGCTGTGGGATAGCAACACTGGCAAGCTTCGGTGCTTGCTCTCTGGTGGCAAGGCGCCTATCAGGAGTAGAAGGTCGCTGTGTGATAGCAACACTGGCAAGCTTCGGTGGTGACTCCTTGGTGATAGGGCGCCTATCAGGTGTAGATGGTCGGCGGTGGGTAGCAATGTTGGCATGCTTTGATGGCGACTCCTTGGTGATAGGGCGCCTATCTGCAGTAGATGGCCGACGTGGGGTAGCAATGTTGGCATTCTTTGGTATCAGCCCTTTGGTTATAGGGCGCCTATCCGCAGTCAACGGTCGATGTGGGCTAACAATATTTGTTTGATTTGCTGCCAGATCTCTGGTCGCAGGGCGTCTTTCAGCACCGAAGGGGCGAGATGGGCTAGCCATACCAGCAGGGTCCCGTGAACCATCTCTGGTGACAGGTCGTCGCTCCCTAGTGGAGGGCCGTTGCGATGCTGCTGACAAAGGTCTTCTAAGAGCTACAACACCAGGATCTTCTTTTGCCACAAGTTTACTTCTTCCTGTGGTGCCAATCAGATAGCTGGTTGCTTCCTTTGGCTTTCGCAATGATTGAATATTTCCAGGCTTGGTTTTCTGGTTTATCGCAATTGGGTTGCCTGATTGAGGTCCCTGAAAATTGTTCATGAAAACTATATTGTTAGTTACAGAAAAAGTTCTACTTCGTATCATAAGTGCAAGTATTTATTTTGTCCCTTGCACAGCAGTTGGTCATCAACTCGTCATTATGGGGTCCAATGCCATAAAGATTGTTATCAGAAAATAAGGCAAATGTAGATAGCAGCAATATTTATGTGGTCTAGCAAGCTTGATGGATAAAGCATCCAGATCTAGTGTGCCATTACCTTATTGACGAATGTGTGATCAGGAATACAACTAGAAGTCATCTTAACCGCCTTTGGAATAATTTTTGAAGCTTGACTAATTGGGGAGCATTTCTCAATAGTTCTCTTAAGATTAACCTTGGTCTCATGGGGCATCACCAGATCATCCTGACTACATTTAGCATTTTGCTGTAACATATCCATCATGTCAGAACAATTTTCACCGCTTGCACTTTCTCTGGTTTCTTCACGAATCATCTGTAAGCCTCCAACTGATGAAGAACGAGTCATTGAGGAAGTTCCATTACTTAACGTCTCCTTATGATCATTGTAGCATCCCAGTCCATGCTCAGATGTGGCCTCAGCTGCTATTTGTTCCATGGTATCATCACTATGTGTTCCAGATCCAGAAGGAGAAGCATGATTTGCATCTGGTTCGTCTTCTCCTGTCTGACTAGAATCACTACCATCGCCACTGTACTCTAGATTAAGTTCGGTTTGTTGGTTTTGTTGTTGTAAAGCCTTTAGCTCCCTGATCCTCTTAAAGTATTCTTCAAAATACGCCTTCTTCTTAGCAACTAATCCATTGAATTTAACGAACTCCTCAGTACGCCTGTCATTGGTAAAAACAGACCACTTCTCCCATTCTAGCGATTCCAGGTCAAATCTTCCAAAAGATATGGAACCATGGTCAAACACTTGCGATGTTCCCTGTGAAAGAAATTACATCGATAAGAAAAAAGAGTGAGATTATTACAAAAGGTGGTTATTCTTCACTTACAGAAGACAATTAGCTCCTAAAGACGCCTAGTTCAGATTACTAACTAATACAGGGATGTCTTACAGTAGATAAGCAACTCTTAGTCTATTATCAATCTTTACTTTGACTGAACATCATATATGCTGATAAAAGAAATGGTTCCTTAACACACAGACGTAACCAATACAACATAGTAATTACCATAATGATTGGCCATTTTATTATATCAGGTAAATTATTTGTCTAAACTTACACATACTATGAGACACATTACCTGAGAACTATCAGGCACGGATGATTCCTCATGCGGCCATGCAAAACAGTTTTGATTGACTTCTGTCGCCATAGTATATTGCACGTCTAATTCATCAGTTGTAATTTCTACTACTACACCCTGTAAAATCAAACCAGACATATCATAAGTAGAAAGCCATACCTGAAATTTCATTTAGGCAATCAAGCAGAAGTTTACTGACAAAAGTGAAAAGTTATCTACTCTTCTTTTCGAACTATCTAATGTTTTTTCAGCAAATTCAGCAGTCAAATATCTGGAGCTAAGTCCACTAGAAAATCTATAAATCCGACTTACCACCATGGTTTTGATCCCATCTAATGGCGTCCTGATAAGAACAAGTGTTATCTAGCAAGGAATATTGGCGTCTTGCCTTGAGTAGCAACTTTTCTTTGATTAACATTAGGTAAAAGGCTAAAATCTCAAAAACAATATCACCATTCATCATTCCCTCAGAATCTACTATCTTGGGATCAATAATTCTCCACCCGCAAATTAATTCATGAATCGCGGTCACTTCTAACTGCAGCGTTGGGCCCTTGACATCTGTCTCACTGCACCTACCCTCGGAACTAGGAAGACAGCATGTCACCAACACGCAATTTCTAAAATACAATACAGTCGACAACTGGCCAAACAAGTATTCGTAACCCCACGGAAGAAGATTTGCATAATTACAAGTTCTTGAAACTGGAGCTTCCGGGTGAAATTTTAGAAAAGAAAATGCGCAAAGAACTCACAGCTAAAACGAACACCTCAAAGCGAGCTGCAAGAATAATGGTCGTTCAACCAGTGGAAACCCCAAACACTGTCCCCCCCGGTGTGGACTCGTGGGAAAACCAAGAATAAATCTAGAAAGTTTTAGAAGGAAAATATTGCGGAAATCACGCCCTAGATTACGCCCTTGCCAAGTCAGGGGCGGATCTAGGCGGTGCGCCGGGTATGCACCTAGAATTTCCGGAATTGAGTTTGGTTTTAAGTAAGTAGCAGTAATCAGCGGAAGGAGTAAAAGCTCGTACCTCGGAAACCAGTGCCCAAGACTGCGAGCAGGGCCGGGACGAGGTGGGGCGGCGGCTGCTGCTCTAGGGCACGGCGGCGGCACGCTCCAGGCGAGGTGCTAGACCCGCATTGGGTCGGAGTGGAGCTTCTTCCGGGTAGGCCAGAGCAAGAGGAAAGGTACTAGATGGTGGCGGTGGAGTACGAGCGAACGAGATGGCGGCGGATCAGATAGGCAGCCCCACCGTGGTGCGCGGGGCCTGAACTCCGCCCCTGACTGAACCCCGGTCGGCGATCCGGCGGCGCGGCGCCTCAGATCCGGGGAGGAACCGCTGCTGCTCGCGCACTGTCGCCTCCCTTCCTCTTCTTGGTGGCGATGCGAGAGTGCGAGACCCCCGTGCTCCCTGGTCTGGCTTTGCCTACCGAGCAAGAGAGAGAAAGGTAGCTGTCCCCGATTTGATTTGGTTTCTGGTCTACCGCGGCTGGTGATGGCAATGTACGGCGGCGTTTATTGCGACGGGTAGCGGAGCGGGGAAAGAGGGATTCTTTCCTTGAAGCCGGATTAGGTGCGGGCTAGGCTAGCGAGAGGGGAGAGTGTGAGTGCCAAGTTTACTAACCGTTATGGCCGAAGACGCTTTTCTTTTCTTTTCTTTCATTTTATTAATTTTCAGAACTGGCAGCACGACTAATGTATTTCCTCTTATTTTCAACGTTCTTTTGATCTACAGTAGGTAATAATGTGAACTGCAGGTTATAGGCATTTGATGTCGAGTAGATTATATTTTTCTTTGCAAAACAACTAGTTTTCACCATTGTGCGACTTGAGAAAACAAGTTTTTCCTCTGTTGTGGCACCATCTTCTACGGAGTGGCACCTTGATCATTTCTACTATAAACCTGCCCCTGGTGATGGTCGTATGTAAACTTGGAGCGAAACGAGAATGTTATCGGTAGCGCATTGATCGGAGAAGCTCCATAAGCTTGACCGAAAAGTCTCAGCGGGCGTAGAAACCAATAGTACATGGAAGCCAAAGCAAATGGAGCCGGAGAATCGGAGGTCTGCCGCCCTTGACGAGTTTGCGAGATGAAGAGCCTTAGATCAAGTTGATGGATGCTCTCTCGATCCACCTGAGATGAGAAATGGAAACCATCGTGCAAAAATCCAAATTGCCTTGTGGAACTAGATGCTCGAATTATGAAGAAAGAACACACATTTCAATATTTCAAAATAAGGGGGTGTACATTCCAACATTTTATTTTCGCACACAAAGTTTTGAGAAAAAAATTGCATATATGTTAAAAAGAATAAAAAATATATATCGTGAAAATTTATTTTGGGGCACCGAAACTTGTCTTTTCTACACATATCCGAAAAAAATGTTTTACGGATTTTTTTTATGTGCGAACATAAAATGTCTAGATGTACACCGATATTTTTTTTACATTTTAATATGCATTTTCCATAATAGGACTAGATGCTGTACTGAACCAATCATTTCTCTACTTTCCATTACGAATTAGTTTGTCATATTCTCTATCATAGGGTTTTGCAAACTACAGTGGAATAAAGCAAGATTTGTACTTAGGGTCAACATAGGGTGATCATTGTTTGCCACAAAATTTGTACTGTCCTGTAAAACTATATGAGCTTTTTTGGTCACAGGCCGGCTGCCCTGGGGCTGGAGGGTCCGCCCTTGGCACGAAATAATCTAGCAAAAAACTTAAATTGTAAAAAGACGGAAACTGTTATTCCACCTAGCTACTGTACGTGTTTTTCTTGAAGGCTGCAGCATATTTCAATTCAAAATTTCGTTGTCAGTTATAGACAAAGGATGCCCGCACTGCAGCATCATCTATATACTACGTAGTGATCAATCAAATAGACTTAGCTCATCCTGCCTTTTCTAGCGCTCTTCTTTGTTTAAGATCATGTGCGGCTCGCTGTCTGCCTTTCTGAAGCTTTGCGGGAACATGTTTTCGTAGATTTGCGCTCCCATCGTTCTTCGAGTTAAATAACAAACACTTCTTTTCAAGCTAGTAGAATAACAAACAAACAACTTTTGTAGATGGATGGATTTGGTAGACGATATGGTTTTTTTCAAATTGCGTGGAGAAAAAAAAAAGATGGGTTTGCATACATGTGATAAGATCCAATTCAGCAGGAGCACGTGTCAAGAGCCAACGATTGCCTTCAAATTATTGAGTTGCATTCCAATGGGTGGGGGTGGGAAACTGGAGAAGGAGACAAATAGTAACATTTCCGAAGCTTTTATGGAGTTTTCTCCTATATATCCAATCATGCACCATATCTATTCCTTTTTTTTGTTCAGAAAATAAATATTGTTTTCCCCCGTAATCAGTTAGCTAGCTAGGGACATATACTATTTTCCGTTGAAGTGTTTCCTTTCTTCCTTTTGTCCTTCTCCTGAGCCTAAATAAAGGCCACGATGGCCCATCCTCCGTGCAGTGCAGTGCAGTGCCCGTAGATGGTCATGGACCACCGTAAAGCTAGCCGTACGCGCGACACAGCACGAGAGGACCGATCGTAGGTAGCTGGCGAGTAAATTACAACAATCTATCACATTTGGGGCAGAGTTTTCAGGTAAGTACCACTTCTGGGTTTTTTTGTTAAAAACTACCATCTCTGGGGTAATCACTAACAGATAGGGCAAACGGCTGTGTGATAGCAATTTAACGAGTCTGGGCCCACTGTCAGAGCTGACTAGGATCAAACGGCCGTTCCCCCATTAGGGATCGATGCGGGTTAAGACCAGCCATTAGGTCTGGTCGGACCCCGACCCCGACGCGCACCCAGTCTTCCTCTCCTCTCTTGCTCTCGCCACCGCCGCCGCCGCGGTGCTGCGCCGCCCCGTTCCTGTCGTAGCCATGCCGTCGTGGAATAACGGAGAGGAAAGCACCACCGACGACAACCTCCTCTCTGAGTTCTTCGATCATGGCGGGAGCCCTCGTCCCCCGGTAAGATTAGGGTTAGGGTTTGATATGATTTGGGGATTCCTCGATTCAACCTTTGATTCGTCAAATTTAAGTTGTTTTCATTGCCACGCTTTAGATCCCAGAGAACTTTACACACCAAGACCACACTGGCTATGAGGACACTGAACTGAGGTGCAAGCATGACATGCCTATGTATAGGTATGTCTGCTTTGAAGGAGAAGACACAGGGAGAAGATTTCTAGCTTGTGGATGCAAAGTAGGTTATAATTGCATTTTGTAGAGTTACTGGATATATTATTGCTTATTTTATTTAGTCACTGCCTAGTATATTAAGTTAATCAGTCAATGCTTATTTTAGTTACTGCCTTGCTTATTTTAATTAGTCAAGGCTGGCTCGCTAGATTTAGCATATGTCTAACAAGCATATGTCTTTTATTTGTAAATTTTGTAGGAAGAGGTGATGTGTGACAAGGTTGTATGGGTAGATTTGCCGTGGCCAACTATCATGAAGGACAGTTTGGTCAAGATTTGGGCCATGCATGATGAAGAAAGGAGCAGCAGAATTCATGGCAATGTAGAATATGCCACCAAGAATTACCAGCTGGTCTTGGAAAAAAAGGAATTAGAAAAGAAGAACATGGAGCTGCATAAGCAACTGGGAAATGCATTGGAGTATGTTGGTGAGGTAACTACCCATGACCTTGAGCTTGAAGTGGCAAAGAGGCAGAAGGCAGAGGAAGAGGTTGCTAGTCTGAAGCTTGAGAAGAAGAAGCTCGAGATAGAGTTGGGAAAGAGGCAGAAATTAGAAGAAGAGGTTGCTAGTCTGAAGGAAGAAAAGAAGCAGCTGCAGGTGGAGCTGGGTAAAAGGCAGAAGCTAGAAGAGGAAAAGAAGCAGCTGGAGGTGGAACTACAGCAGCACAAGCAGAAGCCAGATGATGTAGTTGCAACTTTGAAGGAAGAAAAAAAAAGTTGGAGTACTATGTTGCTGACTTGCTGAAGCTAGCCCATGCTCACAAGGATAAGATGAAGAAGATAGTGCAGATATGTGGAGAATGAGTTCTCTGCATTTAATGAAGTAGTAGCTGTAATGGATTATGTACTAGCTGTAATGGATTAAGTAGTAGTTGTAATGGATTCTAAATGTTGTTGAAGTAAGTTTTATTGTTAGCTGTAATGGATTTTAATTGTTGTTGAAGTAAAAAATGTTGTTCAACTAATTTTCAGTTGATGTTTAATAGCTACTTCTGGAGTCATTTTGATGTTGAACCTGTAATACCAGTATACACGGCGGCGCTGCCGATTTATGGTCGCCGTCGTGACCAAACACACGGCGGCGCCGCCGATTTATTGTCGCCGTAGCATTGCATTGCATGCCATTCCAGTAGCATTGCATTGCATTCCAGTAGCACATAATCATGCATAAAATCCAATTCCAGTAGCATTCCAGTACCACTTAACAGGAAATTAAGTAACCAATTCCAGTAGCATTCCAGTTAGTCTTTGACCCGCATCGATCCCTAACGGGGGAAACGGCCGTTTGATCCTAGTCAGCTCTGACAGTGGCCCAGACTCGTTAAATTGCTATCACACTGCCGTTTGCCCTATCTGTTAGTGATTACCCCAGAGATGGTAGTTTTTAGCGAAAAATCCCAGAAATGGTACTGACTTGAAAACTCTGCCCCAAATGTGGTAGATTTCTGTAATTTACTCGTAGCTGGCTAGTTATCTGTACTGTTCCACGCGTCTTGGTACCATGCTCAAGTCGCATAGCAAACAGTCGTAAAATCGACACACGTATACACAGTAACTGTTACTGCAGCGCTATCACTTGGCTGCCAAATGGTCCGTCTATCTGCCAACACGTATTACCTCTGTTTTAAAATATAACATGTTTTTACGAAACAACTTTCGTTCTGCTTAATAAATAAAAGCAACCACAACCATACAGAGTTCAAGGTCCACACCCGAAAGTACAACTAACAAAGTGTGCTGGGCAACATCACAAATAAGCCCAACAATAAAAGAAAGAGTTAACGATACAACTCCACACGGAGTAAGCTCAACGGCTAAACGGGGTAGATAAGTGACGTGCCGTCATCATGGGGCCTCAAGCATCCCGTCCAGCCTATCTTGCTGTCTATATAGAGGTACCATTGCTGTAAAAATGCTAAGAATTTAAACATAGAGTCAGAGGAACGTCTCAGGAAGACACACTTGATAACCATTTTATTACGAATAGTTCATAGGGTACAGGTCATCGCGGCAAACACAACCAAAAGAGACGCCTCTTCTTACCGGCTAGGTTGGCCAGCAGGGGAAGAGAATGTGAGTCCCGGACTCGGGGACCGCACACAGAGGGCAGAGCCCATCGCCTGGCCCATGGCATTTCAGCACCTCCACACCCGAAGGTAGGCGACCCCGAAGTAACTGCCACACGGAAATTTTAATCTTTAGTGGCATAGTAGCTTTCCATAACGCGGAAGTCCAAGCTAAGATATGCCCTCTAAATAGGGCCCGGTAGGAGACGACGGTGAACCTCCCCGAGGGCGGGAGGCACCACGAGATGCTATCCGGACGAGTGACCGTTGGAGGCTCGTAAGGAGCACCTCTGACATATTGGCCTCAACCGGCCCGAACATACGACGCTCCAAATTGAGCAGGGTCAGGCACCCGTATCATCGGATTTGAACAAACCACAAGAGCTTAGTGAACAACTCATGCCGTAGGGGGTCGCGCCTACCAAGCCATGGATCGAGCCTCAGCATCGCCTATATGTTCTACCAAAACATCTTATATATCAGCTGTGTCCCAAAAAAGATGTCATGTTTTTGTTTAAAATTGAATGTATCTAGACACTAAGAAATGACACCCTTTTTTAGGACGGAGGAGTATTTTTTAAACGGAGCTAATATATAGCAGCGATAAAATCTACGTGGCGTGCGTGTCACATGTGTACAAAGGAATAGACATCTTGGAGATGCTAAAATCATCAAGGTTTTTCCATGGCCAGCTTATCATCGTCCCACATACTCTCCGTGCCAACATATATTACGGGTTCACGGCAGGTACAACCGCGGCGCCGCGCAGTAAATCAATACGCCCACATGCAGGCAGAGCGATCAGAGATCGATCGACTAGGGGAAAAAGGAGTATGGCCACATGCACTGCACGCACCCTCCTCTCGGATCTGCATCTGCGTAGTAGTACATCAGATGAGGTGAGGCCAGATCTCCGACAGGGAGAAGACGACGCGTGAAGCGAGACGAGGGTCACAGACTTGCCGTTTGCTCCTCCTTGGCATCATATTCGATCCTCCTCTGCCACCGCGCACGCAGGCCGAATGTGTGTGTTTTGGGTCAGATTAGCGGAGGCGGAGGCGGAGGCATCTCTGCGTGCGTACTAGTACTAATTCGTTGCTTGCTTGGCAAGTGCGTGCACGAGGTACCTCACATGGCCTCCGTCTTAGAATACTCGATCGGATCGCGCGCCGGCCGTGGCAGGGGCGAAGAAACCTCGATCCGTTGCTGGTTTATAACATACGGAGTACAGCATAATTAAACACATAACTGGCGTGTCACGGACGCTCAGAATGGATTTTTTTTTACCAAATATGACGCTTTGGTCAAACTAATCACATTTGCGAAACTATTGTCCAAATTTACCCCCTGAGGTCGGCGCCAACGAGGATGGAGCCGACCTTGTGCATGTCGGCTCCAACCTCATTGGAGCCGACTTACTTTCGGCGTCAATTTCGGTTGGCGCCGGCCTTTCGGAGCATCTGATCGAGTGCAGAAATGACTTGGCGCCGATCTGTACAAGTTCGGCTCCATCCTTATTGACGCCAATCTCAGAGACCAGATTTACAAATAGTTTCGCGAAGAGGCCAGATGATGCGATATTAGTTTGGGTAAAGGGTCAGATTTAGCAAATAAAAAATACCAGGATGGAGCGGACAGGCGCAGGAGGGCGAGCCATTGACAGTTGGGGTGTCTTGTGCCATGCAGTATCCGGTGAAAATGAGGTTATAATGAGAACTTCGTGTGATAATACAACATAGTGTATGTTGGTGACCGGCACAATTTGTAATATTTGTGTGAAATTTCGTAGTCAGGTCAGAGCACTCGGTGTATGCGAATCGACGGCTATAGATATGCATGACGACCAAAGCCGTACTTCCTCCGTATCAAATTATTTGATGTATGTTTGTCAAAATATGGATGTATCTAGACTTACAATATGTCTAGATACAAGATTAATTCATGTGGACTAGTTTAGAACAGAGGGAGCGTTGTTGATGGATCAGGTTCTTATATTACTCCATCTGTTTAATTAGAAAACAATGTCATGCATTTTTCTAAATACATCCTTTTGTGGACGGAGTAAGGTAAGTAATAAACACCGTTTTCAGGTTAGTAGTCTACAGTAGTTGTTGATAGTGGGCATCGAACCATGATGCGTGCTTAGGAAATGATTAGGGTGGACGCAGTGTACTCTTTGATCAAGCGTCGAATAGATCTAGCAACCGGGCCCACATGCAAGGGAGAGCTACCTGACAAAGTGATTAGGGGACCGTACGTACGTGCTAGCTGCGTGGTTCAGTACCGTAACCCCGGCCGCCACATGAGGGCCACATGGTTTGCCAATTATAGATGCACGGCCGGCATGATGATGATTAAGTAGAGCTATACGTGGAGGTTAACGTTGGAATCTTTCGAGAAAGAACAATTAGCTAGGGAGGACAAGGAAGCTCATGATGGGCTGATGGCATGACACAGTAAGGAGACATTGCCATAACCAAGAGCTAATCAAGTGTGTCAGTCTAGGATAAAGTTAAGTGTAACTTCAGAAGCTGGTAGCGATCGCGTCTTGTGTTAATTGTGGCCTCAGCAAAGGCTAGCTCTCCCTCCTTCAGCTGGGGCAGGAACGGTCCGGCAGATCACAGATTCATGCGAAATTCGATCACTAGGAAACTACTGTGAGTGACCAGGTACTACAGTAGGTACGTACGTCAACAAATTCGACTACTCAAGTTAATTTGAACAGCTGAAATCTATAGTTATGTCGGACAGGGCGATCTCAACTCGAGGTGCGGAAGTCCAACTTCTTTGGTCAAAAAAAAAAAAAAAAAAAGTGGGGGTTAGCGTTGCACGAGTGCCGTATCATTGAGGGATCGATGCAATCATCCCAACGCCAACCACGTACGTGTACGTAACTAGCTTTAGGTTCTCTGTCGCTCTCAACTGATCATTGCATCTGCTGCTGTTAGATCAGCTAGCTAGTGAGAGCAACGGCGCCATCATCGATTCGTCGAACCAATTAGGCGGGCAAATTAAGGCCGGCCGATCGGTCGTACGTGGATGCGCACCGACCTTGTATCGGAACCTGTAGTGTAGCTAGTGTATCGAAACAGCTGCACATATGCACCAATCTGTGTTGCTTTTCAGTTTTCTTCAGCCGTAGATACACTCAAACAGCTGCGCATATGCCTTTTTTTTCCTTTCCTTTTTGCTGTTGAGAAAATAAACAGCTCTTCGCGGCTTTATGCTTCTTCACAAAACTAGCTAAGAGCATCTCCAACAGCATTTGCAAAATGGATTTGTAAAAAGAGGTGATAGCAAGAGGAGAGAGAGGTTTACAAAGCCAACAAGTTTTTTGCTTCTGCAGCCTTTCTATAACCGGATTGCAAAATGATGTATCTATCACAATGACGTGTGGGGTCCTCTTGTCAGCCACATATCTATTCTTCTTCTTCTTCTTCTTCTTCTAGTTTGCCATGGAGGCGGTGGGTGGGTGGAGGCTGGGAGGCAGCGGGGAGCAGCGGGCGGGCGGGCCGGCCGGCGAACGACGGTGAGGGCTCCTGGGGCCGCGACGCGCCTTCCCTCACCGCCGACGCTGTCCAGCGGGCCGAATCGACCGGCGGAGGCGCGGCCATGGCGCGGCCCGATTCGGTCGGCGGCCAAGCTCTGCGGCCAGGGAAATGAGGGGCGGGGTGGCGGTGAGGCTCGGGGTCCCGTGGGATGCGGCGGCGGCAGCGAACGGTGGCGGGGGCGGGCCGAATCGGCCGGCGGCGTCGCGGCCATGGCGGAGCTCGATTCGGGCTCGCGCGGCCGGGGAAATGAGGGGCGAGGCAGCGGGGAGGCTCGGGGTACCCGCGGGAGGCGGCGGCGGGGCTGAACGGCGGCGGAGCCGGCGGTGGGACGGTGGCCGGCGGCGCGGCTCGGGCGTGAAATGTCCCGCCCGTGGTCGTTGCCCTCTCGCGCGTCGGTTTTGGAAATATACAAAGTGGCTCCAGGCTTTGCAAATATACAAGGTGAGGGTGCAAGAATAGCAAGCTTTGTAAATTTTTTGGTGGGGGACCACTTATTCAAAGTCTGCTGGAGCTCGTTTTTTTTGCCCCAATTACTAAAAATGCAGTTTTTACAAATCCTGGGCAAATTTAGAAAGACTGTTGGAGATGCTCTAAGCCCAATAACCCAACCAGGTCTGGCTCGGGGCACAGACTACATCTCTTATGGTCTGGACTAGATATTTTGGAACGTTGGCCCAGCCCAAATCCTAAAAAAGGGACACATCTGAGAGGAAAAAAAAAATACATTTAACCTCACATAGTCACATCACACGCTCTTAGAATCAATAAACAAAATTAAAATTAAAATTTACGCCTTTGTACAGCATGCATATGTCCTATATTCTGCGTGTTGCAAGCTAACTTTCACAAAACATTGTGTTATGAAAAAAAAATTAATAGTTTTCAAGCACTAACTTTTATTATGGTAAAACTTTTCTACTGTATCAACGAAAAGGTAAATATTTTACCTCATTTAGAAACAATTATATCTTTTCATGAAACTTTTCTACTGTATCAACGAAAAACTTATATCTTTTCATGAAACTTTGTGAGTAAACTCCAAGCAGGAAATTGCACTTTCCACCACCTCATACTCCATGTGTTGCACAAAGCACCAAGTTGGTCGATTTTTTGCGGCTTTTACCATGCGGTGGTCTAATATGTTGCAGTTTTCACCACTACGTTATCTAATCAATTATTTATCCATGTTGATAGCAAATGATTTTTTTTAATGAATTTCTAAACTGTTAAAAAATTGTACGTTAATTAGAGCATTAATTGGCGTGCAAGGGAAAATAGTTGATTGGATCACCAAGTGATCAAACCCGTACCAGATTAAACTGTTCCACAACCTTTACCGGCGAGTCCGGTCCAAGGGCGTGGAGCGAGATCGTAGTTGAAGTAGTCGTACACACGAAGATCAATCACAGATGCAGAAAGTAAATTGATACAGAGATATCGGTGTGACAGATCTTTATTATTGTATTGTCTCTCTCCATACAATACATGGATATATATAGGCGAGAGGGGTAGGTGGACGGATGACCAAATCTAGGGAAACTTGCACCTTAAGAAAGGTGGGGCCCCACCATCTGGGTGCGGCCGGACGGTTTTCCAACACTCCCCCTTGGTCCGACATCCCGTATTGTCTATGTCTCAAAACTCCGAAAAACCCGGTGGAAAAAATATGGACAAATAGCACATAGTATACATATCCTCTTGTTGCACGAATTGCCTCGTTAAAAAACTCAATGTGAGAAACATCAGGAAAACTCACATAAGGGAAAAACAGTACAATTCACTCAACATCAGGTTGAGTACTCGATCATCTGGATCGAGATTCACTAGCAGGGTTGTGAAGAATCTCCCCCTGATTCTTGCATCTCTCTAAGTCTCATCATACCGATCTCACGAACACATCTCTCAAAAGATGATGTCGGTAATGATTTAGTGAACAAATCAGCAAGACTATCACACGACTTAGTATGCAAGATCCTCACTTCGTTCATCTTCTGCAGCTCATGTGCATAGAAGAATTTGGGGTTGATATGCTTTGTGAGATTACTCTTCACGTAACCCGACTGTACTTGTGCAACACATGCTTCATTATCTTTATAGATAATGGTGGTGTCTGTACGGTGTTCAAACCACACGTCTGCTGAATGTGGTGAATCATCTATCGAAGCCACACACACTCTCATGATGCTTCATATAGTGCTATGATTTCTGAGTGGTTCGTCGAAGTCGATACAAGACTTTGCTTAGACGATTTTCAGGAAATTGCATTTCCACCATAAAGGAAAACATATCCAGTCTGTGACTTGGAGTTGGAAGTGTGCGGGTCCGACAGGTACCCTGCATTAGCATATCCTAACAATGATAGGTCTTGATTCCTCCTGTAAAACAGCCCAGGATCTTTGGTCCCTTGCAAGTATCGGAAGGCGTCCTTGATGCCTTTCCAATGTCTATTGGTAGGCTCAGAACTGTACCTAGCAAGCAAATTGACGGCGAAAGCAATATCCGTCCGTGTACAAGAGTGCTCCAACGGCGCTCAAGTAGGGGAATTCCGGTCCCAGAATTTCCTCCCCCTCTTCCTTAGGCTTGAACGGGTCCTTATCTTGCTGTAAAGACCTCCCGATCATTGGGGTCTTAGAAGGATATGCCTTATCAAATCTGAATCTCTCCAACACCTTCTGGGTGCAGGCAGACTGGTGCACTAGAATCCCACCAGGGGAATGTTCTAGTTGCAGACCCAAAAGAACTTGGTTTTACTCAAATCCTTCATCTCGAATTCCGACATCAGGTAGGAACTCGCTTCCTCAATATCTCTAGGTGTACCGATTATATTCAAATCTTTCACGTACACCGAGATTATACAGAATCCATCTGGGATTGCCGTATAAAAACTCATGGGCAGTCCTTGTTGCTCGTATAGTCCTTCTGATGAAGGAAATAGTTTAATCGATTATACCACATTCTACCAGACTGTTTAAGTCCGTACAATGACTTCTTGAGAAAAACATTGTATAGAACCCGATTTGCTCTATCTTGATTCAGAATGAGGATACCCTCTGGTACCTTCATGTAAATGTCCGAATCAAGGTTACCATATAGGTAAGAGGTGACAACATCCAACAATTTCATTGTCAAGTCCAGATTTACTGCCATCGGGATCAAGTATCTAAAGGTTATACCATCCATGACTAGGGAGTAAGTTTCCTCAAAATCGACAACTGGTCGTTGAGTGAACCGTTTAGCAATGAGCCTTGCTTTGTACCGAACCACCTCATTTGTGAGGTAGTTGCCTCTTGCCAATCTTTCCAATCCGACCTTATTTTACAATCAACGGGATTATTAGGCCTAGGGTCAGGATCTATGATTGAGGCAATTTTTCTAGCAAAGTTAATATCGATAATTATCATTGCTTGGTTCCTTGACTCTCCCTTATTTATATAACTTATGGCCATTTCGTCATGGGGCGCATCTGGCGCTACCTCTTGCTCTACCGTATTTCCCATTACAGGAGCGAGTTCCTTTAGCTTTTCCGCGCCGATGTCTGTACTCACATCTCTGCTGGATGTTCCCTTAATAGGGACGTTCAAGTCTGGAATCCCGTGCACAGTACTTTCCGTACTTGTGCGAGGTCTCAAGTGGCTCCCCTTTCTCTTACTAGGGGCTTTGGTGACTGTCTGTGATAAATCTCTCTTATCCTACTTCCTTAGGCGTCCCCGAGTACTTAGGATTTGAGAAACCGGATTCCGCGTCCTTTTAGGCCTTTGGACGGGGGTGGGTCAACCATTAGTTAACTTCGGTATCTCAACCCTCTCAGGTGCATTGCGCGCTGGCACATGTGACTTTGTCACAGTTTTCAAGTCACTAAAGTGATCAGGCAATTGATTCGCTAATGCATGCAAATCTATTATCTTTTGGACTTCTTTATTTGTCTCAGCAGTGCGTGGGTCATGAGCGTGGATCCCCGTGGCTTGCCACATGATTTCTCGACTTTTATCATCAAGGAGTTGATTTCCACCCCCTAAAGTCGAAAAAAGATCCTCGTCAAATATGCAATCAGCAAAGCGGGCCGTATGACAATCACCTGTCATGGGGTCCAAATACCTAATTATGGACATAGTCTCATAACCAACGTATATCCCCGACTTACGGAGCGGGCCCATTGCTGATCGCTGGGGGGGGTGGCATCGGTACATATACCTGGCAGCTGAACCTGCGAAGGTGGGAAATTTTCGGTGCCGACCCCTGCGCAAGCTGCATTGGAGAATGGATGTTGTAGGCCGATGGTCGAAATTTTATGAGTTTAGCAGCGTGTAACACAGCATGCCCCCAACATATAGTTGGTAAATTACAACCCTGAATGAGCGGTCTGGCAATGAATTTAATCCTTTTAATCAAAGCCTCTGCAAGTCCATTTTGCGTATGGACATGCGGTACTGAGTGCTCGACCGCGATTCCCATTGCCATGCAATAATCATCGAATGCCTTTGAAGTAAATTCTTCAGCATTGTCCATTCTGATGGACTTAATATGATAATCAGGGAATCTATTCCGTATTTGTATGATCTGCGAGATCAATATTGCAAATGCATGGTTCCGTGTTGACAGCAGGCAAACATTGGACCATTTAGAGGAAGCGTCGATGAGTACCATAAAGTACCGAAACGGCCCTGAGAGGGGCTGAATCGGACCGCATATGTCCCCTTGGATACGTTCCAAGAACGCGGGGATTTCATCATTCACCTTTAAAAGGGATGGTCTAATGATTAACTTCCCCGTAGCGCATGCAGAGCACACGAAATCATTAGGATTTGGGAAGTTCTTCACATTAACATTATGACCATTCGAGTTGTTAATTATATTTCTCATCATTCTCAGACCGGGATGGCCTAATCTATCATGCCATAGGCAAAATAGTTCAGAGCTTCGGAAAACAGTCTTTAAGGCAGTGTACACGGGCGGTGCTATAATTTTCGTGTAGTAGAGCCCCGTGTCCCATGAAGGAAGCCTTTCGAGGACATGGGTACCATTTGAAAGTGCATGGTTGATCCCATGCATGGTTTTGGTAATTAATGACAATCTCTATGGACTAATATTTGTATTGAGCTCTATGTGTAGGTTGTCCTTTAGCTTGTGTCAAGATCATTTGTTGATCAAGGCCAAGCTTGTCTCCATGTGTTGGAGTCAAGGTGCTTTGCTTGATCTCCATTTGTTGGAGTCAAGCTCAAGGGAAGAAAAGTGTTGGGTTGATCAAGGCTTTGTGCGGGTTGATCAACTCTCAAGTTCAAGTGAAGATATGCCGAAGAGTGCTCTCCCCATCTTGGTGTATGGGGGAGCGTCATGTGATTCTTCACCAAGCGAAGCGCAATCAAGAAAGGTGGATCGTCTTGAGGAGATGAAGATCGTCTTCATCGACCTCAAGTGGATTAATGCGCAAGGCAAAGGTATGATCTTGGTAGGGCTTTTATTTTACCGGTCTCATGATGTTAGTTGAGAGACCGGGTTATAGGATAGATAGCCGTACTATCAAGAGGGGCTCTCGACCGAATATCGTGATCGTATCGTTCGTGGAGAGCTCAAACCTTTGCATCCTTGCATCCTTGCAATCATCTTTATTGGTTCTTATTTGGCTTTTATCCATGTGAGAATTTAGAGCTTGTGTTCATCTCCATACCAAGCTCTAGTTCACCAAAAACGGATTTAATGAATATCTTCTTGCGTTTTTGGTATTGGAGGTTTTACCGGTTTTGGTATTGAGGTCAAACTCTCTCCTTATATTTTCCTCCTCACATGATAGACTATGATGTGTATATGCATGATCTTGTAGGGCTTGTGATTATCTTTGAAACAAGCCCAAGATCATAGAAAACGGAGTCTTGATGAAAAGCTTGTGCGTTTTCGGTGTTGGAGATTTTACCGGTTCATCCGCTTGGAAAGGTCTCACCATTCCATCCCTCCGCACAATCTCCTTTGCTTGTTTTCATATTTTCAGTTTTTATAGGGCAAGCTCTTGTCGTCCTCTTTCCAACAAAATTGGGGCCCTCTCTTTTTCCTCAGACCTTTGCATCTGTGTGGTGCGCCTCTGGATAGGGGTCCGGAGCTCCTCCGGAGGGTGCCCGGAGTCTCCGGCCTGGCTGGAGTCTCCGGCCTTGCTGGAGTCTCCGGCCCCAAGGACCGGAATCTCCGGCCTCCCCGATGACCCAGCAGGCCGGAGTCTCCGGTCACTTACTCCGGAGTCTCCGGCCTGGACAGGCTCCAACGGCTAGTTTTTGGGGGAGGCTATAAAAAGCCTCCTCCCCCCCCCCCCCAAAACCGGTGGCTGGCTTTGCTCACCTGTTCTTGCTATTCCCTTTTGTTCTAATCCTTGTGAGCTTGATTCCTCTCTTCCCCTCCAATGATTCTTGCCCAAATTTAGGGTTTCAAGTGAGGAGATCTAGATCTACCATTCCACCAATCAAATTCTCCTCTAAGTGAGGGGAACCTTGTGGATCTAGATTTGGGGTTGCTTTGTGCTCATCCCTTTGTTCTTCCTCTCTTATTCCCTCCATAGCATTAGTTGCTTTGGTTGGAATTTGGGAGTGAAGGATTTGAGCACTTTGTGTTCTCTTGCCTTTTTGCATTTGTTGCATCGGGTTGCTCTCTCCACGGTGATACGTGAAGTTGAAGGTTGAAGAGCTTGTTACTCTTGGGTGCATTGTGTTCCCAAGAGCTTGTTGCCTCTTGGGTGCATTGTGTACCCTAGACGGTTGGAGGTGCCGCGAAGACTTCGAGTTGTGAAGCTCCGGCACGAGTTTGGGAGCCCCCAATTGAGTTGTGGGTGTGTGCCCGAAAGAGAAGTTGTAAAGGGCTCCGGAATCCGCCCCGAAGGATTCCGATAGTGGAAGGTGAACCAATCCCTTGGGTGAGGTTCATCGGAGAATAGGGTGAGGCCTTTGTGGCATCTTGAGTAGGCCTCTTGTGGCGAGCTCACATCCCTCCAACGAGACGTACTCCCTTAACAAGGAGGAACTCGGGAATACATCCTCGTCTCCGCGTGCCTCGGTTATTTCTATAACCGAGCTTTACTTATGCAATTTACATTGTGATACCCTTCGTGCTTGAAGTTCTCTTCTATAGCTATCACCTTGTTGCTTGAATTGCTTAGCATAAGTTGTTGGTGCACATAGGTGAGCCTAGTAATTAGGTTGTTGGCTTGTTAATTTAAACACATAGTTTTATTCCGCAATTATCAAGCCCCTAATTAGAAAAAGTTTTAATCGCCTATTCACCCCCCCCCCCCTCTAGGCGACATCTCGGGCATAGTTGTTCTTTCACCATTTTCATCGCGCCTTGTGATGAGGAGGTATTCCTTACCACCCTCGTCATCGGTCCCAATATGGAAACCATTGGCGCGAATAGCTTTGAAGCTCAAGAGAGTGCGAGTAGCCTCTGGGCACAACGATGCGTCATCTATGACCAAAGTCGTTCCCATGGGGGATTACAATAGTGGATCTTCCAGAGCCTACTATTTTCGGACCGCAGCCGGCGATCGTCATAATACTACCCGGAGACTTTTGAATTGACTCGAAGTATTTATCATCTCTCAAGATGGTATTTGTTGATCCACTGTCCGCAAGGCACATTTCCTCCATTGGGGGCGCCACACGTGTTCTAAAATATTTGCATCAAGTTAACATAATGAAGCGAGGAAGTAGCGACATTACATAAGACATGCACACATATCTGAGAACATAACATGCCATCACATTCAAATAGAGGAATTAATGAACGATAACCGAATGTCATTCAAGCACCGAAATAATGAATATGTTTTGCTCTTATAGAGCTTACAAAGCAAATGTATCTCAAATAGCCTAAGAAATCATGATAGATAAAACGAGTGGAGTCTAGACGGGCAAAGAGAACGCGTTGTTCACTTCACACTCAATCTCCAACTTTGAGAACTGCTCCTCAGTGAGTGCGCCAGGGAGCACCATGTGCTCAACCTCCACAGAGATGCCGACGTCCGACGGGACCGTCGGGGTCGTCTCCATGGGCACCATGGTTGATGCAGCCGCAGGCAGAGGTGGTGGCGGTGGAAGGAGCTCAGACGCCGCCGGGGGTGCCGGTGGTGCCTCCCACTGAACTGAGGCGAGGTGCGATTCACGCACCTTCTTACTAGCCTTGTATTCTGCCACAACATCCTTAGGCGCACGACACTGGCATGAGAAGTGTTCTGTAGAGCCACACCGGTAGCAGTCCTGGGTCCTCTGCTCCCCCTTGCCTGGTTGATGTTGCTGAGCCTGGCGAGGAGGGCGAGGTGCCTTCTTGCCCTTCCTGCCCCTCTTCTTCTTAAGAGGTGCGCGGACCTTGAAGGCATAACGCGCAGCCGCTTTTCAGTCCGGCCCGAACGGCAGCAGGCCGAAACTGGGCTGAAACAAGGCCGCGGTCCACCTGACTGGGCTTTCCCACTGGTCCAGCACGGGCCCAGCCGAAACCCTAGGCGGCGGCCGCACGCTCAAGGCGAGCCAGAGGCTCGAGCCATGGCGGCGGTCGGCTGCCATCGGGCTCTAGGCCGGGGCTATGAGGCGTGCGGGCACCGAGCGCGGGCGCGGCGGCCGGCCAGCAGGGCTCGGCGACGCGGGATGGAGTGGCGGCGGGCCAGCAGGGAGCGCGGCGGCCGGCCAACAGGGCAAGGTGACGCGTTGGGGGTGCGGCTATCAGAGGCGCGAGCGGCGCGTCGAGCGGGCAGCGCTGAAAGGGGATCGTATGAGCACCTAGAGGGGGGGGGGGTGAATAGGTGCTACCCAATTTTTAATTCTTTTTCAATTTAGGCTTGACACAAAAGATAAATTCTCTAGAAATGCAACTACGGTGAATTTATCTATATGACAAGCATACTAAGTAACTAGGCAATTAACGAAACAAGTAAAGGAAAGAGATAACCGAGAGAGGAAGCACGCGGAGACAAGGGTGTATTCCCGAGTTCCTCCTTGTTAAGGGAGTACGTCTCGTTGGAGGGGTGTGAGTTCGCCACAAAGGCCTACTCAACGCCACGAAGGCCTCACCCTATTCTCCGATGAACCTCGCCACAAAGGCCTAGTCCACCTTCCACTATCGGAGCCCTTCGAGGCGGATTCCGGAGCCTTTACAACGGTCTTGGGGCACACACCCACAACTTAATTGGGGGCTCCCAGATCAACAATCTGTAGCAATTACAACAAATGATAAGAACAACAAGCTAGGTCAACACAAGGCTAACCCTAGAAATGAGATCCTTCAAATGAATGAAGGGGAAATGAAAAACTGCTCGGTGGAGTTGTAGATCCGAGGCTTCTCCTTCAATCCTCCAAGAATCAATGGATTTGGGTGGAGGGATTGAGAGATCTTCGAATTTTGGGGCTTGAGCTTGCTAGGGCATTAATGGAGGTGAGAGAAATGAACAAGCTTAACTATTCCAAGGTAGGTGAAGGAGCTTTTATACTCCTTCACAAAAACTGGCCGTTGGGAGGCCTCTTCATCCCGCAGCGCCGGAAGTACCGCCCGGAGGGCCGGTACTTCCGGTCCTTCATTCAACGGTCTTCTTCGGCGTCGTCCAGTTCCCGCAGGGCCGGAAGTACCGCTGGGAGGCCCGGTACTTCTGGTTTGGCGGAAGTACCGGTGGCACTTCCGGTGCTACTTCCGGAAACTATACCGAAGCTCATTTTCATAAGCGGTATTGGTTCCGGAAGTGGCTCCGGAAGTAACCAGCGGTAGTACCGCTGAACACGCCGGTACTTCCGGTTTAGCGGAAGTACAGGTGTTACTTCCGGTGCAACTTTCGGGGACATTCCAGTACCGAAAACCAAAAACGGAAATGCCTCCGGAAGTTCTGCCGGAACTTTCCAGCGGTAGTACCGGTGATTTGACCGGTACTTCCGGTGAACCCTGAAGAAACTACTTTGCTCATCTTTTCGCGACGATTCTTTTGAAATTCCTACACAACTGAGATTAAACATTAGAGCACTTAATTGTATTGTTGTTAACATCAAAACCAATGAGGTTGGCACATGTTCTTTCAAGCGCGAGCGGCGGGACGTCCGACCAGCAGGGCCAGATGGCGCGACGGCGACCCGCTCGCGGCGGCGGTGCGCGGCAGTGTGTAGCCGGCCGTGGTGCGGCATGCGCAGGCACTACCAGCATGCGGCGTTTCGTGGCCGTAGATTGCGCGGACGCGGGGGCGCGCACCGACGACGGCGTTAGCTGGCGCCGACGCGGTGGCTTGCGGGGATGGAAGAGGCTCGAGGTTCTCGATGTCGACTACGGAGCACGGTCATCTGGACCGATGACGTCACGTAGTGCGCGGCTCGGTGTGTGGCATGGCGGCTCGGCCGACCTGGGCAACACACGAGTGGCTCTACGGCGGCCGACGACGGCGCTACGTGGTGGACGGCTCGGTGTGTGGCATGGCGGCTCGGCCGACCTGGGCAACACACGACGAGCGGCTCCACGGCAGCCGACGACGTCTTTTACGTCAACACCAAGAACATCTCGGTTGTCAATTTTCGTCGTCCATTCATCTGGAATCAAGACTGCGTGTGGCACAGCTGGTGCATCGCGGCGGTACCGTGATCATCCGGATCACGTTTATGTACCGACTCCCTACAGTGTAGTCATCAAATCCGCTCATCTTGCGAGATCCATCGACATTGGTCGGCGACATCAGGTCTGCTCAGATCTCGTGAGGGAAATCCACACCGTAGGTGTAAAGATAATCCGAATAAAACGAATTGCAAAACAAAATCATAAGAGATGGGGGGATTGTTCTTGCGATCGGATCTAGATTATACCTTCGCGATCAACGATGAGAGCCTGCTTGATGGAGGCTCGATGCAGATCAGTTGGTGGAGCGGTACGTGCTGATAACGTGTTCCACAACCTTTACCGACGAGTCCAGTCCAAGGGCGTGGAGCGAGATCGTAGTCGAAGTAGTCATACACACGAAGATCAATCACAGACGCAGAAAGTAAATTGACACAGAGATATCGGTGTGACAGATCTTTATTATTATATTGTCTCTCTTCATACAATATAGGGTATATATATGCGAGAATGGTAGGTGGACGGAGGACCAAATCTAGTGAAACTTGCACCTTAAAAAAGGTGGGGCCCCACCATCTGGTTGCGGCTGGACGGTTTCCCAACATAAACCATCGCCTGGAGAAAAAATCGTGTAAGTGATGATTTGTGGAAAAGATGGAGTAGGAGGTGGTGAAAGTTGCAATTACCTCGATGATTCCGGTAGTGACACTTCACAGCCGACATCGGCAAATAATCCGCCGTCAGCCCAGAACATTTCAGCCACGAAGACAAAGCAGCCACCGCGAGAAGAGATCAATAGAGAAGGACTGCACACTCAGTCAGTCACCCATGCACGCGTCACCGTGCCTATATGTCTATGAATTTGACCATTGAATATTTTGACCATGACCGACGACGATACAAGAACGAGTAGGCGAGATTAACTGTAAACCGCACCGGCCACGTACGTAGACCACATGCGCAAATTATTACGTGGATTTTGACCGAACAAGAGCACGGTTGTTCTCGCTCGTCTCGATATTTTATTGACACCGAAAAAACGTCAAACCCCTCAGTGGCGCTGACCTCCGATCGATCGGCACCTATAAATACGCGCAGGCATGTGCACGAACCATTCAAGAACTCGAGATCAAGTACTCCTACGAGCGTGGTCTGAAGAGATCGACGGAGTCCCAGGCGAGAGATCGGCGTGCCCCGCCGGAGAGTAGCTAGCGATGCATACGCTGCGACCTGTGGGCCGGCGGGCGGCTTGCGGCGGCGAAAGGGACGTCCGGCGGCGGTGCCCGTACAAGGGCGTGAGGCGGCGGCAGTGGGGGAAGTGGGTGTCGGAGATCCGGGTGCCCGGGACGCGGGAGCGGCTGTGGCTCGGCTCCTACGCCACCGCCGAGGCGGCCGCCGTCGCGCACGACGCCGCCGTCTGCCTCCTCCGCGGCGGCTCCGGTACTGGCCTCAACTTCCCGGGCCGCGCGGCTGCCTACGGCCACGTCCTCCGTCTGGGCGCGGGCCGGCAGCTGTCGCCACGCTCGGTGCAGCGCGTGGCCTCCGACGCTGGCATGGCCGCCGACGCGCAGCTTGTGGAGCTGCGCGAGCGTGTGCCTACCCGGCCAGGCGGCCAGGATGTGGCGGCCGGCATTGGCGCCGCGCACGGTGGAGCAGGTGCGGGAGAGCAGGTGGCTTATGGAGGATGGAGGAGCTGCACCGGCACCGGTAGCGAGCAGCTTGTCTACGGGGAGCTGAGTGTAGACGACATGGAGATCGTGATGTTCTAGCCATTGTAGATCGACAGAATTTGCAGATCAATAGCGTTGCGAAAAGAAGTTCGTCCCTCGAGTAAAGATTCAGCAAGTATACGCCTGCTAACAGTGCGGCGTATAGTGCAGTGCAATGCTACTCATTTTCGTAACCTGATGACTTGTCATAGTTGTATATTTTTTTTTTCAAACAGCGGTAAAAGCTCTGCCAATTCTATTGTACTAGTAGAAGAAAAAGAAATGATATAAAGAAAACACATATTTACAACCCAGTAACACCTAAAGTCAGCTAAGATCATCATCTACCGCCCTAAAAGAAGGGAATGCCACACCTTGCCGTATGAAGGTCGCGTCATGGATTCACCTCGGAGGCTCGGAGAGCGGGTTCGAGCAAATCCCAAACGAAAGTTTCTGCAAGGAAACAACGTCCGCTTTGATAAATTGTAGCCAAACATTAACCCTTAAGACCCAACACACATCAAGAGCTCACACACACACTAGAAGTAGTGAGAATTCCAACGAGTCCACACACACACACAAGATCCTCCATGCACGTTTCAAGGACTCTAATGGTCGGCAATCTCCACGTCCTGAAAATCCCGTGACGCCAAAGATTGGACATTGAAGACAGTATCCCATGAAAACCAATTTACCGTGGAAACATGAAAATTGATCATATAGACGTCACATTGAGAATGATTTTACATACATCGCACCTATATCCCTTGTGCGTCATTTAAATTAAGCCCCACCTACCTTTCTATTCCTTCACTAAGGTTTTAATTAGATTTTGAAAGGTAAGAGGAGATTTGACATAAACTAGAATATGAAACTCCATTAAATGTACACACAAAATCTATATACTCCATTTCCAACTCACTAAAAGGAAGTATCAAATAATTAACCCATAGGGAAACTCACTAAAAGCTATATGAAACATACATTAATAACTCTATCGAAACTCGAACAACTATGAAATCCACGAAATAACTGGCTTAAAGAAGTTACGATGTTTTAGTTAAATTTCAAAAAAATTGACAATTTTGAAGACATATCCAACATTGGTCTGGTGTGAAAGATCTCCTCAAGAGAAAAATGAGGAGCAAGTTATCCTTTCTTTGTATTTCCAAAAGACGCGTTGAATTCAAAATATTTGGTCTATTTTTTGTTTGAACGAAAAATTAGATGGAAGGATTGATAAATGGGAGGGGAAGGTGGATTGCAGGTTGATTTTAATAAAATAGAGGGTTCTGAATGCAAAAAATATATGGGAACAAAGGTCTTAGGATCTGATCTGAACATGTTTGGATCCTATATTCCATAATTTAGTCTTCGTGTTTCGAGTGAAGGATTGTGTTTCAGTGGACATTTCTTTCCAAATTCCTAAGAGAAAGGATAATGTCAGAGCTACCAGATGGTTATATCATAGTAACATGTCATCAATGAACAACATGTTTTCCGTTAGTTATAAAGATATAGTATTTTATAGTTATATTTTCCACCTCACATTCTCACAAAGTGTCTAAGAGCCGTGTTTCTAACTCTTAATCTATGGTCCGCTTCTCTTCTCTCCCCTCTTCTTTCTCATCTAACTCGGTAAAAATATGTTATCTAAACTCTTGCATATTGTACTTACATCACCTTATTATATTCGTTCTAAAGCAACTCAGTATGTACTAGTCTCTGAATAAGTCCAGATATACTTTACGTAGAGCTACACAGGAAAGCAGTGGGATGAAGTGTACCTGCACTTTGACTACTTGACCAGAGAAGTGCCCGAGGAAGATCTTGCGATATGCATGTAACACATGGTGAATGGCTGTCAAAACTTTTAGTGCGTTATTACTTATTAGGGGCTAGAGAGCGTGGGTGTGTCCATGTGCTGTGCACCTATGGTGATGTGCACGTGAATGCGTGTGTGCAGTCTGCGCTTCCTTTCGTTACAACTTGAAGAGACCGCAAACAAAAAGCAAAACAGGGAGAGCGAAGGGCTCAGTGCTCCAACATGCCCATTTCCTACAGAGACATGCACTAGTAGAAAAGAAAAGGCGTGGAGCTTCTATTCTATGCTAGGAGTACCTGACAATCTGCTCGGCTGAAGGAAAATTATCACACCTGTATTACAGAAGCTTCAAGTTCTGAAGTTCATGGTTCAATTCGAAATTTGGCCATCCAAATGCACTACTCCACCAGTAGAGTTGATCTTTTTTTTTTTTAATCTCCCTATTCCGGACCACTAGAATCTTTTCACTGGCCGTCAGCAAGTTCATGAACCAGATGTAGAATCACTCGTGAGATGCATGGACTCAGTGGATTAGTTAATTTATCAGCCAAACCTAAGATAACCAAGACCTGTCTACCCCCTTTTACCTCCGCTGAATGTTGTCTTGCCAGCCAAAAATGACATAGCCTTTTGACCTTCTGTTCGACACTGCAGAAGGTTCCAGAAACCAAAGGTTCTTTCTAGTCCACGGAATGCTCATGGATTTGGACCGTCTGATAGTGGAGAGGGGAAAAAGGCAGAGCAGCACGAGTGAGTACCAATCCATCTGATCCACAGTAAGTCCAAAGGATCTGGCAAATGCAAGCATGAAGCTCGGTTGGTCGAAGAGCTCATGTTATAACAATTTAGAAAATATTCTCCAAGCTTCAACTGTATCGAAAACTTGCTTTTAGAGCTGCCTATATGCAGATTCTTGGCTGTGAATGAAACATACAAACCACCAACACAGAGGTTATTTGAGTACGACCAAACCATACATTTACACCATAAACGAGTTCCATGTGAGATGTACATTCGTTCCAATTATGTACAGATTGGCAACAACACTACCTGTTGCAATTGTGCATGGGGCAACAACATCTACGCGCTGTCTTGCTTTGGTTTCTGGCTGAGCTCTGAGTAACGCCCTCCCATCAGCTGCAGTATCTCGGTCCAGAGGCAAGAAGGATCGGTCGACACCGCGTCACTGATCAGCTCTGTGCTACAGGAAGCAACAGCCCAGTATCCCGCCCTGATCTCGCTTAACAGCTGCTCGTAATCCCAGGCTGCGTGTCCCACAAAGAATCTCAGGTCCTCGGTCCTGATCGCACCACTCTTCATCAGAACACCAGCCTTCTCCAGCTCGGTTCGAAAGCCGAAGCAGATGCCTGGTATCACCTCCTCAAACCCTTTGAGACGTGAGCTGTCTTTCGTACGTACCAAGAACATGCTCATGTCAACAGGGCCTCCAAAGAAGAGGGCGCAGTCACCGAAAGGGGTTGTTTGGTCTCGGAATGACGATGGATTCACATTCTTGATCTTTGTGTAAAGCGGACGGTTCAGGATGACTCCAAATGGGCCATCAAAGGTACCTCTCGACCCAAGTCTGAGCAGGAGAATAACAGTTCTTTCGAAGACGCTGTCGTCATCGAGCACCTCAGTAGCTACCAAGACACACCCCTGCCTCCGGCATTGTGATAGGGTGAGCCCACTTTTGAGGAAGCTGGTGTACTGGTTCTCCGGAGGACGCCTTTGACTCTGCAGGAACACTTGGATCTACCAACAGCTCCTGATCCAAGGATTTATTAAATAGTAAAGCAGAAAAGAAATAATTCGCAAAAAAAAAAGCAGAAAAGAAATAGACAGATATTATATAACGCAAGTTGGTTAGAAAGTACTTGCTTTACTTCTCTTTTCTTTTCAAAAACTTTAGGTCTGTGCTAATAACAATTCAAAACTATTCTGATGGATTATTTAAAGTAAATGTAATAGGGTTTGAGAAACAGTAGCTTATCTGATGAAAATCTTCATATAATAGAGAACTGTACAAGGTATCAGAGAGGATCCATTTGCAGAATGCTTTTAAAACTTTTCACATGAAGTTTTTTTTTGGACCTTACATTTGAACGCTAATATATCAAGTAATAACAGAAAACATAGATTTCTAGAATTAGTCATGTTCTAATGCGATGCGCAATTTAAGACATTGTGCATTTATAGCTTCTTCGGAATATACTACTACCTCCGTTCCTAAATATAAGATGTTTTAGCTTTCTGATGATTCGGGTGTATCTAGACGCGTTTTAGTGTGTTGATTCACTCATTTCGGTCCAGTCCAAATTACAATATCTGGAAAATCTTATAATTTGGAACGGAGGGAGTAGCATAGTACTATAGCATTAGCCGCTGTCAGTCTGCATGATAGATATTAGTATTAGTATTTACACAAATTAGACTCATTATACATTATTATTATATACAACCAGTGAAACCAGCTACGATCAAGTTCCTAATTTTCTTGGCAGATAATGAGTAATGTCAGGGGGTGATCATAAATGTCTAGATGACCTAAATGCATGTTGAACTGTGTAGATTATTAGAGCCTAAAGAAAAGCTATGAGCTCTATGGATTGTCAATACAAATGTGGCACTCTCACCTGTTCCCGTCGCACAAGGTTTGCTCTGACATCTCTCCAGTAACTGCTGTTTGAAATATTAATTGGCTCAGTGGAATCTGATTCATCAGATGGTTCGTTCAGTCCATCAGAGCTATCTCCCGTTGGAACAGATGCATCGCCACTTCCTGCATGAAGAAGTGACGCAACTGAGACCAAGCCACCATTCTGGTTCACGCTTTTTGCCACAATAAATAAAAGTACCACACAGTGAATGAACTCTGATTTATATAGGCAATACAAGATAACCCGAAGTTTCTCATCCACTGGTCTCACTCGAAACTTAGCACCTGATGATGTTTTTCCATTATGTTTACTAAAAGTAGCCAGCTATAGAAGTATATGGACAATATAACATTGCAATTGGGGGAATGTCCATCCAAACAATAGTACCTCACCGCACAACTCAACAAGTAGCTCAATTCCATATACAACTCTAAATACAAAACCACCCTAAAGACGCATAATAATTTCAACGTTCATCTTCTAGTTACACCAAAATTAGCACCGGTTCTCCAAATTTCCATCTGAATAGCTACTGACTACTCTTCAATTCTGCCTAGTACTAGACCCCAATCCCCACCTTCCTCTTGTCGGTCAATTTCACCAAAACCAACACCAGCCTGCAAAATTGGCACATATCGAAGAATCGCCTTCAAACCCTCACCACTCACAATAAACTACGAAAATGGTTCGAGCTTTTCCATATCCTAATCGCGCAAAGACCACACAATTCCGGCTCTAGCTGCACCAGCTCGCATCTAGAACATCAGATACTTAGCAGAGTGGGCCTCACCTGACGAGGATGCCTTGCTCTTGGCTTCCTCGTCGTCGCCGGCGGCGGCCCCGTCCTTGCCTCTCCTCCCCGAGACGCGCACCGCTACGAGCGGCCTCACCGCCGGACCACGCCCCCGCCACGCGGACCACGGGCCCGTCTTGCCGGCGGCGGCGAGGGGCTTCCCGGCTCGAGTGGCGGGGCCGGGGCGAATCGGCGTGAGGCACGGCCCGCCGGCCTTCATGCTGAGGGCCCACATGTCCGTGGGAGCGAACGGTGCCTCCGCTCCGCCGGGTCGGAGTGGAAACGGAGAAGTGTAGAACCGCACGAGCAGGAGGCTGACCGAGTGGGGATGTGGGTTTCCTGGTGTGAGAAGGCGGATTTCGTGACGATGAAAGCGCCTTTCATCTTTCCAAAGGATCTTATCTGTGCTGTGTCTGGGTGCAAGGCTATAAGTACAAGGTAGGAGTAGATGTGATCTAAACATTTATCTTTATCCAAAAAGCTTCAAATTTTCATACAACCATACAACAATTCTGTTTCTCCCTACTAGTGTGAAAAATTCCACGCCTTAGGCCTCGTTTGGCTCGTCTGTAGATTTATATGCTGGTTTCACTCATCTCAGTATGTTGTCGTGCCCCAGTGAAACAGACGGATTTTTATCAGGACCTTTTATGGTGCGTAAATATTTACGAGAGTTATGGGCTCAAATCAGGCAAAAAAGGAAAACTAAAACGGTCATTCAAGCGACATTTTTTACCTCGACCAGTTTTCCCCCACCCTCGACTATACCCCACTTTCCGGCTGGAATACAACCAACCAATCGGGCACTTAACATCATGTGGAAGTTAATTTCCACCTTTTTTCTATACAGGTTACACAGGAGTTAGGTCTGTATGATAAAATCCGCTCAACATGTCGAATTATTTAAATGTATGCCCTAGATATATACCACAACAAATCATAAGGTAATTCTTATGATTCAAAATGTACTTTATCTAAATGAGTTTCCTACGGAGATTTTTCATTTAGAAAGCGAAAGTAGTACACAAAACAATAATAGGTGAACACATAGTGAACAACATAAAAAATGGAAATTCACTTTGGCATATGCACCCGGCATTTAAAAAACAAATTTTAAATGTTGAAAAATTCTAAAATAAAATTTCACGGATACATCTTGACATCCTATGTGTTCACAAAGTTGTTTAGTGAAAAATGGATTTTTTTCTAGCCTTTGTAAAAAGACCAAAAAAATGTCTACGGAAAAGCCCTATTTTAGCGCTAAATTTTGTCTTTTTTATGTGGACCGTAAAAAATGCTGGGTTTTCATGAAACAAATTCATAAACACATAGGATGTTAAGATCTACTCACGATTTTTTTTATTTTTTAACATTTCAAAAACAAGTTTAAAATTTGTTTCCAATACCGGGTGCATGTGCACCCTAGAGAAAAACGCCACAAAAAAAACATATTTGGGTTTGTATTCATCAAAGGAGAAGAGTTTACATTCTCATAACATAAATCCATCGTTCTATGCTAAGTTATTTTTATAGAAAATGATGATTGTCCATTGAGCGCGAACTGACATGTTTTCTGACCACTCGAGCCCGTTGTCGGCATGACGTGACATTGCGAAAATGGTTGATGGTGAAAATGTTAAACGAGTAGTATTTAGTATTTACGTCAATTTTTCGAGATGTGAGCCCCTCTCTCCCCCATCCAGAACTCTGGCCACACAGTCGTCCAACACCAGTTTCTGACCACTGGAGCCCGTTGTCGGCATGACGTGATAATGTGGAAATGGTTGATGGTGAAAATTTTAAACGAGTAGTATTTAGTATTTACGTGAATTTTTGGGATGTGAGACCCTCTCTCTCCCCCGTTCAGAACTCTGGCCACACAGTCGTCCAACACCAGTTTCCCAGTGCCCAGCTCGTGTATCCCGGCCCGTCCCCAACTCATGACATCGTTCCGCTCCCAGTTGGCATATGCTGAGTGAAACACTTGTATAAACTAATAAATATCTGTGATGCATCAACATGATCTATTTTCTATGAGTCACGAGTTTACCACTAGATGTGCATGTGCAAAACTTGATGTAGCTTGTCAGGGAAGTGCAGCTCACTTCGTATGATCCTTCCAATTCTTCGTCGAGTGTCACATGTGCAACGTCTCTAAGACACCGGGTGGCAGATTTTCACATTCATTCGCAAGATTCAGAACAATTGTTGCTAGGGTTTTCAATTATTTGTATTGTGGTGTAACCTTCCGATGCGCCTCCACCTTATATAGGCGTTCGTCTGGACAAACAACACTTATGATCCTATCAAACACTAAACCTAGTACTATATGAATCAAATTCGTGTAGGAAATGCATTAAACGTATTAAATAATTTAAACAAAAGTCAATCATAAAGCTTTGTCATTACCCACATTTCTTACACGAGTGTTCGAACAGAACTTTAAGAGGAAACACATGAGAGAGGTTCAAAATATTTAAAAGGAAAAAAATATTTTATATGAAAAAAGAAATTACAAAGAAGTTAGGAAAAAAAGACAAATAGGAAAATAAAAAAGATCATAAAGCTTTGTCATTACCCACATTTCTTACACGAGTGTTCGAATAGAAATTTAAGAGGAAACACAGGAGAGAGGTTCAAAAGAAATTTGAAAAGAATTTTTTTATATGATTTTTTTTGTGTTTTGCAAAGAAGATAGGAAAGAAAGAAAAAATAAAGATAAAAAAGGAAAATAAAAAAGATGCTCCCGGCGGGGCTCGAACCCGCGACCTTCGGCTCATAAGACCAACGCTCTAACCAACTGAGCTACGGGGGCTGTTGCGGTACGTAATCGTACGACCTTTATTTATCCGCATTGCCACGATTTTTACTGAGTCTCACCCCGAAGTTCCCATGCGATTTCTGTATATAAGCACCTTCGGAACAAATTCCGGTGTAGCCGTACGCGCACACGGGTTACAAGACCCAGGGGTTCCACCAAGTTCCACGGATCCAGAATCGATCGACCTCTATATTGTCCATGCAGAGAGGAACAGCACGCAGAAACGAGCCATAAAAAACCACAAGCACCGTAGCAATTTATATGGCGGGAATGCAGAAGCTACTGTTGCTCATCGCGCCAGTAATTCAAGGCTCCGGGCACCAACTGTAGCGATATTATAATCCAAGCCATGCAGCGGGCGTCGGATCGGCATCTCGTGTCCTCTAGCTAGTTAAGCCAGATAAATGCATGAGCACCGTTTGCCTTGATTCAGTCTGTACGCAGGTCTTGGTGTAGTACTACCGATTGTGCATGAACATCTCGTGCAACTATGAATCAAACACATGGATTATGGATCACCGCATATAATTAAACTACCATTAGAACGAAGAAATCCATAACGGTCGATCGATCTCTCTTACAGGTAGTACTACCGATCCACTACTACACACTCATAGATTGATCAGAAACAAACACTGAAACACAAGTCTGGATCCGAGCTGTAAACTTCACAGAACACCGTCACGTAGCAAGCTAGCTAAGCTAGTTCCTCCTGATCGAAAATTAAGAAACTCCGGCGGTACGGCGCTCCTAGGGCTGCCAGGCGGCGAGCTGCTGGATGTTCATGGGGTATGCGAGGTCGGTGCCGCCGGAGTAGGCCGCCTTGCCGAGGAGCACGTTGACCCTCTCGGTGGGGTGGAAGGCGTCCCAGAAGATGTAGTCGTTCCGGTTCAGGCACGGCCGCAGGAAGGGCAGGCAGGTGATGAGGCCCCGGTTCCTCCCGATCCCGCAGCACCCGCGGTCCACCACGCTGAACCCGTAGTTGAAGGGGTTCCTGAGCACCTCGGAGATCATCTCGAAGGTGTCGACGTAGATGAACCTGGCGTGGGGCAGGTTCACGTTCAGGGTGTTCACCATGCCCTTCACCTTGCTGTTGAAGGGGACGATGAGCTCGTCCACGTCCGGCGAGCACATGTTCGTCGGGTTCCGGGCGCGCATGTTGGGGATGCACGCCATCGACCCCACCCCCGCGATCACGAACCGGCGAGCACCCAGATTGTACAGGCTCTGCATTTCATTTTATTCAGAGATGCAGATTAAGATTCAGAAGCTTTGCATTGTCAGTAATGAAGTAGATCGCTGGGTGGCTTACGGTGAGCTGCTTGGTGTAGTGCTGGACGAGGAGCGAGGAGTACTGGTCGCCGTTGTACTCGTTCCGGGTGTTGTAGTTGGGCATCAGGTAGTTGTTCAGGTAGTCGTTGCTGCCCATGCCCACGTAGAAGATGCTGCGGCCCAGCGAGGAAGCCAGGTTGCCGGCGCCCAGCTTCCCCCGGATCTGGTTCAGCGTCGTCTGGAAGTTCTTGATCTGCTGGTTGAACGGGATGCGGCCCACCTGCATTTTCATCGCACCATGAACGTTCAAACACTCTTGCTCTGCTGTTACAGAGTACGAACACTGGAGTAACTAAATGACCGAGAAATGAATTGAAGAGCTGCAGGGTCCGTACGAAGTTCTGGCCGGTGTTGTCCAGGATCCCTGCGGCGGCCGAGGCGTAGTTCACGCCGTGGAGGGCGCCGCCGTCGCTGTCGGGGCTGGAGGCCACGGGGTTGGAAGGCAGCAGGGGCAGCCCAAGAAGCTCAGCTGCATTGTGCACAAAAAGAGGTACGGTTTAATCAATGAAGCTGTTCTGTTTAATTAACTAGTACTACTGTATTAGCTAACTTAATTAGGAGTAACACGCAGATCTGTCCGGGTTTAGTTACAGTAATTTCTACGTGCACTGTAACACTGAGATGTAACACAGCTGTAACCCTGTTGTGTGGTGAATTATTGGCGGAGACAAAACCTGTACTGCATGCAGGCAGGCATTAAATATTACCGCCGAGTACATATTATAGCCCTGGCTAGGTTCACATGGAAGCATTGACGCCACCATAGTGGTACTACCATATCTACACGTTTTGACTAGCTGAATTCATCGCATCATGTGCACTGTATGTGTTGATCAATGGCAAGGTATTATGATCCCCGGAGAAAAAATGTGTACCGCCGTGCTACACTATTGCTAGTAGCCTAGTACTAGTACAGGTGTGGAGTGTGGACTCTCTCTCTCACACATCCACTTGAAGACATGGAGGGAGGCCGGTCAGTAGTTATTACACGATGCAGCAGTACTGGTACTAGGCTATTCTAGTAGTATCTCACTGCTCATGTAGATTATAGCTAGAGTGATCTAATCAATTAGTACGATCCAAAATGAAAGATGTGAGAAGGGGACAACAGTACATGCATCATGCACGTATAATTGTAATTGCATTGCTTCTTGTAGGAAAAAAGGTGAAGCTAGCTAGCCTAACGTTGGACAAAATGAATTCCTTGCTAGTCAATAATTATTGACAGAGTGTATATAGATTATATAGAAACCCTGAGAAAAAGTACATTTATACAAATAATTATTGACAGAGTACATATAGATCTATATAGAAACCCTGAGAAAAGTACCTACATACGTATATATCCAGTTCCATCAAACCAGCTGCGAAAGTTAACTGATTGTTTCTAAGGATCTCCTAATTAATCATAGTTAGTTAACAACTTGCATGCATATATATTCTAAAACAACAAGCAATAATGATCTTGATTCAATAGCATGGTCAACACAAACCAATCTATCTAGTGATAACGACTTCTCTATGATTTGAGGAACATTCTTCCAGGAAAAAAGATAGACTAAACCCACCTGATAATATTCTGAATATAAAAAGACTAAAATACATAAATATTCCTTTTTTGTATATAAGTCGAACATGGGAAGGACCGAAACAGAAGCTAGCTTGTGGTGTACCAGTATGGCAGTACCAGACGCTAGATCACGGGTTTCCCGACGCTCTAGCTTTCATTGCATTATTTGCCATATGACGAGCTCATCTTAGGATGTACTAAAATTAGCAATTCTGCTCAAAAGAGGCACACTACTTCGCCAGCCGATTTGCTACTTCTTCAAGCAACAAAATTGTTCGATCCATTTTGCATGTGAAATAACACACCATATTATATACTACCAGCAGGGATTTTTAATTTGTGACTTTATTCTCTATATAGTGAAAAGAAACTACTTGTAGCTACTACCTCTGAAGCAAGTACGCAAGAATCACTAGAAAAATGCACAGGGGAGGGGAGCATGCTTCTGCATGCAGCAGAAGCAGCAAGGCATGAGCTCAACGCACGTACCTATGGTGTCGACCATGGTGTAGCCGTTGGAGAAGCGGCCGGTTGGCCCGCCGGCGAAGTCGATGCCGTAGGGGAGGTAGTTGGCCTTGGCGAGCGAGGTGAGGTCGTTGTTGTTGCCGTTGTCCGTCAGGGAGTCCCCGAACACGAACATGGCCGGCACCGACGGGCCTCCGCCGCCCGCGGTCGTCCCGCTCCCGTCGCTGGTGTCGCCGGGCCCCGTCGGGAGCGTGAAGTTCCACGGCGCGCGCGGGAACAGCGGCCGGGGGAACAGCTGCGCCGTGGCGCCGCCGCACGCGAGGAGCACGAGAAGGAGCACCGTCGTCGTCGCGGTGGAGGAGGCCATGGCGGCTTGGAGATCGAGCTTGGCTAGCTAGCTAGCTAGGGGTGGCAGGAGCAGACTGTGCAGTGTGGATGGAGCGTAGCTAGCGCGTCGTATATAGAGGGAGGGCGAGGGGGAGAGGGTTTTGGGGATGGTTGGTGGGTGGATGAGGGAGAGAGTAAATGCGGCTCCTGCCATTGCTTGCTGCCATGGAGACGGAGGAGGAGTAAATGGGGCTGTGTTGGGGCGCGTGCTCGCGACTACGCGAGGCATGGTGGTGAGGTGACGCCGTGACGGCAACAAAACAATGGCCGACCGCAGCTGGCGAGTGCAGTACACTGTGCCTGTGATAGTGTGATTTGTCAAGGGCAGTATGGTTTTGCGGTTCTGTAGTAGAGCGTGTAGAGCTTCGGCTGAAAGAGGCCCGGTCCGTGATCACTCGGCCTTATGTATATCGGCCGTTTGGCCCTTTGGAAGCTATGGCGGGCTGAGAAACACAGAACGAAAGAATTCGTTCCCGAGGAAATGACTTCTTTCCAGCAAAACTGTGGGAGAGATTCTCGCTGCAATTTGTATATATGAGTTAGACAGTACTCCTAAACTAGAAAGAGATCAAAAGAAATATCAGAATACCAAAGTTGTGTTTGTAGCCAATACAAGAATACTAAAAAAATATAAGAAAGAGATTCTTACATAGTGGAGTTTCACTAACTCACTAAGTGATTGGGATGAGGAGAGAAAGAGAACAACACACACGCGTGTTTACCCCGCCTTGTGGGGTCGGGGCGCGCATGTGACATGTGTGTGAACTCTGTCGAAATCCTGACAATTGCCTTGCAGAAATGCGACCACCTTTTGTCGTTTGAAAATTTTGATGTGTTGGTCGTTAAGTCTACTAGTTGGAACCCTAATTGGTTTACATCAGGACACGGGATAGTTCGGTTATCCTCATATATATACGAACCATCGGCAGCCGTCAAATATGCACCATGCCGACCTATGTTTTCGTCTCTTCTCGCTTTTGCATCGCCATCATAGTCCAATTTTCTGAGCACCGACGTACACCGGCGAATTGGAGAGCAGGTCTCTGTAACTAATCGCCCTTGTTATCTTGTACGGACGAGAGCGATTTTTTTTGGAAGCATGAATGCTTGCCTATTTCATCACGGATCGTTTACCATCCAAATCGGGTGTTGCATACCGCTGTCTTCAACGCTGACTAATTTGACCGGTCTTAGCCAACGGCCCAACGTTGTAGTCACTAATCACTACATGCAGCAAATTTCAATCTTGGTTTTTTATGGTAGTGAGAGCATATGCTACCATATGTAGAAGTGGAATTTCGGATGTCTTCTCAGTTCTAATAGAATCCGTAACATTTGTCCCAACTTTGGTTGTGTTAGGAGGTTATAAAGCCGATCATGACAAATAAAAGAGGCATACCAATAATTGCTTGAAGGTATGCTTTGATGTATTCAACATGTACACCACCTTGTACTTCATTTTCTTTGTGTTGGATGCCATTGCTCTCCTGTATTATGGTTATCCTTTGGTTAACCCTCCTAACCGCAAAGTACATTTTAGTGTGGCCTATTGGCCTACTACTTCCATCGTTTTGAGTTACAAAATTGACGTTGCAACACGTGCCCTCACTTATCACGTACTTCTATATCGAAGAGTATAAATTATAACCAGACGTCTTATTCTACCACACTGGCCGCCAATCTAGACATTTCCATGTTCAACACTTTATTGTGGTTTATTTATTTGCTATTTCAACATTGGTTCTTACTGTTCATCTTTCGTTGGGTCGCGTTTGTATGCCCCGTTAAGAAATGGATAACCATTGTCATCTTGTATGGGCCTCGGAGGCAGGTTGCTGCGAAATAACACATGAGATTAAGGGTGTGTTTGGTAGCCACGGCCTCTCCAACATAGGTTTCTCAAATGGGCCAAGCTGAGATAATACAGGTTGGGCTGAGATTTTGTTGTGTGTTTGGTAGGTTGTATGCGTTCAAACAGGCTGACCTGAGATGTTGTTTGGTAGGTTGTATGTGCTAAGACTAGAGTGCAGGAATTAGAATTACAAATGGATCCAAAGTTTTACACACAAGTCCTTCAACAGATTTTAAAAAAGCATTCAAGTCCTCACAACCACCGATTGGGCTGTCCCGTGGGTAGCAGATCGCCGGCGGCGACGCTTGCTGCCATCCGTGGTGGCGCGAGGCATGAGGCTGCGGTGCTCGTGGTCGTCTGCGGTGGCGCAAGGCGCGAGGCGGCGGCGGCGGTCGTGGCCATCTACGGTGGTGCGAGTGGCTCTGTGTGAGGCGGCACAGGGCGGCGGAGCCCGGTCTAGCGTGGACGGCGGCGCAGGGCGAAGGCGCAGGGCGTCAAGGCGAGGTTGAGGCGGCGCAAGATGATGGGGCGGGGCGGCGCGCCGAGAATGGCGACGAGAGCGATGGGTGGAAGGAGAGAAAGAGAAGGACTCAGGGGCAAATGAGCTCTGGTTTCGAGCGGGACGGGCAGCGCGACAGTCCTGTGGATCCCACACGTGGGATGTTTTTGGGACGAGCTGGGCAGGGCTGAGGAGAGAAGCTCGATTTCAACCTCTCTTCTCGGCAGGGCTGAGAGTGGTTTTCGGGATGAGGTGGGCAGGATTAAGGCGTGGAAACTGGGCTACCAAACAACTGAAAACGAGGTGAGGAGAGATTTTCCGAGTCCAACCGGGCTACCAAACACGCCCTAAATCACAATCCGCACTCATCAGATGGATAGGTTCTTCACTTATCGAATGGCCACGATTGAGCACATCGTGGTGCAGTGTATATACGCAAAGGAAGTCTAGTATGACTGCTTTTGCATTGCTGGCCTACAGTTGGACGTACCGACGGTGATGGACACCTTGGAGGAATGGTGGCTCAGATCGAGAGAGTTGGTCGATAATAAGAACAAGAGCCAGTTCGATGCTTTCGTGATTCTCATTTGATGGAGCCTTTGGAAGCAACACAATGCCTGACTCTTCAACAACGTGGGACAACAGTTTACATTCATAGTGTTAGTGGACAGAATCATTGATGAATTCAAAACCTGGATTAAATCTAGAGTAGGAGTAGGAGGGAGTCCTATGATTGTAAGAGAGTAGTTCTAGTGATCCTTGCGGAATAGGAGTAGGAGTTCTGATGTTTCACAAAACAGCCCTTGTATCATGTTTTCTGCCTTCTATAAAAGTTTAGTAGGTGAAAGAGCATGGTTGCCCCCATGTGTGGTTTTGGTAATTAATGACAATCTCTATGGACTAATGTGTGCTTTGAGATATACTTGTAGGTTTGGTCCATAGCCTTGCTTGTACTCCATATGTTGGAGTCAAGACTAAAATAAGAAGAAGATTATATGTTGATCAAGGTTAAGTGCAAGTTGATCAAGTGCTCTCATGGTATTCTCCATGAGCATGCTTGAAGCTTGCCACCCATTTGAAGATAAAGGTCAAGTGAAGATATGTCGAAGAAGTGTCTCTCTCATATTGGTGTATGGGGGAGCAATATGTGAGTCTTCACCAAGCGGAGCGCAATGAAGAAAGGTGGTCCATCTTGAGAAGGTCAAGGCGTCATCATCTAGCTCAAATGGATTATGCGCAAGGCAAAGGTATGACCTTGATAGGTTTTCTATTTTACCGGTCTCATGATGTTAGTTGAGAGATCGGGTTATAGGATAGATAGCCGTACTATCAAGAGGGGCTCTCAAGCGAGTATCTTGATCGTATCCTTCATAGAGAGATCAAACCTTTGCATCCTTGGCATCATTTTTATTGGTTCTTATTTGGCTCTTATCATGGTGTGATCTTGGTGCTTGTCATGCTCGTCATGAAAAGGCCAAGTTCACCGAAAACAGATTTCGTATGCGTCTTCTATTGCGTTTTCGGTTTTGGAGATTTTGCCGGTCCATCCGGGCGGAAGGTTTCACTCTTCCATTTATTAGCAAAATCTCTCTTTCTTGGTTTCAATATTTCCACTTTTTATAGGATAGCTCTTGTGGTCCTCTTTCCAATAAAATTGGATTCGCTTAGATCGGAGTTACCTTGCAAAAGTTATTCAGTTTTAGGATCTACTGTTTTCCTTCAGCCGGCAGTACCGATGCTCTAGCCGGTAGTACCGACCAGGTCATGGACGGTAGTACCGGGCTTAGTTCTGGGATAAGTTTTTGGTACTGGATACCTCGGGTTCAAATCCGGAAGTGGTCCGGAAGTTGCCCCGGAAGTATCGGCTTGTCCGGTACCACCGGGCAGTTTTCCGGTAGTACCGACCGGTCCATGGTCGGTAGTACCGGACCTTGTTCCGGGCTATTTCGAAGTTCGTTTTTGGGTTTTCTCCATGTGTGGTTTTAGGTCTTGTCATGATCTTCAAGACAAGCTCAAGTTCATCAAAAATGGATTTCATATGAAAAACTTATTGCGCTTTTGAGTTTGGAGGTTTATCAGATCGTCTTTTATAGAGAGGTTTTACCTTTCCCATTTTGTTTTTATCCTCCCTTGTTGGACTATGATGTTTCTATGTATATTCTTGTAGAGCTCATTGTTACGATTTCAACGAGCCCAAGATCATTGAAAACGGAGTCCGGAAGCAAAAGATATGGTCGTTTAGGTATCGATGTTTCAGCAGTTTTTTGTAAGGTCGGTAGTACCGACCCTACTATCGAAATAGCCATCCGGTACTGTATAAATCTGTCAAAATCCAGTAGTACCGGTACAAAGTCCGGTAGTACCGCCCCGACGCATTTCTGGGCACAACTGTTGGATATTTAGTTGACCTATTTAAGGGGTCTTCTTCCCCAATGGTTCCCTAACCTTTTGCACTCTCTCTCTCCTCCATTATTGACCTTTTGAGAGCTTGCTTCCTCTCCATCCCTCCATGATTTCTGCCTCCATTTAAAGGGAAAAGAGAGAGGAGATCTAGATCTATATTTCCACCAAGCCATATCTCCTCTAAGTGAGGGGAACCCTTTGGATCTAGATCTTGAAATTGCTTTGTGTTTCTCCTTTGTTCTTCCTCTCAAATCCCTCCCTAGCATTTGTTGCTTTGGTTGGATTTAGGAGAGAAGAACTTGACCACCTTGTATGGTCTTGCCTTTTGTATTTGATGCATAGGTTTGAGTTCCCCACGGTGATACGTGGGATTGAAGTTTGAGAAGCTTGTTACTCTTAGATGCATAGGGCTTCCAAGAGCTTGTGCCTATTGGGTGCATTATGCACCCTAGACGGTTGGTGGGTACCGCGAAGATCTTCAAGTTGTGAAGCTTCGGGCAAGCTACGGGAGCCTCCAAGGTTGTGGAGTTAGCCCCGGGCAAATTGTACGGGTTTGGTCAACGCCCTGAAGAAGACCTCATAGTGGATGAGCAAATCCCCTATTGGGTATTCCCCACGGGAGGAGCTCACGGAGAATAGGGTGAGCACGGGCGTGCTTGTAGGAGGCCAAGGAGCCTCCACACCCCTCCAATGTAGACGTACTTCCATTGGAAAGGAACTACGGGAAACAAACCTCCGCCTCCACTTGTGTCGGTTATCTTTATAACCAAACCTTTATTTATGCACTTACTTTGTGATAGCCATCGAGCTTGAAGTTATATATCTTACTATCTCCTTGTTGTTAACTTGTCTAGCATAAGTTGTTGGTGCACATAGATGAAACTAGTACTATTAGGTTTTGTGCTTGATAAATTAAACGCTAGTTTTATTCCGCATTTATCAAGCCCTGAACGTAAAAGTTTTAAATTGCCTATTGACCCCCTCTAGGCGACATCTCGTTCTTTCAGTAGGCTTCTGGCGTACTCTCAAAAAAAACTTATGGAAGGTTATGTACTTAGAACATTATACTCCGTTTTTTCAGTCTTGTCGTGCTTGCTGTGTTGTCTACTGAATTCAATGAGATTAATGCACATTGTCCCTTCGGTACATCGATATACCCACTCTGAGAAAATAAGAAGTGTTTTTCTTTTGTTATTGTTTTAGATAGCTTGGTTCAACGGGCCCACACACACGACAATTAATTAGCATGCTAGCCACAATTTACTAAAACATTGCTAGGTTTGGTCATCGATGAACGTACATCCCATGAAATATTAGCTTGTTATCTAGTGGTTTAGTAGAAGAATAAAGCTAATGTATCAATATTCAGGAGTAAGGAAACACATATTACAAAATAACAAATCGTTGTTTAGAGCTTGTTGTTCAGATAGTTTTGTCTACTGACGTAAAAGGGATTTTGCTTTTAGGTGTGATAATGACGATGCTCATGGCTGATTGTCAGAAATCGATGATGTGGTTTCTGTTCTTTTTGTTTTCCCCTCGTTGAGTGTGGTGCTGATGGAAAACAATTAAAGTAAACTCTTAGTGAGGTCTTTCTACAAATTTTGCCCACTTATGATGAATAATGTCTACACAATTATTGTTGCTTCTATTGATTATATTCCAGCTCTATCGTGATTGATAGTTACTACTCCATGAGTAGCACTGCTTATGCTCAATTTAATCTTTCCTCTTTAACTTGGGGAACTCGCATGTCGCATTGAGGAGCACATGGACACGAATCTTGATTTTAGCTTGATATGGAAAGTTGCTCCCTGGCCACTATCACATTTTTAGATGCTAAGAAAATAATGTCAACCAATAAGTACTATAACATATTGTGTGGAAAACCGACGTATTTTGGGCTACGTAATATCTTGTATGTGGTGACTATTTCTCTATGCCCTATACCTACCAATGCAAGTTTCTTAACCCTGTTAGGATTTAGCGTAATCTCTGACCATTTGTAAATCTAGGGACGAAGACAAGGGGGGCGAGCAGGGGCTACGCCCCCTATGTTCATGCTTTTCATTACAATATTAGCCAATATGTCCACTTGATTGGTGTAATTTAACTTGATTAGCCCTCTCATCAAGATCGCACATACTATTAGGCTAACCTTGCCCCTTAGATTTCAGATCATGTCCCTATGAAAATCGACTCGTCATCTTGTAAGCCTAATTTACACCAAGTATATATGGAGGATTAAAAGCAGTCCGAGCTGTATGGTCATTTAGGATACACACACCACCATCATCATCAACTCACCATATGCGAGATCGAGGTTTACCTTAACATCGTCAGAGCATACGACATATAATCCAAACAGTCACAAACATGAGTAAGGTCGTTATCACACATTGTTCGTCGGGATCTGAACATGTATAAATTTTGTCTCACGTATGCTACAATCCTGATATTCAAATGTGATCCCTTCAAATAAAATATCTACTATCGAAAAAAAATACTACGACACTATGCAAAAATCTAAACTGAGTTGTGCTCCGCTCCATTGTCCTTTTTTCATCCTCCTAGTGTTGTTCCCGACTTCCAGTTTTTACTCTAACATCTTTTCCTTCTTTGTCATTGCTAACACATTCATCCTACCATGATGCACTTCATCACACCAGCGAATGTTCGCTTGTTAGCACGTGCGCTTGGCTCGTCAGGGGCCTGGCCCGACACGTGACTGAACGGGTCGTGCCTGGCCCGCGGCATGCCTGAGCCAAGAGGCGAGGCACACGGGCCGACACGGCACAACCTGTTTAACATTTTATTAATTTTTTTATATTTTTTTCCGAAAAAATAGGTCCATCAGGCAAAAAAAAAAAAGCCTAAAACAATCCAAAAACGTTAAACGGGCGGGAAAAGTATTTTGCTTGGGCTTTGAGGTGAGATCCGAAGGCTGGCACGGCAGGCCCGTTTAGCGCCGTGCGTGTCCATGCCGGCCCGTTGGCCAGCTTTGGTTACACGGACGACAGGGGCCCACTGCCAGCGGCACGGAGACGGCGAGAACGACCGCCCACCTGTTGTTTCGCATACCCTCAAAAAAAAAAAAAAACCTGTTGTTTCGCAAATTGCAATGGAACGGAGCCTTCGAGGCCAAGCACAAGCACAACGCGTCCGTCATCACCCACCAGAATCATAAAGCGAAAACACCGCACCGAACGCGGACGGCACGGAAGCTTCCGACCTCCGATCCACCACCAACACGACACGAGCACCCCTCGTCGTCGTCGTCGGAGGGGAGGCAGCTTCGTCGCCGTCAGGGAGCCGTAGGCGCGGGCCCGCGCTGCGAGGAGAAGGGGAGATGAGACGGCCGCACGGCGCATGCGGCAGCAGATCCAGCCCGGCCGCTGCTTTCTTCCTGGTCGCCGCCGCGATCTGCGCCCAGTTCGCGACAGGTGCGTGCTCCTTCTGTCCCCGATCGATCTGGTGGTGTAAGCCGCCGAGATCTGTGCGTGGTACGTGGGGATCTGGTTGAGGGGCTGTGGCGTCGGATCGGCCAAGCGTCGCCGCCCGTCTAGGCTTGCGGATCAAGGGCTCCGTTTATTCTTATCCGTTGCCTTAATTGTTATTGCTTCCGAGTCTATTTAATTATGAGAATTGGGATTTGGGCGGAGGAGGTAGCGAAATCCCGTGGTAGTTTCACTGATTCCCATCAACAACTCACCAGCTTAGAATCAGGATCTCGTTCCAGAATTCGTAGCAGTCACTACTACTATCGATCATTTTGGAACAAACGGATTGATTTGTTGTAGTGTTTCTTTTGGAAGTCCAAATAAAGAACTACTCCGCGTCATGGGTATGCAAATGTGCTAGACTAAGCTCCATCCTGTAGAGGTTGAAACTTATTGGGGGATTTGCCAAGTACGAGAAAAATGTTAGCTAAAATATTTGCGTTAACCTTTTGAGGTGTCTGAAGTTCTAAACTCATGAGCTCAGGTGATGTCCAAAAACTAGCAAAATGGTTAGAGAAGTGGATAGTATGGGAACTGCAAAAGCAAGATCCGGTGGCTGTTTATTCTCGTGTGGTCACTTCCTTGACGTAGAAAATGAACGAGCCTGAACAGATTTACTCTATGTCAGTTTTGAAGGATTGCACTATTATGCTTCACTTGCACCATTTATTTGCCTTATTTTGTTAGGAATATTACAAGGTTGGACATTCATTTTCTTGCGACACACTTCACAAACCTTCCTTCTTTTATGCTAGAAGCCACAGTTCATGTATGCTATCTAGTTTTCTAGTCTATAGGTGCACACGCCCGTTCACAATATAAAAAGCAAGTAATTAACATAGAAGCCTGTGTCAGAAGGGTTGTTTTGGCCTAGATTTTGTTTATCATTTTATTTTAATGTGCATAAACTAAGGCAAATCAGTTACGCTGATGTGTTGCAGATTCATGCTTCTTGCCATTAATTCCTAGTAGCTTGAAACTGTGATTATGGAGTTGTTATTTGTATGGCCAGATGCCCCTATCTCTTCTTTCACTGGATCTCCAAGATCTTTCTTTCTACTTTGTTATTTTAGTTCCCCCATAAAAAGTAACTAATGTGGTCGTAAGAATCTAGTTGCTGCAAATTCTTGTCCAGGCTGAGTTTATTTATCCCAGATGGTATATAAACAGCTGAACCAGCATTATAGCAAGTAACATCATGAACATCATGTTGGAACAATTTTTGTTCTTGCGTATTGCTAACCAGTGCACATTTACCCAATAAGAATTGAGTAAATGGTGCAGTTTATGGCTATGTATTCCAACTGCATTTTTCAACTGTACCACATGTTTCAACCTAATATTTTTAACTGCATCTCCTTTTTATACTATTAAAGAAACTGGTAAACGTTTACTCCAAATCATACACTTGTTCCCTCATGTAAACAGAATATTCATATGATTACTTTTAAAGCACATGATGAGTCATACCTCAGTTTGCTAGTTTTTTTTTGGAATATGGTCAAAGTCACCCAGGTGATCATGGATTTGTAGCTAGCCAGCTAAAATCTTGTATGCATTGCTTACCACTAGGAACCAGCTAAAACAGGTATGTGGTGCCTAGCAATAGCAGTAGCCAGTTGTGAATGCTTCTGTGTAAGTTTCATGTGTGGTGATTGTTATGGATGATAGCATGAGATGGCAAAATTGTATGAGTTCATAGTTTCCCCAAACATTATATGAGTTCAGTCGGAAGATATAGTGGGAGATTTATTGATCGGTCGATGTGGTTGCCTTTATATTTAGTTTTGAAGGCCATAAATTTTCTGAAAACCTTGGGACACATGTAGATTGAACAAATCACTTCAGTTATCCATGTGCTCAAATTCGGAATCATGAATTTAGATGAATGAAACATGCATACGGTGTTTGCAGGATTAGCTGCTGATCCATCCAAGGATGATAACAAAGCTGATGTTCAGTCAAAAAGTCACACTGGCCAAACAGTTTTGTTTGTACTGCTAGGAATTGGGGCAGCCGTTGTGTTATCATTCTTCCTTTTCAAGTACTGGCAGAAGAAGAAAAGAGAGGAACAACATGCAAGGCTGTTGAAGCTATTTGAAGAGGATGATGACATTGAGATGGAGCTTGGTCTTAGAGATTGAAAAGGTCTTATTTGTACAGCAAGAGTATCTTGGCTGACAAGGTAATATCTATCATCTGTGGTAGCATATAGGATTGATAATGTACATTTGTAATTTCCTATGGTACCTTGAGCATATATTTTAAATTGGACATAGATTGGATGTATAGTGTCATCTCTGGCAATTTTTGTTACAAATTGTATGTGAAGTAGCCAATTGAAATTTGTACCTGGACCTGTCACAATGACTAGCAAAAGCACAGCTGAAGAATGAAGTATAGACTTAAATTGTTGAAGTTGCTTATGAATCAAACTGGGGCAACTCTTGATTCTTGCTATTGCTAGCTAAAATTTGTATTTTGGCCTTTTATCATGATCCCGTGTGGTTCTTTATAACTGTAGATGATCCTTGGGGGGTCATTCTACAAAATCGTTGCAATATTTTTGGTACATTGACTCTTATGATGACTTTGTAAGATCTTGGTTAAATACTGAAAGGTTAGGCACTGCCTGTAGCCTTGTATATTAGATTACTTGAGAAACATTTGAGTGGATGAGAAATCACATGCTATTATACTATAGAATCCTGTGTTTCATAGACAAACCTATTCTTATTCCAAGCAATCTTCCTTCTCGTGCACAAAAACCTATGAAATTATAAAATAGATGGATATACTTGGCACATAAACCTGCATTTCTGTTATCTTGTCAATGCATCATGGGTTTGGTCATTCAAATTTTGTACGGTACAAGACATCACATCATTAGTTAGATTCTGTAAACTTATCCTCTTTTTGAATCAAAACAAGCTTAGACAACCATATGTCCTGAGCACCATGGAAGCTTTTCTTGACCGTTTTTAATTCGGAAACTCTCTTTGTTCACAGGTTTTCCTGGCAGATCATCACATCATCTTCATGTTAATGTAAAGAGTTTGTTGTATTTAAACTTAGACAGACCTCCTGAGGAAGGTCTACTGTACCTTAGTACTATATATGGTGAACATCTTGGCACTCACGATCCATGAGAATAGTTTCTAGAAGTGTCAAGTTTTTTTAAAACATTCTTTCGGCACAAGAAATTCTGCATATATACACCTACTGCGCTGTGCCTCGTGGCTGTATTGAATCAATGCAAATCTGCAGCTGATGCTTTCTGCTTTCATATCAGTTTCTTCCGAGCATTAGAGTGTTGCTGTATATCTTGTAATTATGCCGCTCTCGCAAGGGAAATGATGATTATCGTTGTGTGCTGTTAGGGTGTGTATGTGTGTCGTCTTGATGGTCTTTTAACAATGTCACAGTTTTTCGTACTCAGCACCAGAGTCTTGCAGAATCAAGCAACATGTCCTCAGTTTTCGTAGTCAGCACTCAGCACCATCAAGAGAGCCTGATAATAAATTTCTGGGCTGAAAGCAACATACTTGGAATGCATGGTAGGTGAACTTGCATAGGGTTTCACGTTTGGTTCGATTTTGCTGGATGTAAACCTACAAACCAAGAAAAAATTGGCAACCGTTGAGGGAAATGCACTTGTAATTTTACAGGCTTTCCATTGTTCAGCGTTGTTACATGAAGATTTGTAACAAGAAATTGATTTTGTGTCGTCTTCTCCCCAAAACACAAGATTCGGATCGATTGCGGATAAATGAAACACCAGTATAGATCCACGGAACTGCATGTGTATTATTTCTTTCCTTCCATCACTTTCCAGCAAGCAATGATTCGGCGAATCATGACAGATATATCTTACCTGAAATAAGCCGGATGCTCGTTCTGAGCCACGGCCTCTTTGCAAGCCAACTAGCAAACCTCGTCTCTCAAGAGAGGCAACGGATGGGGTAAATGCAAACGGGGGTCCTCCATACATAATAGACCACAACGTGTGTGGTCCATTGCGCATGCTGGCACCAAGAGAAAAGATGAACAACAAAGGAGCGGTGAAAACCACCATGATTCCAATCACATTTTCTTTCATCTCTCTACTGCTGGAGTGTTCCCAACAAAATGTATCAGGACGTAGTAGCCGGTGGATTTACCTACTTTTTCCTCTTTTGTTTCCTCATCTTTTCATAGTGGCACTGCTCGAATGGCCATCACCACCATCCGGGCAAGCAGGCAGGCAGCAGCAGCTACCATATGGCGTGGTAAGTGCGAGTCGTTGTCTCGGTGTTGAAGCGAGCATAAATGGTTGGTCCCAACGTTTCCAAGAAACGGAGCGGCCTTACCACACAAGCAAGGCTCCCTGTTGAGGGAGAGATTGGCAATTTAGTTCGTGCGTGCGTCAGTGCGGCCATCAAATGGCTGGCTTTGTGCCGAGACGGGAAACGTGAATCTATGGTGTCACGCGGTGGCCCTTGCCCTGGAGAATGGAAACTGTGAGAGTGACTTACACAAACTTACTTACTTACTGCGCGTGCTAGCTTTCACTTTGGACGATGGTGCTCTCGTCGTTCTTGCTGCGCCGGTAGCCGGAACAGGCTAGCTAGCTACCAGCCATGGATATTGCATGTTAAGCTGTGATCCTAAACTCCGAGTTAGGATGATTAGTTGTGACTTGTGAGTAGCTAACACTGTTTGGATAACCTTGTTTCTGTCCTGTCGAGATGTGTATGTATATGTGCATACGGAAATAAAATTGGCCTACTTATTATGGTGGTGTAGGTTGCTCAAGGTGATAAACCTATGAGTGAATCACTACTATAAGTAAATTGGGGTGACCTAAGGTGATCACATCGATCTTGCATGCACCCTTGGGGGTTTCTAGCTCGATTTGTCAATGTAAGATGACCAATATGTATGCTAGGTACCTTTCACGACTGTTAGTTGCGTTAAATTCATATGGTTGACCTCCTAAGATAAAGAGGATCCGCAACTAGTATGGATAGTACATAAATCATGTTGCTTGATATTTCAACATTGTTTATCTTTTCAGTTGTCACTTCACTCGGTCTGTGTGGCTCAGTATCAAGTTGAATTCAAATTTATGCCATGATCTCATATTGTCGCTAATATGTTTGGCGTTAGGCCACATAGACTACATAAAAGATTGATGACTCTAATCCCGGGCATGGTCGAGGTAGCTGCCATGTGTTGGAAATTATGAATTTACAAAAACAATGATGTTTTTCATGAGAAAAAAATATTACTTATCCTTCATGGGTTGTTTACTTTTGTACATCTAGTTCCTAGCGGAAATTCGTTTTTGGAACAGAGCATATGCTCCTGCCACCAGGAAAAAACATTTTGATATGTCGAAAAATTCTGAACAAAAATTAGGCATTCTATGTGCGCATGCCAAATTTCACGCAAAACAAACATTTTTTGTGGGCTGTGTGAAAAAGACAAAAAATCTTGTTGACTTTTGTAACACCAAATTTGTTCTTTTTACACACGACACGAAAAAGACAAAAAATCTTGTGAAACGACTTCATGAGGCCATAGGATGTCGAGATGCACGCGCGAAGTTTTTTGTCCGATTTTTTGACATATCAAAAGTGTAATTTAAAAACGAGAGCATATGATCCTGGGTGCCAAAACGCCGCCCCCTAATTGGTATAAAAAAAGTTCTGATTGAGCACCCATGCAGGTGCACCTCTTATCCAAGCCATCCATGTTTGAATGCACCTCTTAACAATGTATTTTTGTTTCTCCGAAACAAGAAACCATTTGAACTTGAAACTTTGCAGGTCAACAACACACGAGTACTACGTTGTGCAGAAGATGTTTTAGAATTTTTGGTGCAACAAAATATCAAAAATGTTAAAGTTTAACCTAAACCTTATCATTTTAGATATTTCTCCTGCATCAAAATATCTGTTTTTTTTTCACACTGCAAAACTAATGATTTGTTGAGCTGTAAAATTTTGGACTTTCAATTTTTGTTTGTTTTTTGTGAGTTAAAACCCCCTCTATTGTATAGATAGATATGCTTGAGCAATTGAGGGAACGAGAGGTGGTGCTGGTGGTTGTGCTCGGACAGAGGTGGTGGTTACTCATTAGGGAGTTCATTACCTAACATGGGTGACGGTCTAATCTAAGAGTTGCGGTGGCTTGAGACATATTTTTCTTTCTTTATTTTGTGCTAGGTGGATTTTCATCTGGTGGTATTGTTTTCATGTAGTAATTGTAAAAAAAAATACTCTGGCTGTTGCATCGAAACGACGCACACAATCATAATCCTATTGCATAGTTCAAAACATTCAAAGTTTACAATTTATGGATCACATAAAGTGACGACATGGATCAGCTAGTAGAGCACAGATAACACAAAGGCTATATTTTCCACCAGGAGTATTAAAATGCAGCCAGTCACCCTGGTGGAAAATAGCCCGTACAACAGTCGTTAGCCGGTTGTATGTTGCCGCTGCTTCACTGGAAGGAGGAAATACCACAGGTGTATGTTGTATGCGGCTGTGTTAATGACCTGCAAAGAGGCACCAACCACCCCGCCGCCTCCCCTCGCCGCCGCCAGTCGGAGTCGCCGGGCAAAGCCCGCGCGGCTCGGCGGCGGCGGGGTCCTCTCGCCCTTCTGCTGATGGCGGTTCGGCGCGGGCCGGCCACCTTGGTGGGAGCTCGGGCGGCGGCAGCGCCGGCTCGAGGCGGCGCGGCGAGGCAGCGCAAGGGCAGCGATGCGGCGCAGGCGCGAGATCCTCTGGTGCGGGGCGGCGCCCCGGCTCGGCAGTGGCGCTGGTGCGGCTAGGACCCGTTCTGGGCCCAGATGGGCTTGGCGGGCCGCGGCGGTTCCCAGCGCGTCGTGCCTCCGTGGGGCTTCGTGGTGGTGCCGCCATGGGGCTGCGTCCGTGGCGCGGCAGGCGGTGGTGGGTCCCCGGGCGGCGGCCCGTGGTGGTTGGCGGCGGCGGTCGGCGTGGCTGCGGAGGGCGGCGCGACGGCTGGAGTCTGGAGGTGGTTCTGCTGCTCTTCGAGTGGTGCTTCTGCAGGCGAGGTGCTTGGAGAGTCCGTTCGTCCCCGTCTGGTTGACCCCGCTTGGTGCGGTGCTCCCGGTGGAGATCGACGAGGTTCTCCGCCTCCAGCTCTGGTATATGCTCAACCCTCCTTTCTGTAGGTAAATGCCCAAAAATCCGGGTGAAAACCCTGCATCGACTTGTCGATGCCGGTGGCAGTGGTGTTCATGGACACCGTTTCCTCGTTGGAGGTGCCGCTGTGGAGCTCCGGCACCTACAGTACTCCAGTGGTCTCCGGGTGAAAACCTTAGAGCCGGCTTGCCGGCTCGGATGATGGTGTTGTCTCTGCAGCACTCCCTCCTTGGAGGCGTTATCTTGGAGACCCTGAGTATGGTTTCGGTTGCGGCGGTGTTGTGGTGGTGTTGCTGCGGCCAGCTTGGGGCCGATGGTGGCTTGTTGTCCCTCTTTGGCAGGTCTTCGCGTGATCTCGGTCACTTGGTTGCTTGCCCAAGACCCCCCCCATGGTGGCCATGTAGTGTGGCGAGCTTCGGGCTCTCGGTGGCGTCTCGGTTCACCTTTGCTCAATGACGATGCAATTGATGCCTCCCCCCTGCTTGTCGTCTCGTTTTCTCGTGGCGGAGCTCCCGGTCAGGGTTCGTGCTAGGTGCTAGGCTTTGGCACTCGTTGGTTGTGGATGCTCCTGAGTTGTGCCGTGGGATTCGATATGCTCGCCGGTGTGGCGCGCTTGGCTATTTGTTGAATCTTGGTATTGTGATCCCCGACAACACCCCTCATCTTCTGGTGCCTCGTGGTGGTTCTTGCCGCTCCCTCTAATCGCGTGTGTTTTTTCCTTTGTCTCTCCCTTGTAATCCCCGTGTACTCTGGTTCATTTGAACCCATCTTGTAGAGGCTGCAAAGCCTCAAGGCAACTTTGAAATATATTCAGGTGGGGATTTTATCCCCCCCCCCCCCCCCCGGCGACCTTTAAAAAAAAAATGACCTGCAAAGAATGAGCAGCTCAAACATTGTTAAACACCACAAAATTTTGGCCAAAGTAAAGGAACTTTGACATTGGTGGAAGGAGATATATTAAAACAAAATGAACTACTCTCCAAATTAGTGATTGCAAAGAACAACAAAAGCTTAAATTACCTAAAAAAGGGATGTTTTCCCAATTATGAGTATAGTACCTTTACTTCAAAACTTTTATCAGGTTAAGTAAACCATAGATAAACAACATTACCCTAATATGGTTAGGAGTGTTTGCCCATGCATGCATGCATGGTTAAGCCTAGGGGACTGCGAGGGGAGGCACATCTGTTGTAAAGATTTCAGGCAGACTCATCTTTTGCAAATATTTCTCTCGACACACATATTCATAGAAATTAGTTATGTGACTGCCGTAAAAGAGCTCATCAAGAAAAGTCAATATCATCCGAGTCCGCAGGCGCACACCGTGCCGTACCACTCTCCTCCTTTAAAAGGAAACCTAGCTAGCTGCAGCGAGACCAACCCCTTCCACTTGCCCTTCCCGCTGCAGCTTCCTGATTTTCACTCCCCCCCTGTCAATCACCTCCGCTTCAGGATTGGATTTCAGGACACGAGAGAGATCTCCACTTCATCCCAGTGTTTTTCCGGTATGCTTGTTCGAGAAACGATCCGTGCTATTGCTTCCTCGTAGCTCTAGCTAGCTACAGCTTCTTAATTTGTTGGGTTTCTTGTACTCCGGTCTGGTACATTTCTTGCTTTTCATGCCTGGAAAGGGAGCCATGAGAGACCGGTCGAGCTGCAAGCCTGCAACCTCTGCAAAGCCTGCTTAGTTTCAGTCTGTTCTAGCGCTCGCTACGTGCATGTATGTAGATATTTTGGGGGTAGTTTTACCAGTTTCAACTTAGGGCTTGCTTAATTTAAGACTGGAAACGAGTCCAGCATGCACAGATCTTCCTGCCCTTGTCGTGCTTCTCGATCGTGTTCTGGTGATTTTTGCTGCAAGGAGAGCTTGCCTCCTTTGGGTTGGGTTCAATTTCATCATTCTGTTTCTTGAAATGATGTCGCCGGCCTTCGAACTCTGAAGCATACCTCCCTCTCTCGACTTGGTTTTACGATAACGTGTTACCTATTTTCCTTGTAGTATAAATTATTTGCACAACAAGAGTTTTCCGAATATGTTTCAGATCTAGCCACTTTCCTAGAACAACTCTTTATTCATCTTCTTCATTTCTCTGCATGATCTTATTTTCGTAATTAGCACTCGTTTTTGTGGCTACCAGATCTAGACATCTAGGTACTAGTAGCCTGAATTTAATCTCGTTATTTAGATAGTCTTTGATTCTAAAAGTTCCGGCTAACGGCATACTTTTTCTAGGTCATGCACACATGTACAGATGTTGAGATGTACACCCTTTGCATTCAGCTCTTAGAACTAGATTCTTCCTGAAACTAGATCTCTTGATAGTTGACATGTATAGACCTATTTACTCGACTAATTTCACTTTTATTTTAAGGTTGGGATTCCTTGCTACCATGGGGAGGGGGAAGATTGAGATCAAGAGGATCGAGAACACGACGAGCCGCCAGGTGACCTTCTGCAAGCGCAGGAATGGGCTGCTCAAGAAGGCCTATGAGCTTTCCGTCCTCTGCGAAGCCGAGATCGCGTTGATCGTCTTCTCCAGCCGTGGCCGTCTCTACGAGTATGCTAGTAACAGGTATCAATCTGTGAGTGATTTGTTATCTCTCTTTATACCTGACTTTTAGTTCATAGCGTATCTGACCAAACCATGCACAAGTACTTCTCTTGACTTCTGAGTTCTGAGCTGTTGTGTATGCATGTGCTTTGCTCCGTCTACCTATCATATGCAGTCTTTTTCTTTTTGCGGGAAAGCAACGTGCTAGTTTATGATCACTATTGGGTTATTTCTTTTCTTTTGGTAAACTTTGATGATATGCATGGGGAATGATCCTGTGCATTTTCAATCACAACAAAAAGTGCAACATATATGTGCTCGATCCACATGATTTTGGAAGAACCGAAACATACACACATACCATACATGCTTTTGTTTGAGGGCGAAATTGAGTTGTAACAAAAAGGATCTTGTAACAAATATATTTTTCGAAACGGAGGCAAAAACTTTGCCTCGTACCATCAATTAATAAGACTGTTTACCCTGTCCAAGTTTTCCAAACGATGGTAAAAAACGGTTGAAACCAAGACTACAAAAATGACCACACCAGCTGTCATGCATGCATGGAAGGTGACAATGCAAGCAGACCAAAATTTATGCACAATGACACAACTAGGAAGATTCACCGACAAAACGTCGCTCATCACCTAAATCTTTATGTGCTTCTGGGTGTTAATTTCCCTGATCGAGAGCTCGCCGTAGATTTGAATTCAGTCGATCGACTGTCACTGCGCGCGTGCATGCGTGCGTCGACTACATGCAGCAGGGCATGGCACGCCCCTGAAATGAAAGGTGGCTCCATCTTTCTTTCATTCATGCTGCATGTGCACTGGGCAGAGTGCGATCGTTGCATTGCATGGTGAAGGAAAGCCCAGGTTCTCCCTGCTCCCTTGCCTCTGCCGTGCTAAGGTGTTAAAGAGCTACAACTCCGCAGCTCTTCCACTCGAGAAGTCGAGATACGAGTATGAGTGCATGAACACTCAAATGCTCTCTCTCTCTCTCTCTCTCTCTCTCTCTCTCTCTCTCTCTCTCTCTCTCTCTCTCTCTCTCTCTCTCTCTCTCTCTCTAGATTGTAGATGCAATGAGCTAATTCAGAAGGACTAGCTTAGGAGAAACAATACGAGGCAATAGATCGCTAACCCTGTTTCTAAACATTTTCTTTAGCACGAGATCGACGATCGACAGGTACAAGAAGGCCTGTGCTAGCGCATCTGGCTCTGCCCCAGCTATAGACGTCAATTCCCAGGTAAACATACTGTTTCCGACTCCAAACGTGTCATCTTTCTTCGCTTCCCTATAAGCAGCATGCATGTTTATCCTGCCCCGGCCCAACATGAATCTTTCCTGCCTGCGGGTGATGTCAACACTCGTCTGATGTCAACAATACTTTCAGAAAAGTTATTACATATTTACATATCATCTTATGTTTTCTCAGTTTAGCTACCAGCTAACTCGTTTCAGCCGTAATTATTCTACACCAGCAATACTTTCAGCAAGAATCAGCAAAACTGCGCCATCAGATACAGTCCCTGCAAAATGCAAACAGGTACGCACGTATAGCTATATATCCCTCAGTTGATCAGCCGAGGCAAGTTTCTCAGTCGACCCGATTCTATGTAATGCTTACTTAAATGATCTGCTTAAAACATTTTTATCCAGGCACCTGATGGGCGAATCCGTTGGTAATTTGACCCTCAAGGAGCTCAAGAACCTCGAGAACAGGCTCGAGAAGGGCATCAGCCGTATCCGATCAAAGAAGGTGAACTTCTCGTGATTAGTTAGTTTATATATATATATATACTTTTCCAGAGTTCCAGTCAATTAATTATTTGAGCTGTGCACTGCACATACATCTGTATAGCTGATCGCTCCACATGTTTTATGCCCTCTGGTTGCCAGCATGAGCTGCTGTTCGCAGAGATCGAATACATGCAGAAACTGGTAATGAACATACATATCGATCGACCTGATTTCCCAGTAGTACAATCAAACAATTGCTCGTCCGTTTTGGTTTTTTGGCTGATCGTTCGTTCCTCTTCTTGTCGATCCACGTAGGAGGCGGATCTGCAGACCGAGAACATGTATCTGAGAGCCAAGGTACGTACATCATGTAGCGTACGCGCAGTACTGTAATCAAAAAGATCTTTTGGTCACCATCTCCTAGCTATATGTCGCACGTCTATGTATGCATGCAGGTGGCGGACGTGGAGCGACTGGCTCTCGCGCCACCGCCGCCTCCGCCGGCGTCTGGCGGGGCGGAGCTGGAGGCTCTCCCGACGTTCGACGCGAGGAGCTACTACCACCATCAGGTGAACATGCTGCAGGAGGCCGCGGCGGCTTCTTCCTCGCGCTACTCCCAGCCCCAATCCCAGGCGACGCTACGCCAAGACCAGGCGGCGGCCGCGCCGCCCACCGCTCTCCACCTCGGCTACGAGATGAGGGGGCCCAACTGAACTAATCGATCGCTTCACTTGGCGGCTCAACGCGCGGGCCGTCGTCGTCGTCGATCGATGGACATCTTCTCAGGAAGTTCCATGGATCGTTGGGATCCATATAACCCTACATGGGTTCTACCGTACTGTACTACTGTGAGCGATCGGTTCTAGACTACAAGTATATGCATATGCTATACCTAAATAATTATGTATGTACGAACTGTATTTGTGTGATATTGCTGCAGTAAGGCACCTAGTGAGTACGCGAGCCGGTGTTATCAAGAGTGATCTGGCTGTTTTTATATACTCCATATACTACTCCTTCTAAAGTGTTATCAACATAGATATCAAGGTGAAAACTGGTAAGGAAGAATTGCAGGTCGTAGTGGAGGTTCAGTTACCACAATGTAGCATATAGATATCTACATTTATTTTAAAACAAGCGAGTGTCATTGGCAAAGGAAAAAAAAGGGCCAAAATAAAAAATACAACAATGCATCTAAAAAGGCAAAACAGTTGAAATGATCAAAAAGGTTGACGAGGGAGTGAGGTGAATAGGAGAGTATTTTTAAATATTCTTCTTAACAATTTAAAGGATGAACAATAATATAGGTTCTCCAAATATGCAACCAGGTGGAGTAGATAAAAAAGTAAATAAGTAATAAGCCAGTAGCAAGTAAGTAAACATGTCGAGAGCTAACCCCACAACGGAGACATGGATTCGTCCCGAAGTTCACCACTTTCAGGGTGCTAGTATCCGTTTGAGCGGTGTGGTGACACAATGCCCACCACTAACCACAATGGATCGCCATATTCTCCTCAGGCCTTCCCGCAATGAGAAGTGCATCAAATGAAAATTACACCGTACCTTTTTTAGTTGTTTCTTTTTCGCTTTGGGTCATTCTGTTTTGACCCTTTTCATGTTTTGGTAAAACTCTTGTTTACCCTTTAAATTAAAATTACACCGTAGGGGCTCCCCTACGGTAGCTTGGTCAAACAAGTGCATCAAATACACTAAGTGGTGCACTTGAAGGCGGCAATTAAACCTTTACAACTTGCTTGGGGTGATCTCCGGCCACAAATCAATTGGAGCCTCTTAGAACTTGCCCCAAGCTTCTCTTAACAAAGGTGAATCTCTATGACAACTCCTTCCATCTAGGGTGCTCAAATACCCAAGAGTAACAACATCTACAATGGGTGACAAGGGGCAATGACATTTCCGTTAGTGAAGGGTACATCTTGATCTCCTATATATATATTTCACTAAAATATCAACAAGATCAAAGCACTAAGGAGGCGTATCTCAAAGGTTGAGGCTCATGGAACAATGGTGGAGGGAGGAAAAATTCGGGGTCTTATATAGCAGACTCCTCAAATCCAACCATTATGCACATTTCCAACGAAGCCTATATATTCTAAGGTGCGGCTAGGTAATCTGGGCACCTAAGAGATAGGATCCAGGTAGTCCAGCGAGTTGTGCACTCCAAAACTAATCGGGGGAAACCTTCTGGACACATCATACATTGCCATAGGGAGGGGCCGGATGATCTAGGCCATGGATAATTCGGATTAACATCTGAGGTATCCAAAGGGTTGCGCAACTGGTGTAAAACCTTTTGGATCGCCCGGATGATGACATCGATGTTCTTTACCCCGCATAATCCAAGCTATTTTTGGGGTGACCAGAGAGTTGCGAAACATATGTGCAACCTTCTGGATCACCCAGAAATTTGACACTAGATTATTTGGACCCCGTATATACCGGGGTGGACCCCCAGATATTCTAGGCCTCGAAACACATGCAATAATAGTTGAATATTCATAGTCTCTCTCCTACCATGGGAGGTTTAATTATTCGGGGAAAATATAAGTTTTGTGTGTACATGATTTGATTATACCCACTCCTTCTGAATCGTACCCCTCTGGATAGTACATATGTCCTAGCGACTCAGTCGAAAAGAAAATCATAGCTAGGGAAGCTCTCTATTTCACCTTTCTCTTCGAGGGGTCTCCAACCATCTATGTTTGCTTCTTATGTGTCTAGGCACTTCCATATAGCTCAAGCACATGGGTACTCGGCTAATCATATTTTCATTTACACGAAAACAACTTAGAGGGAAATGTTATTTTAATCTCCCCATTTTTGGTGTTTGATCACAACACAATGTTTTGAAACAAAATATATTATGACAATATCGTAAAAGTGTTCCATAGAATATAGATATGCTCCCACTAGATATGTGTACTATTTATAATTTCGCATTAGACTATAAATTACTTGATATCAATCTATCTTGGGCAAGATTATTTCTAACAATATATCCCTAATTTTGATTCTTGGTCTTTTGTGCTCCTCCTGCTCGTGAGTCTTGCATATTTGTGTATTGTGTAGATCTCGTTCCACATCAAGTTTGATTGACTCTTCCCAGGGGACCAGCTCAAGCATGATGCGAAAAACCCATCCACACTAGCAACCTTGTGGAAAACACCACCTGGTGGACGACACCATCCACTATAGCGCAATACATGGCAGATACCTCTTGAACTATGATACGTCTCCGACGTATCTACAATTTTTGATGTTCCATGCTTGATTATATATCAGTGCCACATGTTTTTATATCATTTTGGCATGATTTATGGAACTAACCTATTTACAAGATGTCCAATGCCAGTTCCTGTTTTCTGCTATCTTTTGTTTCAGAAAATTTGTTCTGGGAAGTTTCTCGGATTGCACTGATATTTTACAGGAATTATTTCCAATATGAAACAAAGACGGAACCCGAAGGATGCCCGGAGGGGAGCCCCAGGGGCTCCAGACGCCACCTGGCCGCGGCCGCCCCCCTAGGTCGTGCCTGGACCCCACATGGGTAGGTGGCCCACCTCCTCGCGTCGCCTCTTCGCCTATAAATTCCCCCTCGACGCAAAAACTCTAAGGACCCGATCATATTTTCTTGAGAACGTCCGAGGCCTCCGCCATCTCCAACCCTAGTTCGGGAGGGTTCTGCAGCTCTTCCCGGCACCCTGTCGGAGAGGGGAATCGACACTGGAGGCATCTACACCACCATGCCTGCCTCCGGAGTGATGCGTGAGTAGTCCACCACGGGACTACGGATCCATAGCAGTAGCTAGATGGTTGTCTCTCCTCCTTGTACTCCATTGTTTAGATCTTATGAGCTGCCTATCATGATCAAGATCATATTATCTGTAACTGCTACATGATTGTGTTTGCATGGATCCGATGAATTGTGAAAGTCATTACTTTTGTTCATCTTTGTGTTGTGTTTTATCTATGATCTTGCATGCTCTCCGATGCTAGTGGATGCTTTGGCCAAGTAATTATTAGTGTTGTATGAGGGAGTATTTATGCTAGATAGTGGGTTCATGCCTCTCTTGTCTGAGCTCGGGCTGACATAAACGATTAAGACAAGAGATGTGCTGTTGCCACTAGGGAGAAAACAGTGGTGTGATTTCCTTGTGTTATTTACATTGCTTACATTATGCATTTTGCTTATTGCAATGATCTGTTGCTTGCAACTTAATACTTTTGAGTGACATGCTAGATCCCAAGGTGGATTATTAGTCATAGATGCAGTTGGAAGACGGTCTATGTATTTTGACGTAATGCCCATATTAGATGAAACGGTGAACTATATTGTTTTATGATAGCCTTGTTGTGCGCCCACAATTCTGTCAATTTCCATGCTATAATTTGTTTACCCATCATGTATATCTTTTGGAGAGACACCTCTAGTGAACTGTGAATCCCGCTCCTATTTTCCTACATTGCTTACAGCCGTTTTCATAGATTTTCATCATCATTTGCTCGCTGGTCATATTTCACTCTCATCATATTTTACATCCACACATTTAATTCTTTGTGTTCAGCAAGCCGGAGAGATTGACAACCTCTTTGTTTCATCGGGGCAAAGTAGTTTGTTTATGATTGTGTGCAGGTCCACGTCAGCACGCCGGCAACACCTCTTTTCTGGCACCGTTGACACCTTGCTAAGCCTTCTCCATGTCCTACTGGTTCGATAACCTTGGTTTTGTAATCAAGGGAAACTGCTGCTTTGCTGCATCATACCTTCCTCTTGGGGTCTCCCATCGAACGTGTGATCCACGTCATCAAGCTCTTTTTCTGGCGCCGTTGCCGGGGACTTGGAAGCTTCAGCTAGGGGAGTTTCACACCTCCTTTCACTTTACTTTGTTATTGTCTTGCTTAGTATATTTTTTGTTAGTCTTGTTTTTCCTTTTGTTTGCTCTAAAACTGAAAAACACAAAAAAAATTCCAGCACCTTGTTTAATTCGGTTTCACCTTGTGATCATGTCTAGTCCTTTGCCCCTTAAGATGACACCTGAAGATGAAGTCTTCACCTTCCGTCAAGGAAGTGGAGAAACTTTTAAAGATGCTTGGGCAAGAATTATGAAGTCTTATGAAAAAACAGAGCCTAGGATTACTTTGAGTATTCTGCTTAGTAATTTTTACTTTGGTCTCATGCTTTGTTATAGATATGCTTTGGATACTATTGTGGGAGGAGATTTCCTCCGCCACAATGGTGATCAAGCTTTCAATGCTATCAAAAGTCTAATAGCAACCTCTTCCTTAGATAATAAAATCAAATCAACTTTGGAGAATATTGCTAATAAATTAGACATTCTTGACAAAAACATATCTAGCATGAAAGATGTTGGAAGTATGGTTCAAGAGCTTCATGAGAGTGCTTACTATAGGGCACCTGAAATTATTTTGGAACCCGAAAATGCTATGACAAATTGGTACCCTTTTGTTAAAATTGAAATAAATGGAAAACGTTCAATGCAATCTGTGATATGACTGAATTCTCTATTGTGCCTGAAACTATTTATAAATCTTTAGGTTTGTAGGGACTTTCTGAAAGTGCTAGTTATCTAAAACTTGCTGATAACTCCAGTAGAATTTCTTTGGGAAAAATAGAGGATGTCCAAACAAAATTTTGTGGTAATTTGTTCCCTATTGATTATTATGTTGTTGAATGCATAGGGGAAGGACAAATTACACTTGGAAGATCATTCTTGAAATCTGCTGGAGCCATCATTAATATGCATGAAGGAGTTGTGACATTCCGCTCCACAGGAGGGCACCACATCTTTCCAAAAGGTCATGGTAAGAATATCAAGGGAAGGCAATTGGGAATCATCAAAATTGATAAAACTTGAATTTGCCCTTTTTGCCTAGCTAAAAGGCGTTAAAAAAAGCGCTTATGGGAGGCAACCCATTTTTTTATTTTACCTTCCGTTTCTTTCTGGTTTTTTGAGTTTTGGGTGATGTTACTTCTGTAACAACTCCTTTGCATCTTTTTATTTTGGTTTTTGGTGCTAGGAATAGCCTCTAAAGAGAGGATGACTAATCGGTGAGTTTGCTGTCCAGAAACAGATTTCTGTTCTTCACTGTTCGAAAATCCAAAAAATCACAGAATGTCATCTGTGGCTGCAAATTTTTTACAGCAAGCATCAGGGTTTTTTCTACCTTTCTATAGTTTTAAGTTTTCTGATTTGAGGTCCAGAAGTGTCCCGAAAAAATTCATCTTTACAGTCTGTTCTGTTTTTGACAGATTATGTCCTTAGTTTTGCATTGCTTCTTTCACGGGCAGAGTGAAGTTCTTTTACAAAGAGGGAGCTTTAATTAGACCTTTGTGACAGTATCTAATGTTGTAAAAAAATAAGTTCATGATATGTGCTTTGGAACTGAAGGAAGATATTGTTTTTGTGGACTAACCCCTCTAATGAAGTTGCTATAAGTTTTGCGTGAAAGAAGTTTTCAAGTATCCAAGTGCGAGGTGATGAAGAAAGATCAAGAAGGGATAAAAGACTAAGCTTGGGGAGGCTCCCCATGGACCCTCCTCTTAAATATTCAAGAAGTCACAAGCGTCTAAGATTGGGGATGCCCAAGGCATCCCCTTCTTCATGAACAATCATCGGTTTCTCTCATGGTACTATATTTTTATTCCTTTACTCATTATGTGCTATTTTTGGAGCGTCAGTTTGTTTTTACTTTCAGTTTGTTTATGTTTAGTTCTCTGATCTTTTCAATAATTTGGATCCATGCATGCTTGTTTGGGAGAGAGACACGCTCCGCTTTTTCATTATACACTCCTGTGCTTCACTTATATGTGTTGAGTGTTTAGCCTTTGTTATTTTTGCTTCAGCTCTTGCTTGTTTAGAGTTGTTAGCTTTTGTAGTTAGGGAGTTTTGCTCTTAGTTTTGTTTCAAATAAGTTGATTGGTGTTTGGTGAAAGTGGAAATTATCATGTAGGAAGTGTGAAAAGTGCTGCTTAATCTTGTAGATTATTGTCTTGAATCTTTGATACTTGTCAATTATTTAGAGATATGAAATAGATTAATGCTTAAACTTGTGGATCATCTAGTAAGAATAGATTAGTAAAGAATTATTGTAAAGCTTTAAAATTGTGGTGCTTGTCATGCTTGGTAGCTCTCAAAGTCTAGATATTATTTTTGCAAAGAGTTGGTTTGGCTAACAAGGTAGACGGTGTGAAGTCCAGTGGTTATGCATGATGTATATCTGTAGTCATTCATTGAACCAAGTTGATGTTATGTGTTTGCTTGATATCCTGCTAAGCCCGAAAATTCTGTACTGAGAGGGAATACTTCTCGTGCATCCAACTCCCTGAGCCAAATATCTTTGCCATTTGTGTCCATCATACCTACCTACATGTGGTATTTCCCTGCCACTCCAAGTAAATTTTTCATATGCTATCTTTAAAACTTTCAAAATTCTCCTTTTTGTGCCCCTGTTTTTAAGCTCATGAGGAAGCAGTGGGAAGCTAGATATAATCTGTGACAAGCAAGGACATTTCCCCCTTTCACCCGGTGTTGATGGTTTACGTCCTCACTTAAATCAATCCGAGAGCGGCTTAAGCAAAATATAAATATAACTCACCATTCTCCTCCGCACAATGAAAATCTGAGAAATCAGCTCAAACATTGGTTAGTGGTGAAACAAAGGAGAAAGAGGAATGTACTCGTTCCTCTAAAACCAGCCGCTCTCACAAGTCTAAAAGTCTTGCTTGAAATGGGGGACTAGCTAGCTTATTTACTGTGAAGTCGTTGACGAAAGCATGCATATCTCAAAACTGTTTTACTTCTGTCAAAAAAAAAGAGCTCTAGCACATGACTAATCCCTGCTTCCCTCTGCGAAGGGCCTTTCTTTTACTTTTATGTTGAGTCAGTCTTCCTCTTCCTTCTTAATCCCCTCAAGCAATCACTTGGTATCAATTTTGGTTCATGTTTTACTTCATGTTATCTTTGTGTCTAACTGTGAAAACTTTGTATTGACTTTATCTCAAGGTTGGAAAAAGCGCTAGGCGTAGGTGAGGCGATTGGCATTCGCCTAGCGCCTAGGCGACGATTAAGCGCACTAGGCGCAGCCTAGGCGGACATATATTTGCACCATCAGATGTTCATTTGGGTTATTATATATCTATACACGGTAATTTAGCCATATAAAATGAGTATGCTATCAACAACTGACATTGGATTATGACCCATTTGGTTCTTCAACGCAATATGGCATGATTTCTTAGCGGATAACACAATTTATTGGTTGCACTGCCTAGAGTACCGCTTATGGCCTAGGTGAGGCGTTTGCCCATCGCCTAGTGCCTAAGCGAGCTAAAGCGTCGCCTAGGCGCTGCCTAATCCAACACTGCTTTATCTTGAGATAAACAAGTTGCAAGTTGAAGCTTTATGCTGAAAACTTAAATATTCCTTTGTGTTGGCCAAACTCCTTTGTGTTATGCTTTTAAATCTCCAAGGTACTCTTTTCTAGTTAATTCTTGCTTAGATGTTACACCTGGTTAATCATTCTTTGTTTCATTCAATGAACCTTTGTTTTGGATCAATGCATTCAGTTCATATACTTTACATGATTACATGATCAACATTGTGTTTGGTAGCGTGTTACTCTGTTATCACTTACCTACTCGAGGACGAGCAGGACTTAAGCTTGGGGATGCTGATACGTCTCTGACGTATCTATAATTTTTTATGTTCGATGCTTGATTATATATCAGTGCCACATGTTTTTATAATGTTTTTATATCATTTTGGCATGATTTATGGAACTAACCTATTAACAAGATGCCCAGTGCCAGTTCCTGTTTTCTGCTGTCTTTTTGTTTCAGAAAAGTTGTTCTGGGAAGTTTCTCGGATTGCGCTGATATTTTACAGGAATTATTTCCAATATGAAACAAAGACGGAACCCGAAGGATGCCCGGAGGGGAGCCCTAGGGGCTCTAGACGCCACCTGGCCGCCCCCCCCCCCCCCCACTAGGCCCACCTCCTCGCATCGCCTCTTCGCCTAAAAATTCCCCCTCGACGTAAAAACCCTAAGGACCCGATCATATTTTCCAGAAGACTTCCGAGGCCGCTGCCATCTCGAACCCTAGAGGACCCGCTCTTCCTGGCACCCTGTCGGAGAGGGGAATCGACACCGGAGGCATCTACACCACCATGTCTGCCTCCGGAGTGATGCGTGAGTAGTCCACCACGGGACTACAGATCCATAGCAGTAACTAGATGGTTGTCTCTCCTCCTTGTACTCTATTGTTTAGATCTTCTGAGCTGCCTATCATGATCAAGATCATATTATCTGTAACTACTACATGATTGTGTTTGCATGGATCCGATGAATTGTGGAAGTCATTACTTTTGTTCATCTTTGTGTTGTGTTTTATCTATGATCTTGCATGCTCTCCGATGCTAGTGGATGCTTTGGCCAAGTAATTATTAGTGTTGTATGAGGGAGTATTTATGCTAGATAGTGCGTTCATGCCTCTCTTGTCTGAGCTCGGGCTGACAGAAACGATTAAGACAAGAGATGTGCTGTTGCCACTAGGGAGAAAACAGCGGTGTGATTTCCTTGTGTTATTTACGTTGCTTACATTATGCACTTTGCTTATTGCAATGATCTGTTGCTTGCAACTTAATAATTTTGGGTGACATGCTGGATAGCGATCCCAAGGTGGATTATTAGTCATAGATGCAGTTGGAAGACGGTCTATGTATTTTGATGTAATGCCCATATTAGATGAAACGGTGAACTATATTGTTTTATGATAGCCTTGTTGTGCGCCCACAATTCTGTCAATTGTCATGCTGTAATTTGTTTACCCATCATGTATATCTTTTGGAGAGACACCTCTAGTGAACTGTGGATCCCGGTCCTATTTTCCTACATTGCTAACAACCGTTTTCATAGCTTTTCATCATCATTTGCTCGCTGGTCATATTTCACTCTCATCATATTTTACATCCACATATTTAATTCTTTGTGTTCAGCAAGCCGGAGAGATTGACAACCTCTCTGTTTCGTTGGGGCAAAGTAGTTTGTTTGTGATTGTGTGCAGGTCCACGTCAGCACGCCGGCAATACCTCTTTTCTGGCACCGTTGACACCTTGTTAAGCCTTCTCTAAGTCCTACTGGTTCGATAACCTTGGTTTTGTAATCAAGAGAAACTGCCGCTTTGCTGCATCATACCTTCCTCTTGGGGTCTCCCAGTGAACGTGTGATCCACGTCATCAAACTACACCATCCACCTTAACCTCGTGTAGATACATGGCCTAATTAAATGACTCACCTTTACTGGTGTACTGCCCTTCACACTTTAATTTTATCCTCTTGTCGCCTCCACCATTGTTCTGCAAACATGCACAAGATCTGCAATGCATGTGTAAACATGAGGATAAAATTACCGTCACACTTTAATTTTATCCCCCCTCCACCATGTCGACCGCATGCGTAAACATGCACACACTTGAATTTTGGAATTAATCCACCTCATAACGTTCTTGATGAGCTTTTCTAGTACCGCGCCTGGCACCACCGCACCCACAAACGACCGCATCACTGTCACTACCGTCTTGCCTATAACAACTTGCTATCGTCTTCCTCCTAGTGACCTAGTCATTCCGATGAATGAAGATCACCCACCCCGAGGCGCTAGTAGGGTTCGCCTCCCCGGGGACAAGCGTGCCTTCAAATTCTTGACCTCAATATGATACCAATTTTTAGGTTTCGCCCACGGATCATTCACATGAGAAATCACAAACACGAGACGCTCAAAATATTGTGGCAAAGAGCACTCATGCACGTTCTTCTTCTTTCTCCCAATATCGTGCTTATATATACACGCACACGCCATCCAGCTCAAATACCCAAGAGTAACAACATCTTTTTAGGTAGGGAAATTATTATTACTAACTTGTCACATTATAATAGTTTAGTTAAAATGTTTATGTACATTATTTCGCATCAATATGGGACTGCATGATACTATGTTATGTTGAATGACACCATCTCTTAGATCTCGAAGATGGTTGAACCCTCTATGTGTATCATTGCAATGTCTAGAAACATATAAAAAGTATATCCGATAATCATATACAATCATCGTAATAACTGTTCGCCGCTAATCTAGCGATCATATTGTCGCAATCTGATAATTGGTGTTAAACTTTTTTCTTCAAAACATATTAACAGAAGATCTAATTTTGATGACCTCGTCGTGTTATAATTGTTATTCGAAATAACGGTCTACAAGATAAATCATTTTAAATTTGTCATTAGTGAGATGGTGTGACCTCCGATGAGGTAATAAACTATTACATGCATGTGCGTGTTTATCTCAATATGCAAGCTATCAACATAATCCATTTTCTGAACCAATCAAGTTTTATGTCATCTCTAGTAATATTTATTAACCTCTACATTCAAGCTACACATCATACATCCCTTCAATCATCAAATTATTCACATTAGTAATTAATAATACACACTCATTTCATGTCTATACCGTTTAGACAACATAATGTATCATGTTTGCACAATATCATTATTAAAGGTAGTTTCTAGCAAAGTGGAATCAACGCCCTAACTGCAGTGCCTCGTAATCGTGGTAGTACTTCGTGTGCACAGGGCTCCGGTTGTCGTCCTCCCTTGGCCGGCACACGGTGACGTGGGCGTCCGGCCATGCCTTCCGAGTCTCTGACACATGTTCTTGGACAATCTTAAAGAGCAGGCGAACGCTATGCAGCTGGTTAGTGTCTTTCGGAGTTCCCTCTTCTTCTGGGGTGACGAGCACCAGTTGCTCGAGGACGGGAGCCCTGCGTAGGACGAATCTGAGCAGCCTCAGCTCGTGCCTCGTCCCCCGGAAGTTCACCACCTTGATGAACGTCAGGTGGTCGAGAATAATCTCTTCGTCGAGAATGATATCGTCGTCCTCGTAGGTCGTTGCGCCGCTGCAAGCGTCTTTAGTAGTGTCGTCCCAAGCGGCTGGGAGCTGCAAGTTCGATTCAAAAATTTAGTGGTGAGGCGGGAATTATTGGCACGACATTCGTGCGCGGTTCTGTGAGAAAAAGGACAATGGGCGGAGAGCGGCATTTGGTAGAATGGGCTACAAGTAGCCTTAAAAAAACGACACTTCAAAGTTTTAAACTTTTCAAAAAATAATCTTAGATGTTGATAATGATGACTTCTACCAGTATGCAAACAATCAATGCGACATATTATGTATTCTGGGATGTGTAAAAATGACAAATTTCTAAATCCGAGGTGATGAGCGGTGCAAATTTCGAAGATTTTCAAATTTGTCTTTTTTATGTAGATCAGAATACAAAATTAAAAACTTTCAGCACCTTAGAATACATCATTGTAAACCTCTCTGATTTCTCTAGAATTTTTATGAAACTTCAAAATGTTGATTTCATAATAAATTTAAAACGGTTTACATGCAGGCCGTCCTACAAAGCGACTTTTCGATAATGGACGTTGCTAATCAAACGGTCACAGGGTCAGATCGAGTTCTAGCTTAATGCTCTAACTTAAATTTTGGTCGATCGAGAATTAGAAAAGGAAAGTACAGTATATTATATCAGGATGTTTGTTTACCCGAACGAAGAGTCGCTCGAGAAGCGGCGGATCGGTGAGCTCGAAGAAGCCGGAGAAAAGAGTGACATCGTCGTCGCCTATGGAATCCATGAGCAGCTGCAGTTCTTCTAGGTTCGGGGTATCCACAGAGAGCTCAAGACAATAGCGCTCGACATCGATGTGCTGACGAGTAATCAATACTACTGGTTACATAATCCATTGCATCAATTAGGATTTGTAGACATGCAAGATCATTAATCAGTGCAAGAACAAGTTTGAGTATCGTACTCGTACCAGCAAGCCCTTAGAGCAGAGTGTCAAAATCCTAGCATGCGCGACCTTGAGCAATGCGCATGAGAACGCGAAGTCGTGAATCAGCTGGTCGTATCCACCGAAGCCTAGGTGGGACAGGTAGGCGTCCCGCAGCTCCGGCGTGTCGGCGTTCCACGTCGTCCTTGAGTTTCCTTTGCCGATGAACACGACGGGCTCGGTCTCGTAGCCGTCCCTAGAGTAGAGGATGTCGCCGTGGAACGCGAAGGACTCGAGCCCGGGCGCGGCCACCTGCAGGTCGCGCATGGCCAGGCAGCCCACGATCTCCAGGCCCCGCAGCCTCTCGCCGGCGACCCTCACCGACGCGAGGAGGTGGCAGCTCCTCAGGCTCAGGAACTCGAGCAGGCGGCACTCCGAGACCACGTCCCGGACCGCATCGTCCGTGACGTCGACGCGGTCGAGGGAGAGCGATGTCAGGCCGGCGAGCCCCGCGGCGCCGGGCGCGACGTCACGGAGGCTGCACCAGCCCAGGCTGAGCACCGCCAGAGAGTTCTCGACCTGGAACAAGTCCGCGGGAAGCTGCAGCAGGGACGCGCGGCAGTCGTCGTTGTCCACGGCCAGATCCACCGCGACCTCCCTGGCGCCTCTCCCCATGGCGGCCGCGACCCAGTCGAGGACGTCCTGCCCGAGCGCGCCGACTGGGGACAGCGCAACGCGGAGCACGTCGATGGGCGCGGCGCCATGGATTCTGATACAGCGGGATACGGTGGCCGCGATCTGTGCCGGCGACTGGCCGCGGACGAAGTCACGGTCGGTGAAGTCGAGGACGGCGGAGGCAGCGACCGCGTGGATCCACAGGCGCGCCCACCTCGTGGAGAGAGCGCTGGTGCGGACAGCGCCCTTGAGGGAGAGCCCGCCGAGGATGGAGTGGAGGACGTCGTCTGGGAGGCCGCTCAGCCTGTCCTCCTCGGTTGATGCTCCCATGGCCTTGCCGCACTTCTTTGGTTTGGATGATGCTCTCATGGCCTCGTTCAGAGCCTTAATTTTTCTTTTTTTCAGTGGCGTGGTACGGTGGTAGTGCTGCTTGGTCTGAGATATTTAAGCATACGGAAATGTTCAATCGCCTTCCCTTGCAAGATTTGACTGAAACAAGTGTGAGATCTGACAGAGTCACGCGAGCGACATCGCGGCTGCTTGCTAAACAAGGAGGGATGTAACTGGGGAGCGCTCGGGCGCTTTTCTTATTATTACAGCATTCTAGCGGTGACCGTAGACTAGTAAACAACATAATCGAAAATACGGTTTACGGTTCGTGTTTTGGTTAGTTTGTGGACTCAAAAGTCGTCGCACAGAACATAAATCCAAAACGAACTATAAAAAGTAATATGACGCAGAATATTTCGTCGTCTTCTTCCTTTAACTTTTTTCTTCCTCTCCTTCTTCCCCCACTGGCCGCCCCGCCCCTCCACCCCTGCGATGCCGCCCCACCTCGCCCCCTGCACCGCCGCCCCACCTCGGCTCCTACGCCACCGCACCGCTGCCCTGCCGCCCCGCCCCGAAGCCCGAGCTCCACCACGCCTCGTGGTCGTGCCTCCGCGCTTCCGCCCCAAGCTCGAGCTGCCTCGTGGTCGTGCGTCCGCCCCGAGCTCGATCTCCGCGGCCGATTTTTACGGCCCCACGCCGCCCGAGCTCCGTCTCCCCGTGGCCGTGCCTCCACGGCCGAGCTCCTCCACCGGGCGACCTCGACGCGCTCCCGTGAGCATCTCCGGCGAGTTTCGGTGAGATTCTGGTGAGTTTCCGATGAGTTTCGTGGCGGAAGTTCGCTGGCGGGTGCTGAATGTTCAGCCTGCCAACGCCTTGCACGGTTTTTAGGCCACCCTCGGTTCGGAGGGGAAAACTGGGTATTCTCGGTTCCGAGGGGAAAATTCTCGGGTGCCCGAAAAACCTTTTTCGGTTCGGCTACTTTTTTGGTTGGTGTTATGGCTTGTTTTTCCTCGCGCAAACCGTAAGCGGCAGTTACTTTTTCAGTATTAGGCTTTTTCGGTCACTACTAAAGATGCTCTTACCGGCGCATGCATACTCTTTGCCCACTTCTATTGCAACGTAGCCATATAAAAGCTTGTCTCAAACTTTTAAAAATGCATGGCTTTCACTTTCAAATCGAGTATCCAAATTAAAATTGGGTTTACCGTTGTTCTCCTCGTGACGAGATATTCGATTCTAGATCCCACATGAATATGTTTTGATAGTTACTTAAAAAACAATTTTATAGTTTAAACTTGTTTTTTCATCACAATACCAATTTTGTACTACAAACAAGCACGAAAAGCAATTTTGTACCATAAATTTGCTTTTTAATCATAAACTGTTTTCACCATCATGTTTCTTTTCGTCACACATTGAAAACAAGAGTTAATATATAAATATTCGAAGGAATATTTTCTAAAACTAACTTTAGACTATAAACTTGTTTTTTTTATCACAAAAAAACTTTGTACTACAATCTGACATGAAAAGCAACTTTATGCTATTTTTCTTTTTACCACAAACACAAAAAATATATGAGGAGGAGGTGGGCTTGTCTTTTATCCAAACAATTTCAAACTTGTTTGCAATGTTGTCTATCTACATGCATAGTTGCTATTATAAAAAAAAACTTCTTGGATGAAAAAACAAAATTTTACCACAAATATTTTTTCATGAAAGAAAGTTTCTTTTTGAAAAAAAATGTTGTCGGAATATACCCATGCAAGATTTAATTTCAAAAATCTCGTCATCAGGAACATAGATATGAAAACGGATTTGAATTTGGACACTCGAGCTAAAAGTAATGAATTTTCCGAACTCTTGAATATATTCTCATGCGGATGATGTCATTTGTTTTGTCCATAAGTGAGACATGTGCTGATTTTTGCATTGTCCTTCACGAGAGTGTGGTTCGAAGTTCGAACAGCTACGAGCGCCACAAATATGCGAGATTGCACTGGCGCTTTTAGTCAGTTGGGAACAACCGAACGAGGAGTGGGGAGCACGGCCAAACGTCTCACTTTTGGGCTGGACAAATACCTATCAATAGAAGGAAGCTTGCTACTCCATCAGTTTTAAATTATAAGATTTTTTCTGACTTGGTCTCCCCTTTCCATCTCCTCTCCCCGTTCGACCTATGTGTCGTCCCTCGGAGCTGCCATGGGGAGCAAGCCCCAAATGTTGCGGGATAAACAACATGAGCGTTGGGCCATCGCCGTCGCCGATGTTGTCGACGTCGACCATGGTGGTGGTGTGCCTTGCTTCCCTAAGGGAAGTAGAGACCCTCGGGCAGCTGCATCGTGTGTGTGCAGAGGATAGACGTGGGGCGGCGGCCCTGGTTGCCGGTGGGCGACGACAACCAATGCTCACGTGGCCCCGCTGCTTCCATGCATGGCACATCGTCTTCTTCGGTTGTGAAGTCAATGAAGCTGACGGGAAGTGGAAGTCTTCGCTGCAACGGACCAGGGAGCAACCTAGCGAGATCTGGGTGCGGCTACGGTCGGTTGAAGGAGGGCTGCCTTCATCGCTTTTTTTTCGTTTGAAAGCCAGCAAACTTTGATTCTCACAACTCTTACTGGTCCAAGTCTACATCTTAACAAAATCAAACCATAATGATTTCTATCAACATATGAACCTCGATTGATAACAAAAAAACACTCTCCACAATCTCCACACTAAAAGAGTTACTGCGACAAAAAGAACCTCGATAGAAAGCCGGAGCACAAAATCAAAACTAAGGTCAAATCTTAACTTTTGACCCAACTAGCTACACCGACAAAAACATACACTTCGATTGCTGCTAGAGAGATCGACCCAAACATCAAAAGGGCACCTAAAATCGACTAGTGTACAACACATTACGGTTAAGTTGGACTCACTGGTTCGCCAACTGCCATGAAGGCATCGAATTGCACCCACCATTCGTGACCACGATGAGCGACACCATTGACCGCCTTCTCCATTACGTCCTCTCATGGATTGTGTGTGGATCGTCGCTCTACCTCCGTCTATCAACTCCATGCACGTCTTTGGTCGCCTATGGTGTTGACCAACTCGAATCGGGGACGATGAAAAATCTAATGACTCCATCATTTTACTCTAGTTGCATAGAGTAGTGAGGTTAGACTATATGGAAAATGGGTCGGTACTCGTGGGCTAGCCCGTTAGGCCCTAGTCTGTGAGGTGTCTGGCCCCGCACGTGGCTAAACGGGCCATGTCTAGCCTGCATCATGTATGGGGCCGTGCCTAGCCACGAGGCGGGGCCCGTGTGCCATGCAGCGCACCGGTTAAGTTTTTTCTGACTTGTTCTTATTTTCTTGAAAAAAATTGACATAAAAACCCGTAAATAGCCCCAAAACAAAATTAAAACGGCCGAGAAGTACTAAACGGGCCAGCCCGTTTATTAGGAGTGGTGTGTGTGGGCGTCGAGGCGAGGCAATTAGACCGACACGGCAAGGCCCTCTTATAAAAGGGCCGACACGGGCTGATGCCGTGCCGGGCCGGCCCCTTTAGCAACCTATGGTGAGAGTCCGAGAGAGCATCCAAGGTTCTTGTTTGGGTTTTGTCTCTTCCTCTTTCTCTCTCGCCTCCCACCCACCCCCTTCTCCACAGGGTGTGTGTCGTTGTAGTAGAGAGGTGGCAGAGCAAGCAAGATCAATAGCAGCGGGCAGGCAGACAAGCGGCCACAAAGAGCTGCTGCCAACCCTGCACAGCCTGGGCTCTGATTATTGACTGATACAAACCCAGCTATTACCTTCCCTGTTTTATTTAATTTTAGCATATATAATCCCACCCATCCCTGTACTCATTTCTTGGTTCTTGGCACCTTTCTGTCTTTTCTAGATTTCACTGGATTCCATATAGGCCTCCACCACATTCATTTGCTTTGATAGCTACCCAGCTGTTTGCTCTTCTCTGTTTTCTTACTCTCTTGGCTCACGCCTCACGGGGCTCTCCCATGCCCAGGAAGATTGCAATCTTGTAGAGTTCTTCTCTGAATTCTTGTTTCTGTTGGGAGCCATGGATGAGAGGATCCCGCCGCCCCCTTTCTTCCAGTACTCGCCATCTCCATCTGGCGTCCATTCTTCCCCTCGCCACCACAATCCCATGAGGTCGTCTACGTCCGAGAGGGAGAGGTCTGTGCATACTCTGCAACCCCCCCCCCCCTCCTGTTGTGAACTGCTGTGAAGTTTTCATTATTTATCTTTGTGTCGATCCTTTTAGCTTCTAATTGTCACAAGAGTGTGAGATTTGATCCCGGTCGTGCGAGATTTGTGGTTTATCTGGTCCATCTTGGCGTGATTTTTCCGTTGAACAAACAAATCATGCCTCGACGCTGTAATCATCTGCCAAGTTGAGGGTTGCGAATTGCCTGCTAATGGTAGATTTGTGCTTGCCATTAGGAATATAAAATGAGCATGATAACCTCGATTGGACTCTGATAGATGCGAAGGTCATTGGCAGAGCGCTCACTATTACGACTTTTGATTCGGTAACGAGTTCTTGGTGTTATTCACCTTTGCTGTACATGTCATCATTATTTTGAGGGAATTTTGTAGTGTTGCTCTGTGGTATTCTCCGAGTCATTATTAGGTTTGGTTCTTAAGTAATTATATGCTCTTGCGATACTTACAATTGATCTTACTAACGAGATTGCTTGCTTTGTAGATATATTGCGGAGTTACTTGCTGAAAGACAGAAATTAGTTCCGTTCTTGCAAGTTCTTCCATTTTGTAACAGGCTTTTAAACCAAGGTTTGTTTCCTTTGCTTTTTTTTTTGGGTGCATACTATTTGTTTATGTAGTTCTTAATAGTTTTAGGTATGAGTTGCTACTAGAGTGTTAAATTTACCAAATTGCTATTTTAGCTATCCTTGTTACTTGACAGAAGAAGTTGCTGCTCTTCTTGGGACAATCATGTCTGACCTTTTCGGTATGAAAAGATACCCATGAGGGTTTTTGTTAGATTGTGTTGTCAAGTTGTTTGTCACGAGTCTTGTCAGGGTTACTGAATTAGTCCACTTCAAGGATATCTCGACTCATTCGTCCTATACATTTAAGATAACTACCGTAACCATTATATCCATTTCCCTAATGGATAGCATTCGTGGAAAAACACATAAGTTGCTTGACTGGGATTGAAGGACCGGCAGAAACTAAAACTAACCTGTTCAGAAACGATAATACGAACAGACAGTCAAACACTGTGAAGTTCTTCAGTCATATCTTTCAGTTAACATGCTTATTTTTCACCTCCATATCATAATGTAACTGTTACATGACTTGAGTGGCGATTCCTACACTAACATCTAGGTCATTCCATGTTACAGACATAAATTTCTGGTGTGAACGTTTTCTCCCTGATATAAAGTATAGTAGTATATAGTAGTATACCACAAAAAGAACTAACAGATCTCATGCTTTTGTTTTCTTTAATGCAGAAATTTTGCGGGCATCTTCTTTGCCACCTAACCCAAATTTTATTGAACCCGAGAGAATTGACCACGGTAGCCCATTAAGATTAGCTGGCCACCCTATGAATTGCCAACCAATGGATCTGGAGGGATGGACAGGAATGCAAGCAGAGGTTGTGCATATTCATGTATCTTCTGATTATTGGTTTTACAAGTTCTAACTATCTAAGGTTTTATATAGCTGCTAGGAAAATGCTATCCCTCTCTATTTTTTTCTTCTTCTAATACGGCCATTTCAAATTTGCATAATCTCTACCAGTGCTGCTAACTAGTGCATGGTATCCATGTAGGTGTTGTAGAAACTAGCAGTAACCAATGAACTAATCCATGACCAAGTCTCGATCAACTGTACGTGCAGTTCAGTAACATTGAATAAAAAATGCTAGCTATACAGAGTGATACTGATAGGAATGGTTTTTAAAAATCAAATTACAGAAATCATTAATTAGATATATGAATAGCTTTAAATAATTCAAGAATGTCATGTTTCAGTTTTTTTTTCCTTTTGACAAACTGGCCATGTTTCTTGCTAGATCACTAGTGATTTTCATCTAAATCTTGGATCTGAAATGGTTCCTATGAGATTTAAATGATTGGAAATCATTGGTTCTACCCATAAAGATAATATTGAAGTGATAACAACTTCATATAGGGTGAAACCTTTTTCGGTCATTCTTATAACCAATGTTTTTGCTTTCAATGAACTGTAAGCAATTTTTATGACCTCTCAGCAATTTCATCTGCCCATGAAAACAGTTATTCAGCAATGCACAATATCGAAACAACTTGGGTTTTGTTAAGGAAGTGAGTTGGATATATGTACTCTTATTCATATTATTTTATAATATTATGACGAAGACTCTTGTGTAATTTGTACTTATGATATAATTAATGCATTTTTAGATTATTTTATTTTATTATAAAAAATGCCTTTATTCAGCATATGGGAGTACACCAATCACCATCCATGGGCTGGAGTGCTCCTGGAGTTATTGCCAGCCCTGTTGTAAAGAAATTTATCAGGATAGATGTTCCTGCAGAGAAGTATCCAAATGTATGTACAATTTCCTTTAACCGAAATTTGGTAGGATAAACTATTTTAAATTTATTTTTATGTGCTATGCTGAATCCAAATCATCCACATTCTTTTGTTACAATTAGTTCAACTTTGTTGGTCGTTTGTTGGGGCCCCGAGGAAACTCCCTAAAAAGAGTTGAAGCTACAACACAGTGTAGAGTCTATATCCGTGGACGTGGTTCGGTGAAAGATACTGTTAAGGTAATTAAACACAGATTATAACCACCATTTATAGAGTCATTTTAGGACCACTTGTGTTCCATTACGATACTTGTTACGCACATTAATATAGATATAGTATGTCTTGTTGGTAATTAAATAAGCTGCGTATTCTCGAAAAAATTAAATAAGCTGCGTATATAAAACTGAAAGCCAATCCTGAGTTGTTTCTGGTTGATGTTAAAATAAAATACCCGTTTTTCACGAAAGGACATTATGCCTTTCACAGTAAAATCCTGATAGATGATGAAGCAGGGCAGTACTAATATTAATTGAAGTTAGAATAACTGCTCTAGTTTTGTGAGCTTCAATCCACCGCCTTAAATGAACCATCTAATAATTTACCTGCAAATGATGAAAAAAATTCTGAACCCATTGTTGCCTGTATAGTATGGAATGATGAATTTCCACGACACGTTGTGTTCGCATCTCTTTTGAAAACAAGAACCCGTGCGACTCTAGTTGGCCCATGCGGCTGTAAGTTAAATAAGATAACTAATTGTGACTAAAATCTAAGCAACGCTTATAATTACCTCCTGTGTTTAATGATTTTGTTGTCCCCTGACTATTAAAAATTATCGGAGAGGTTCTGAATTATTATTTTTACTGAATAGGAAAACAAGCTTAGAGACAAGACTGGCTATGAGCACTTAAATGAACCACTCCATTTACTTGTCGAAGCTGAGTTCCCGGCGGATATAGTTGATGCCCGATTATGCCAAGCTGTGGCCATACTGGAGGATCTTCTCAAACCAGTAGTATGTCCCCTTCTATCTTATCTATGATATTCATTTTTTTTTCCTTTGAAGACGGCATGACCTCTCTCGCTAACACTATTATAATTAGGATGAATCCATGGACTACTTCAAGAAGCAACAGCTGAGAGAGTTGGCAATACTGAATGGCACTCTAAGGGAGGAAAGTTCAAGCCCCCACCTCAGTCCCAGTGTATCACCCCTCAACTCCACCGGGATGAAACGTGTGAAAACGGGTCGGTGATCGTACTTCCGAATATCGATTTGCCCGAGGTGAACAGATTGCAAACCTGGTCTACTGCTGGAAATGACTCCTGATGCATATGATGGACCAACACGGCTGCCTTCAGGCTTGTCTTGTCGCGATATGTGCTATACTGCAGATATGTCTTTGGATGAATGGTCACTGTGGAAGAAATTTTGTCCCCCCCGTGGAGTCGGTGCTTGCTGTTTGATCTTAGTAATTACCCGGTGTGTATCTGACTCCTAAATATTAACATTATTGGTTCGAATTAGTTAACGCGGTTGATCGGTGGTTGAAGAAATAGTCTTTATTAGTCCTAGACAATAATAAGGTTTTTTTCTGTACAAGAAATAGTTGTAACATGTCAAAGGGTTGATGTTCTTGTGGACAGCCATGGTTCTCAATAAATTATTTGCATCGGTATATACCTCCATATTTCCCTCACAGTGATCGGTCTGGTAAAAATATGTTAAACGCAAATTTAGATGTTTGGTTGCTTGCTGCAAGTTGTTAAGCGGAGCTGAGATGTTTGTTTAAATGGTCGCGATGCGTTTACCAAATGCGCTGAAGTCTGAACTGCTCGTTCCAAAAAAGGTTCAAACTGCAATACCATGAAGATCGCTCACTTGCCTTCTACTCCCTCCGTTCCATATTATAGACGTTTTAACAAGCTAAAACAGCTAGCTTGCTAAAACGTATAATATGGGATAGAGGTAGTAGTAAGCCTGTATCGCTGCGTTCTAATCATGATTACTGTCTCACTGTATGCTCATGCAGCAACACGCAAGCAAATCATTTCATCGTACATGCCTTTATTGGCATGTCTCATTAACTGTGGTATAATGTCCTATGACAAAGTTGCTCCTCCACGGATCCATGATAACTGCCTGCCATCATTTCATGGCCCCTGTCTTTACTAGAAAATGTTAAAAAATGAGAACAAATCTTGCTCCGAAATAACTCATACCACGGATTCACGTGGGAGTCAATGTAAAATTTCTGTAGAAATTTATGTAAACCGCAGAATAATAAGTCATGGCAAGCTATTAATTCAATTCAATGGTACATAAAGAAAATTTCTCAATTTCGTGTCACAGTCAGTCCTCCTTCTTTTTATCGCATGTCTTGAGAAAGCCAAGTTGGAAATGTAGAAATACTCAAATTTGCAGTTCAGTTGCAAGGACATCCAAATTTCGGGTTTTTTTTTTAAAACCTTGGTGCACTTAAAGAGTTAAAGTCTACGGCACATGATTGTCTTCCCTTCATTTCTGATAGAACACTTTGTTTTCCACTGGCTCCAGTGGAGCTTCTAGTGATCTAGTCCTAATTAGCAAGTCAAGTGCCTTCTTTCTTAAGTAACCGACTGCTGAATTCATTATTAAGCTTATCATGACATACCGACGAAATGGGAGGGCTTGACAACAGAATTTGCCTTCTACCCTAGCAGAGAATCATTGAGATTTGAGCCTTGCTTAGCCAGGTTGCATTTTGCAAGCCAGCATTGGAGTGAGTAGCATATGTTGTCAAGAGTAAACTACAAACAGCGAGTCAGACGGGCAATACAGGGCACCGGTCACACAGTCCATGCTAAACAAACATACTATATAAAAGATTTGGAACCACGATCCTGCGGAGTACTTTAATATGATGAAACAGTCAACTACTGATCGCATTATTTGGGATCATAACTCATGGCGGGGCTAATCATGCGTTTCTTAATTATAGGGTTAAATATGTGCAGCATCTCAGGAATCACTCAAAACAATCGCTGAGATCACATATGGTGATATAAACGGGAGTAAGTAATGGCGGATTTTTTTTTTTTCGAAAGTACCCGGCCTCTGTATCAGAGCAATGCACACAGCCTTGAGTTTGTTTAAGCGTTATTACAAATCACGGATGGCAAAGCGTGGCAACATGTACCAGCCATCGAAATATCAAAAATAAGCTCAAAGCTATCATAATCATCACAAATGCGATTAGAATGCCGCCAACCACCCTGGTTGAAGATACCCGAACGACCGCCATCAACCGAGTGCATCCGAAATCCATATGATCCCGTTGGTCTTCTGGCAGCAAGTAAGTCCAAAGATGGATCCAGTAAGTAGCCGTGTGAATAACTTTGCGCCATCAACATGGCTCGGTCCAAAGAGGGCACATCCGCAAGTGGTTGAGCCCGTATCCGATCGCTTGAACGTACTCCCTCCTTCACAGCGTTCTTGATCCCTCCATATGCCACCACATCCTCCATAGTCGGTCTCTTCCTTTGCTGTGCACCCACGACAATGGCTTGAAGTCCAGAGTTAACAGGCGTGAAGGGTGAGCCTCCATGTCCAGCTGCTCCACCAAGAGAGGGACTCAACCCATGATCCAATCTGACCAAAGGTGATACAGGAACCTCAGCCGACACATTTGGAATCTCCAATGATCTCTCAACTGCAACAACTCTAGCAGCATCCACCTCCATCCGTTGGCAGCTACTCATCAGAACTGGACCACACGAAGGCGTAGGAGACCCCTATCCTGCGGCGAAAGAAAAATCTGTCGGAAACGCTGCCGAGGTTGTGAGATCTCCGGTTCTTGTGCCGCGGCAGAAAAAGTTGTCGTGACCGCTGCCGATGCAGGCAGAAACTCCTATTCCTCTGCCGCGACAGCCACCACAGTAGGTACCTCGCCCAAAGCTTGAGTACCTTTGTCAAAAAAAAAAATTCAGAGATCCATTTCCTGGTTTCCTCCATTGATTTACGAACCAAGAGAGAAAAGATCACCCCTTTTGATTTATTGCACGATCCATCATTCGAGTTACTCCCATTAGAGCCCGCTGTCCCCCCCAAGGTCCTCAGACACAGCACCCACATCTCCCATTTGAACATCTGAAGGCGCCTCCTGCACATGTTCTTCCTGACCATCATCATGATCACCATGGTCTTGATCATCATTGTTGTCCAGTTCGTTCCCCATAAGAACATCTAGATCTTCAACATCTTCCACCTTAAAATGAATCCGATAGAGTCCATCTTTTATGAACACCACCAAATGCTTGGGCACCTTGGTGTAATCAAGGCAACCCACCAGAATCCGAAGGACCCCTGTCCTCCTACTGTGTCTCATATCAACTCTTAAAGTTTTGCCTATCAAGGTGCCTATTCCCCACATGGCTAGAAAAACACCAGTGTGACGAGTTGGAATACCCGAGATGAGCACCCACACCTCAGGCAACAAAAGAAAAGGTTCAGACTTGGCTACCCAGTTATCAAAAGTGAGCTCACAAGTACTGTTTGGTACACGAAAATTGCCAAAGATCTTCAATCTTTCCAGTTCTACTTTTGAAGCGAATTGCACCTTAAAAACATTGTGTCCCACTTGACGAACATCCCACTAAAAGTTCTCAGTAGGAATCAGCCGTTGCAACTGAGTTACTATCTGTAGAATGGTGAGCTCTCCTCCTGTAACCGAGAGTTGTGCCACCCTATCGTTTTCCAATTTCGGTTGGTATGTCTCGGTCTCAACAGACTCGAAGATAATCAACTCTTCATCTCCAGCTCCATACATGATCATCTGAGGCTTAGGAGCAGAGAGGAGTGGGCAGTCATCGGAGATGTGATCGGCCCCCTCACAGAATTCACCGAACCCAGCGCCCGGGCTATTTCAGTCACCACGATAGCTTGGGCTTTCATGTTCAATCTGCGTCGGCCTACTAGGCGCTACCATCACAGCATCCACCACAGTCTGTACTGGCGCAACCCCCGGTGTCGTCGTTGCCATCTGCTGCGGCACAGCTAGAGCAGCTCCACTAGCTTTCGCCCCCGCCTGCTGTTGACGATTATTCACTGCCTCGAGCCCATCGGCATTCCTGTCCGCGAGAGTACCACGGCCACCACCAACAGGAACATAACTACAGCGCCCCCGATTACCATGACCAAAGTTGCCTCTTCCACGTCCGAAATTAAGAATTGATCCTCGTCCCTCTACACGACGCTGATAACACTGGCCACCGACACCATTATCCCGCCGAGCATAATTATTGTTGAAACCTGATCCCATGTTGAAACCTAGACCTCCGTTGAATCCTCCTCTGAACCCAACCCCATCGTGATGATTTCCACCTACTCCAGCATTCATCGGCGGTCCTCCCACCCCGCTCGGACCACCAACGTGCGGGTTATTGAAATGACCCCGACCGTAGTCATCACCATCTCTCGGAGGCGTGCGGCCACCACCGCGACCTGGAGGAAACAGGTAAGTGCGGTTCGGTGGTGGAGCTCTTCCACCTCCATGATTCGCCATGATCCCGCCCTCCGGGTGAGGACCAGGAACAAGGGTAGAGGAGGCGGCAGAAGATCTCCAAGTAAACCCTCCGGAAATATATATGTACATGCACACGTGGGTACATAACTTTCTTGTCCGTTCAGAGGCTGGTGGATGCTCGTAAAAATGTTCACCGTTTCAAAAATGTTCGCGGGTTCAGAAATTATCCATGGTTAAAAACAATTGCTCGTGAGTTCAAAAAAAGTTTATGAGATTCAAAAAGTGTTCACGAGGATTTAAAAAATGTTCACATATTTAAAAAACTGTTTGCGAGTTAAAATACACGGGTTCAAAAAGTATTCGTGGGTTCGAGAAGTTGCTCACGGGTTCAAACAAAAATTCAAGAGTTGGCAAAAAATATATTTATGTACTACCAAAACATTAAAATAAAATAAAATAAAAGACTAGAAAAGGAAACAGAAAAAAGGTTTCCCGGCCCGCGGCCCGTCATAGGCCGCACGCAGGCGAGTGCGTGCCCGTGCTCGCATTATGCGAGAAGTAGGAGATAAGTTTGTTTAACCCCAATAACTATTGGGTTTGGGACGTTTTCCCCTTTTTGGTACTAGAGGAGCATGGGCTGCCAGTTTAGTTAGATCAGTGGGTTTAGTTGTACCAAAAAATTGGCTTGGGGGGGGGGGGATGTCCTAAACAGACATATCTCGAGAAATAGTGGCTGCCCCTAATATTCCGCCACAGCAGCACCTTGGACCGACTGGGCTGCAGTTTTCAGTTCTAATTCGCAAAGGATGGGCCAGCGGCCTTTTTGTTTGAGAAGGGGTTCTTATTTCTGTTGTTACATTCACTCAGGTTTCAACTGAATTTCAATTGACTTCTAAAGTATGAAAGGAAAAGGAAACAGTATAAGAGATTTCCGTATAGGATGCATTCCACATATACAACGTATATGGTCATATGACAGGTCAGACTTGCACATCAGCCAGCCAGTACAAACATTGGTTTTTTTTTTTGAACAGGGATAGGCCCCGAAGGGTCTGGATACTGCATTTATATATTTAGCAGTGCTGTACATTGAGGACCTTACAATAAACCAAAATAAGAAAAAAGTCCTCAACTTTTGCAGTACAGACCTTGGACAAAGAAAGAGGAACGCAATCGGCTCCATCGTCTTCTTCGCCAGCACCGATGAACTGCAAGCTCAAGCAACAGCCCCCCACACAAGAATCGGGGACAAAACCACTTGATTCAGGATGGGAGAGAAGCGCCGCCACAAGAACTTGAGAGGGCCTCCGATGGAGGTTGAAACGAACCTGGCGCAACGCCGGCGTCCAGTCTTGGAGTTGCTGCCCACCAGCACCTTGAGTCGATGGCCAAGCATGAGCCACCGAGAATCTTCTCCAAATCGCAGTACCACAAGAATCCCGACCCCCTCCAGCTCCAAGATCCACCACTCTGCAATTCCTCTCATCCTCGCCACCACGGCCGGCCAGGAGGGGAAACAGAGAAGGAAAAATCGAACAACCGAAGAGGGCATATGGGCGCTTATTGAAACGAGCCGTCGCCCAGCCTCTCCACTCCATCTTCCTCCTCGGAAGCTTTGTTGAGAAGCAGAGCCACCACCATCCGGTACGCACCGAAGCACCAAGATGGCACTCGCATAGAAGGGGAAGACGGCCTTATTTTCGGAGATCTCACGCCTCAGCACCACCGCTTGTGACAGCTCCTGGCACCAGAGAAGCACAACGATGACCACCATGGCAAGCACGCACCAGATCCGGCCGATGGGATCTGGCCCTCTACTCCAAGTCGCCACAAGGGACAAGCAGCAAGCAAAGAGAAACCTACAACTAGTATTTACAGCCCATGCTGCGCATCCTCGTCCACGCCGGCCGGCAACGCCGCCGAATAGGAGAGAGAAGCGAGCCGGGGAAAGAGGGAGGAAGCGGAGGTCGACTCTCAAAGCGAAGGGTGGAAAGAGAGAAAGCTACTAACTACACAAACATTGGTTCAAAGTAGTGTACAAGATATCAATAAACCTACCTAAAACTGTGTGATACGAAATAACATAGAACCGGCGGGAAATGCAAAGGTGAACATGGGGCATTTACACCCGGTTCGGAAATGCATTTACGCAATGTTTAAAAATTCTGAAAAAATGTGTACGCGTACATGTTGTAGTTTCTATGTGTGCGCCGAAAGTTTTGCGGAGAAACGACTTTTTATTTGACTTGTGTAAAAAAAGATAAAAATCTGTCATATGTATGTCCTATGTATGTCACATAAATTTCTCTTTTTTGTGGAGGCAAACTAAAAAGTAAAATTTTCACGAAACTTTGTGCGTTCACATGTTATGCGAGACATATGCGTGTACTTTTTTTTTCCAGATTTTATACTTTTTAAAAGTGTTTTAAATGCTTTTTTCAAAAGTGGGTGCAAATGCCCCATGTTCTCTCTATTCACTCTCAGAACCGGCACAAAAGAATGCACTAAATTCAATTTTGTTCACCGGAAAAAATATTACCAAACGCTTTGGAAAATAATGAACCTAACGTTGTAGCTATATATAGCCGAGGCCTAGCTAGAACACTGATCAAACCAAAGGTTGTAAAAAAATTCTTATTATGCACTACTCCACCAGCTTTACACAAAATCCTTGTAAGCTGTACCTACTCGTTCACAAGAAGGAAAAAATAAACTTGCTCCGAATTTTCTTTTGACAAGTCGACTACGTCTTAGGATATCCAAAACTGGACAGGTGGGGATTGCACCCTGGCATGGCATTGGTCAGCGGCTGGGTCCATCTCATCCTCTGCCAGGTCAGCATCGCCCCACTGCCAACCAAGCTTGGGAACATGGGCGGCTCAACGAGCCCATGCGCTTGAAAATTCAAAGAGAAAAAAGAACCTGGAATCGTCGTCTCAAATTTATTTCATTCTCACTGAATTTCTCTGACGATGACCCGCATAAAGATTGGGTGGTGCCTGAAAACTCGGCCATTAAATTGTGTTTCTGTTTGCTGACCAATTTTTAAAAGTACAACATGACAAGCGAGCAAGACGTGGAGACATGGAGCGCGAAATGTCCCTACCACAATTGACACACTGACAAATTCTACTGTAGTTATGTAGCGACATTGTTGGCATGACGCTGCTTACACAAAAAAAAAGTATGTGTCCTTGTATTACTTCTTGCTGAACCTTCTAAACGAAAAAAAAGAGAGCAAACGAGGCCTCTCCATAGGTCAACCAAAAAGACGGCAATAATATTGCTGGTTGTGTGTATAAGTTTGCGGCCGATTAATGCTGCAAGTGGACACATCTTTAAATTATTGACAACGAAAGAATGTAGCTACTATTGCCAAGACCATTTTGTTCAAAAATCTGAAGTTTTTTTGACATTATGATTAGACTAACTAAATGCCAGTGTCCCTACAAAAAAAAAAGTTATACCAAAGAAATATAGATACAGACTAATCTGATAGTTTCTGCATTGTCGGATATTTTGTTGTTGTCGTTGTTGTTATGATCTGCTCATGCTGAGCTTTCAGTTATTAATGATAAAAATCTATCAGATGTATATCAATCCATTACACGAAATTCCCTCGTGACCAAATTGGTACTTTATTACATAGTAGTATGCGGGCACTTCAATATATAACACCGACGGTTCAGATTTACCAAAATATCAAAGTTCAATATTTCATACTGGTGGTGCGCGCGAGGGCCGTTTGCTATCGTTTGCACTGAATGACTGAACCTCCTCCTCGAGAGTGGACTATCTGAACATGGGGGCATCTACCCCTGTTTTCAAAAAACATATTTTAAACATGTTTTAATGTGTCCAAAAATTTCAGAAATAAATTGTATGTGTATATATCGGCAAAATATGTGTGCGGTACAAAGTTTTGTAAAAAAAAAAACTTTTGTTTTGCCTCCGCAAAAAAGATAAATTTTGGTGCTGGAAAAAAGACTTGTTGGAGACATTCTTTTGTCTTTTTCACATAGACCAAAATAATAATCATTTTTTGACGAAACTTTCGGCGTGCACATAGAATGTGGATGTGTATGCCCGGAAATTTTTTCAAATTCTTTTAGCATGTAGAAATACATTTTTTGAAAACGGGGTAGATGCCCCTAGGTTCAGATATGTATTTTCCCCTCCTCCTCCTTGCAAAACGGACGTATTATATTACCCCGTAGATCATATATTAGCCATCAGAAATGGACTGTTTGACTTAGGTCTGACCATAAACCATTAGAGTTTAGCTAGTGGCGTGCTCAACCCGAAAGAAAGGAGCAAAGCAAGCACTCCAACACTGACACAACACCCTCTTTGGTCCCTCACTCAAGAAACAAAGGAAAGTGTTTGTTCAGCCAACCCAAGAATTTGACCTATATAATCTCCTACTGGCAGCTGATTTTCTCTCCAACTACTCAATCAAAACCAATGCCCAATATTTGTGCCAGGCGAGTAGTAGGAGCCAAGGAGATACGCCAGATTAAGCTAGCGTGTTTGACTGTTTGCGCAGAAGAAAGGGAGCTAGGCCCAGAGTAAAAATGGCGCTAGCTTATCTCGGACAGTGGAAGTCACAAAGCATTTGATCTTCTCGGTCGTACTCCAGTTTTCCATTTTTGTAGTATGGGTCACACTTGTGAACTCGTCTGGCTCGGCAGCCTCGGCTTACATTTCTGTCTACCAATGGATTATTCTTTTTGCCACGTGGTGCGCTCTGTTTACGCAAGACTGAGACGGACCATGTTTGCCAAAAACATTGTTTATCAACTGGATGACACAATGCTGACTAGATTCATGAACGTAGAAGTCCATAGTGGTATAGAGTAGTAATAATTTGTTAGGATGCTCAGTCACCATTGTTTTTCTTCGAGGCAGTATTGTGTTGAATTTCTTTTGTGAAAAAATAGCCATAATAGCGAAAAAAAGCCGGTTTACCAAACGAAGAATAGCAAAAATTCAGGTTAGGAATACCAAACCGGAACTACTTTCTCTCCTCTCCAAACCTGAGATAGGCGATTTTCTGGGTGTACCGGGCCGCACCCCCTCCTCCGCTTATAGATCGCTGCCCCCTCCTCTGTAGCACCCTCACTTTGAAAAGTAAGAATACCTCGTGAATATGCTAGGCCCTGGATCGAGTATGGCTAGCATTCACCAACAGGATGTAATATCATGCATAAATGTTAAACGTTATTACATCGCTCTTACGAATGATCCAGAAATAAAGTACTTTATTACAACTTTGCATAGCCGAAGCTAGCTTAAAATAAAATATAGTTCCACAAATATTATTCAGAGTTCAAGCAGCATAATAAAGTAGCACTGAGCTCCATCATCTCCATGTGCCACTGGCGGACATGTTGGTTGTAAGCTCGAAAGTAAACAAACGTCCTTACTCCTCATCTGAACAACCTGCAACATTAACGTTGCAGCCCAGAGAATTTGGGTCAATACCTTGTGACAGGCTGGCAAGTATCACACTATGGTGGTATATAAATGGCAAGGACTACCACTACATGCTTATTTGGCTGGTGGTGTTCAAGGCTATTGCAGAAAGCAAATTTTATCCTACTTTTCATAAAACCTTTTTCAATTTCGACTTAACATTATGAGACACTCCCATGGAACGCATCCAATGTCTCATTTACCCGAGTTCACCCAACAAGTTTTATTACTGAAATTGGAATGAGTGAGATCTTCTGTCGACAACCTTATTTGGTCACTCGTGATTTGTCCATTACCGGGGACACGGCTATGATCATAGTTTTAAATACTCTCGAGAGTTTGTGGCACTTTCCCCACTAGACTCGATCAACCCATTCTATCCTTAACCCTCATTTAGTGAAAAGGAAAGGAGAAGATCAAGACGAGACTTTTCAGAAGTGTTTTCCCATGGTACTCTAGCGAGATCACTGCCGTCCTACCCCTCTACATCATCAGATCTCACTGACCCAGGTCCACACAACTTACTCCATCAAGACAGAGCCCATATGACTAGTGGTTGCACGGTCGGGCAAACAAACACGGTGTGACATTAATCTCAAACCCTAGGTGGTCTTTCACAAGTGCACGTATTCAGGTTCACACCATAGAAATGGGCCTGAATAGCCACTCAACTTCGCCTCCATCATACAAACCAATACCACCTAGGTAGTTCATTAATTTAGTAGAATTTTCCTTAACTCAACTACAATAAAACACTTCAGTTTTGCAGCAAGCAATTCCACTAAATTTCATAGGTCACTAAATCAACTAGTCATGTGGCTATCCTAACAGGTTTGCATAGCATATATATATATATATATATATATATATATATATATATATATATATATATATATATATATATATATATATATATATAGTAGTGGTAAGCCTATCATGCAAAGCTACTGAAATAATCTGCAGTGCATAATATAACAAAATAGTAGGTCTTCCATGAATTGGTGTGTGTACTTGCCTTGACAGTTGTTCAGGTTGTTGCAACACTCACAACACTCCTGGCACTCTTCACAATCTAAACAAACAAATTGCAACAATTCAATACACAATCAAGGAGGCAATACAATAAAATATGCATGCATGATGCTCATGATTCATATTTTAAGTGGTTTTAATAATTTAAAAACAATTACTATAGTTAAAATGCCACTATTTGAGTTTTTACAAAACACTATCAATGCATGATGCACAAGTGCAAGCTAAAATATCTACTGGACAGAGAACACTAAAAGACACACTTTTGCAGAAGAAAACAATTTAAAATAATATAGATTTAAAGTTATGCCAAAATTACTCAAATCTCTCATTTGAAATTTGAATAATTTTAAAGTTGGCCAAACAGAAAACTAACAGTTCTAAAATATTCTACAGGTTATAAGGTTTTCAAAAATATAAAGTTCATTAAATTTGGCCTAGCCATTAAAAAAATATGATGGTTTTAAGGTTCAGGGGTTTTTCTGCAAAACTGCCAACTTAAATCAATTTGGCCGAAATTACAGAAAATGGGGCTGACGTGGCTGCTGACTGTGCGCTGAAACGGCGCGATCTAATAGGCTGGTACCGATTCGGGTTAAAGGTTAAAAGGGAGCCGTTGGATCTAGATCCAACGATCCAGATCTAAAGCATTCGCGGCCGGCCGGAGCTAGGGTTACGGCGTGCGGCGGCGCGCGGCGGCGACACGTCGGCATCGCGTGTTCCCGGCGATCTACGGCGTTCCAGGACGCGCGGATCTCACCTCGATGATCAGCGCAGCGAGGCGGGCACGGTGGTGAGGCGGTGGTCTTCGGTGGTCGCTGCTTCGCCGGCGATTGCTCGCCGGAGTTGCGGGTGGCGGCGGCTCCGTTCGGTGCAGGACGAAGACGTCGATCTGGTGAGCAAGAAAATGAGTCGCGATGTCCAGGAGATGCGCAACGAAGAAATAAAGCGGATAGGGGGAAGGAGAGGGGCTGGGGGTCGTCGGTGTGCGGCCGGAGTTAGAGGATTTACCGGCGGCGGGCTGCGGACGGCTCGAGCTCCTGCGCAGCAGCCTGGCGGCGATTAGCTAGGGTTTTTGGGGTGAGATCGAAGCGGAGGAGGTGGGGTTTATATGGACGCGAACAAGAGCAACGAATCCCGCGTAAATCGCACGGATTTGATCCGGAGTTCGACTCGGATACGGGCGCTGGAGATTGAGGATCCGATGACGTCAGTGCATACGTCATCGTGGGGTCCGTCGGTCAGAGGGAAAGAAAAGAAAGGAGAGAGGGCCGGAGCGAGGACGATGCTGGGCTGGTCCTGGGCCAGTTGCTGGGCTGGCTCGAGACTGGCTGGCCTTTTCATTTTTTTTTTAACAAACCTTTCCCCTTTTTCTTTTCTCTGTTTTTAAAACAGATTTGGTAAAACCTTTTGTAAAAGTTTATAAAAATACTTTTCAGAGAGTATTTCAAATATAGAATATTTTGGCACTTATCTTGCCAACCACATAAAATAAAATGTTTGAACATGGCTAGGGTTACTTAGCACCCTTTATTCCATTATTTGAATAAATAAAAACAAAATCCAATCAAGCCACCTAAATTAATTAAACTAAATGCACAAACAAATGCATATGATGACATGGATGCGTGCTCATGCAATTTTTGAAAATTGGGATGTTACAAACCTAACCCCCTTAAGATGAATCTCGTCCCCGAGATTCGGATTGGTTAGCAAATAGGTGCGGGTGTTCTTCTCGCAAATCATCCTCCCGTTCCCAGGTAGCTTCTTCTTCGGTATGATGGCTCCATTGGACCTTGCAGAACTTGATTGTCTTGGTACGAGTAATCCTCTCTGCAGTCTCTAAAATCTTGATTGGCTTCTCCTCATAAGTCAAATCACTCTCCAGTTGAACTTCTTCCAAGGGCACAGTATCACGTAGTGCTGTCTCGGCCATCTCAGGGTGACACTTTTTCAACTGGCTAACATGGAACACATTGTGAACTGCTGATAGTACCTCTGGCAGTTCTAGCTCATAAGCTACTTCTCCTTTACGAGAGAGAACCTTATAGGGTCCAATGAATCGAGGTGCTAACTTTCCTTTGATTCCAAACCTTTTCACCCCACGTAGAGGTGAGACTTTGAGGTATGCTCTATCACCTACCTCATAGGTGATTTCCCTGCGCTTGGAATCTGCATAACTCTTCTGCCTTGACTGTGCTATTTTTAACCTGTCCTTTATCAATCTGACCTTCTCTTCAGCCTCTTGAATTATGTCAGGACCAAATAAGCTACGCTCACCTACACCGCTCCATAGTAATGGTGTAGTGCACTTTCTTCCGTACAATGCCTCAAAAGGTGCCATCTCTATACTAGCTTGGTAGCTATTGTTGTACGAGAATTCTGCATATGGCAAGTTATCATCCCAGCTAGATTTATAGTCCAGTGCACATGCCCTAAGCATGTCTTCCAGAATCTGGTTGACTCTCTTAGTCTGTCCATCCGTCTGTGGATGAAAAGCTGTACTGAACTCTAGTCTTGTTCCTAACGACTCATGCAGTTGCTTCCAGAAATGTGAGGTAAATTGGGTACCTCTATCAGAAACAATTTTCTTAGGAACACCATGTAAGCTCACAATTCTCTTCATATAGATATCCGCGAGCTTTGCACTTGTATAAGTTGTTTTCACAGGAATAAAGTGAGCCACTTTGGTCAGACGGTCAACAATCACCCATATCGAATCATAACCTGACTTGGTTCTGGGTAGTCCTGTGATGAAATCCATTCCAATTTGCTCCCATTTCCATTCTGGTATCGGTAAAGGTTGTAGCAGTCCAGCGGGTTTCTGATGTTCTGCCTTTACACGGCTACACACGTCACACCTGGCAATATATTCTGCGATATCTCTTTCAAACCATTCCACCAAAATCTCTCCTTTACATCCATATACATCTTAGTGTTACCCGGATGTATGGAGTAAGGTGAGTCATGTGCCTCCTGTAATATTAATTTCCTAAGGTCTTCATCTTGCGGCACACAAATACGGTTCTCAAACCACATCGTGCCTTGTTCATCCTCTCGGAATCCTTTGACCTTGCCTTCACCCAGATTGGTCTTGATTTCTTCCATCACTTTATCTCCCTTCTGTGCTTCTCGTATCCTATCCATCAGCATGGGTTGTACCTCTAATGATGCTATGAATCCATTGGGTACCACTTCCAGTCTAAGGTCCTTAAATGCATAGCACAAATCTTCCGGCAATTCTCCTGCCGTTAATCCATTAATATGAACCTTACGGCTTAATGCGTCAGCCACTACGTTGGCTTTTCCTGGGTGATATTGCAAACTCAAATCATAGTCTTTTATGAGTTCTAACCATCTTCTTTGCCTCATGTTCAACTCCTTTTGAGTAAAGATATATTTGAGACTCTTGTGATCGGTGAATACCTCACATCGTTTTCCCATCAGATACTGTCTCCAAGTCTTCAGTGCATGAACCACTGAAGCTAACTCTAAATCATGAGTAGGATAGTTAACTTCATGCTTCTTGAGTTGTCTAGAGGCGTAAGAAACTACTTTGCCTCCCTGCATCAAGACACTTCCTAAACCAAGACGCGATGCGTCGCAATATACTTGGAAATCTTTTCTATATCTGGTAGACACAAGACTGGTGCTGAAACTAACCGCTTCTTCAAATCTTGGAAACTGGTTTCACAAGCTTCGTTCCATTCAAACTTTTTATCCTTCTTCAACAATTCCGTCATTGGTTTGGCAATCTTCGAGAAATTCTCAATAAACCTCCTATAATATCCTGCCAATCCCAGGAAACTACGGATTTCTCCCACGTTCTTGGGTGGTTCCCACTCGGTCACTGCGGACACCTTTTCTGGGTCTACTACGACCCCTTCCTTAGACACCACGTGTCCTAAAAATCCAACTTTCTCTAACCAAAATTCACACTTGCTGAATTTGGCGTATAACTTGTGCTCTCTCAACCTCTGCAACACTATGTGTAGGTGTTCCTCGTGCTCCTTGTGACTCTTGGAATAAATTAGGATGTCGTCAATGAAAACAACAACAAATTTATCCAGAAAATCCATGAATACCTTATTCATCATATTCATGAAATAAGCTGGTGCATTGGTCAAACCAAAAGGCATCACTGTGTACTCATACAGACCATACCGAGTGGTAAATGCGGTCTTGGGTATGTCCATCTCCCTAACCTTCATTTGGAAATACCCTGATCGAAGATCGATCTTAGAGAATACACATGCACCTTCCAATTGATCAAACAGATCATTGATCTTGGGTAGTGGGTATTTATTCTTGATCATCACTTCGTTCAGTGAACGATAATCTGTACTAGCCTCTGTGTACTATCCTTCTTCTCGACAAATAGTATCGGAGCTCCCCATGGTGAAGAACTCGGACGAATGAATCCCTTTTGCAGATGTTCATCTAACTGTTTCTTGAGTTCCTTCAATTCGTCTACCGCCATTGGATATGGCCTCTTGGCTATGGGTCCTGTCCCCGGTACTAACTCAATGAGAAACTCCACATCTCTATCCGGTGGCATTCCCGGTAATTCTTCTGGAAATACATCAGAATATTCCCTTACTATGGGCACCTCTTGAAGGCTAACCCCCTTAAGAGAATTAAGTCTAACTCCCTTAAGATGACATTTGGACTTGAACCTAATCTTCTTCCCTTCCGGAGTAGTCAGGGTGATGGTTCGGTTTGCACAATCTATGACACCTTCAAAACTGGTCATCCAGTCCATTCCTAGGATGACGTCCAACCCTTGGGTTTCTAATATTATCAAATTTACGGGGAAAGCATTCCTTCCAATTTCTAGTGTCAAGTCTCTACACTGGGTTTTTGCAAACATTTCTCCTCCGGGGGAACTTACTCTAATCGGGTTTGTCATGGTTGATGTGGCTATCTTGTTTTTGTTAACAAAAGTTCTTGATATGAATGAATGCGATGCTCCGGTATCGAATAAAACTAATGCTGTAAAGGAGTTGAGCAAAAACGTACCAATCACAGCATCAGGTTCATCATACACTTCCTCCACATTGACATGGTTCACGTGCCCCTTCTGAATAGCATTGAACTTGGCAGCTTCCTCCGCCTTCTTCTCTGGGCACTCCGTGGAGTAGTGTCCCTGTTTCTTGCATTTGAAGCAGGTTATCTGGCTGAGGTCTCTCTTGTGCTCATGACGATGCTGTCCATTGCCATTATTGTTCCCCTTGCCATGGTTGTGTCCGTTTCCACCCCCATGTCCATTTCCTCCTTTGTTTCCATTGTTGTGGTTATGGCCATGGTGGTTGTGGCCATTCCCATGCTTGTGATAGTTATGTCCTCCACTGTGCTCATGAAAGTGTGGCTTCTTCTGTATGGGTCCTGAATTGTACTTGCTGCTGTTGCCACTATACTTCCTCTTTCTGGTCTCCTCTTTCCTGATGTTGTCATCCAGTGTGATGGCTTGATCCAGAAGTGCTTGATAATTTGGTGCATACGCCACTGACAAAGGGATTTTCAGTTCACCGCTGAGTCCCTTGAGAAATTTATCCTTCCTCTTAGCATCAGTATCAATGTCCTCTGGAGCATAGCGTGACAGAGCACAAAAATCATCCATGTATTCCTTCAGAGTCCTGTTACCTTGCCTCAGATTGCGAAACTCATCTTTCTTCAGGTTCATGATTCCTGAGGAAATGTGAGCATTGCGGAATCCTTCCTTAAAAGTGTCCCATGTGAGTCCAGCTAACGGGTGAGTAATCTGGTAGGTCTCCCACCACTGTGCTGCTGGTCCCTCGAGTAGGTGAGCAGTGAACCTTACCATCTCAGCATCATTGCACTCACAAGTGACTAGATCCTTGTGTACAGAACGTAGCCAGTCATCCGCTACAATGGGTTCAGTGGCTGTAGAGAACTTATTAGGTCTAAGTCTCAGGAATCTGGTAAGCCTGTCCACTGGGGGTGGTGGTGGTGGTGGCGGCGGTGGAGGTGGCGGTGGTGGTGCGTTCTGCTGGTTCGCCAAGAATTGGGCCATCATATTCATCAGTTGGGTCTGTGCCGTTATCAACTGCTGCATCTGGTCGTTGTTGTTGTTGTTGTTGTTGTTGTTGTTGTTGTTGTTGTTGTTGTTGTTGTTGTTGTTGTTGTTGTTGTTGTTGTCACGGCGAGGAGGCATCTGTGTTTGAAGCATAGATGAGCATAGATAGAAAGACCTAAAGAAATATTTCTACCCATACCAGCAAATAACAACAACAGCAATAAACGAACAAGCACATAGTAAAACAAGACCATATAATGGCAAATTCGAAAATAAGGTTTTTAAAACTTTAACTAACACGATATAGGTTCTAACACAAGCGTACTAGTACTGCCATACCACATTTTGATAGGTCAATACTTTAGAAACGATACGATACTAAAGATACTCGCATACTATGATACTAATACTGGTGGTCACACTATAACTACTACTTGAACAACTTCCGGCTGATGGTGACTCCGATGACTTTGCGCTTGTGAGAGCGAGTGTTCCTTGCAGGGGTGTCATCCTTGTCCTCCACAATCATCAGCAACTCTCCATCTGGTGTCACTATAGCGCGCTCCTCTGGGTCTTCTTCTTCTTCCTCTACTTCTTCTATCATCTCTTCATCTTCCTCCGCCATCTCTTCATCACTGTAATCTTGAGGCGCCTCCTCTTCTTCATCTTCAATCTCCGGAGTCAGAGTTGCGGAGTCCTCTTGAGTTGGTGAAGTAGATCCCTGCGCCAGTTGCTTCTCAAGTTCATCTATCTGTTTGAGAAGGACCTTCTTCTGTTCCTCGAGAGCATTAATCTTTGTCTCCTGTAGATCCACCACGTTCTCCAAGTGCAGGTTGCGGTTGCTCAGTCCTCTGTTCTCCACTTGAAGTTTCTGTCTGTTGTCACTGATCCACTCTAGGGCTTTCTCACAATTGTCCAGCTTGGTATTGGCCTCATAGATGGCTTCCCTTGCATGATCAACATACCTCATTCCTTCTCTCATCATGCTTTCCATACGTGCAGAGCTTACTTCCCTATCAACCAAGTATTGCTTCACTGCAAGTAGCCTACCCATACCCTCGACATGATCCACTGGAGTACCATCCATGTGACGTCGTCCGAAATATAAACAAGAGCTGTCATCCGGAATTATCTTACGGTACTTCTGACAGATTCTTGCTATGGCTCCTTGCATGGCTATCTCCACGCTATTCTCCCAATCTGGATAGTCCTCCTCATAGACAAACTCTTCAGGGTTGGGGTCAAACATACGTCCAGGAATTGTGGTCTCGATTGTCCACCTCTCAATATCACCTTCCTTCCATAGCAGCTTGCCCCTGAATGATGGATTTGGGATGCCCACTGTGTGCGCCAACTCTTCTAGCAACGCACTGAAGTGCAGGGGAGACTTGTAGTAGGGTCTATACTCCTTGGTGAACTCAGGCATCTATAAGTTGAAGAGGAAAGAATTATTAGATCAAAGAGCATGATAAGAAAATTTACAAGAAGGAATTTACTTAAAATTTAAAGTAAAATTTTAATAACTTAAAATTTGAAAATAGCATATAGGGTAACCTATTACTTCTAAACCAAACCTAAGGTTTTCGAGCCTACAGGCAACATTACGCTCTGATACCATTCTGTAGCACCCTCACTTTGAAAAGTAAGAATACCTCGTGAATATGCTAGGCCCTGGATCGAGTATGGCTAGCATTCACCAACAGGATGTAATATCATGCATAAAGGTTAAACGTTATTACATCGCTCTTACGAATGATCCAGAAATAAAGTACTTTATTACAACTTTTCATAGCCGAAGCTAGCTTAAAATAAAATATAGTTCCACAAATATTATTCAGAGTTCAAGCAGCATAATAAAGTAGCACTGAGCTCCATCATCTCCATGTGCCACTGGCGGACATGTTGGTTGTAAGCTCGAAAGTAAACAAACGTCCTTACTCCTCATCTGAACAACCTGCAACATTAACGTTGCAGCCCAGAGAATTTGGGTCAATACCTTGTGACAGGCTGGCAAGTATCACACTATGGTGGTATATAAATGGCAAGGACTACCACTACATGCTTATTTGGCTGGTGGTGTTCCAGGCTATTGCAGAAAGCAAATTTTATCCTACTTTTCATAAAACCTTTTTCAATTTCGACTTAACATTATGAGACACTCCCATGGAACGCATCCAATGTCTCATTTACCCGAGTTCACCCAACAAGTTTTATTACTGAAATTGGAATGAGTGAGATCTTCTGTCGACAACCTTATTTGGTCACTCGTGAATTGTCCATTACCGGGGACACGGCTATGATCATAGTTTTAAATACTCTCGAGAGTTTGTGGCACTTTCCCCACTAGACTCGATCAACCCATTCTATCCTTAACCCTCATTTAGTCAAAAGGAAAGGAGAAGATCAAGACGAGACTTTTCAGAAGTGTTTTCCCATGGTACTCTCGCGAGATCACTGCCGTCCTACCCCTCTACATCATCAGATCTCACTGACCCAGGTCCACACAACTTACTCCATCAAGACAGAGCCCATATGACTAGTGGTTGCACGGTCGGGCAAACAAACACGGTGTGACATTAATCTCAAACTCTAGGTGGTCTTTCACAAGTGCACGTATTCAGGTTCACACCATAGAAATGGGCCTGAATAGCCACTCAACTTCGCCTCCATCATACAAACCAATACCACCTAGGTAGTTCATTAATTTAGTAGAATTTTCCTTAACTCAACTACAATAAAACACTTCAGTTTTGCAGCAAGCAATTCCACTAAATTTCATAGGTCACTAAATCAACTAGTCATGTGGCTATCCTAACAGGTTTGCATAGCATATATATATATAGTAGTGGTAAGCCTATCATGCAAAGCTACTGAAATAATCTGCAGTGCATAATATAACAAAATAGTAGGTCTTTCATGAATTGGTGTGTGTACTTGCCTTGACAGTTGTTCAGGTTGTTGCAACACTCACAGCACTCCTGGCACTCTTCACAATCTAAACAAACAAATTGCAACAATTCAATACACAATCAAGGAGGCAATACAATAAAATATGCATGCATGATGCTCATGATTCATATTTTAAGTGGTTTTAATAATTTAAAAACAATTACTATAGTTAAAATGCCACTATTTGAGTTTTTACAAAACATTATCAATGCATGATGCACAAGTGCAAGCTAAAATATCTACTGGACAGAGAACACTAAAAGACACACTTTTGCAGAAGAAAACAATTTAAAATAAAATATAGATTTAAAGTTATGCCAAAATTACTCAAATCTCTCATTTGAAATTTGAATAATTTTAAAGTTGGCCAAACAGAAAACTAACAGTTCTAAAATATTCTACAGGTTATAAGGTTTTCAAAAATATAAAGTGCATTAAATTTGGCCTAGCCATTAAAAAGATATGATGGTTTTAAGGTTCAGGGGTTTTTCTGCAAAACTGCCAAATTAAATCAATTTGGCCGAAATTACAGAAAATGGGGCTGACGTGGCTGCTGACTGTGCGCTGACACGGCACGATCTAATAGGCTGGTACCAATTCGGGTTAAAGGTTAAAAGGGAGCCGTTGGATCTAGATCCAACGATCCAGATCTAAAGCATTCGCGGCCGGCCGGAGCTAGGGTTACGGCGTGCGGCGGCGCGCGGCGGCGACGCGTCGGCATCGCGTGTTCCCGGCGATCTACGGCGTTCCAGGACGCGCGGATCTCACCTCGATGATCAGCGCGGCGAGGCGGGCACGGTGGCGAGGCGGTGGTCTCCGGTGGTCGCTGCTTCGCCGGCGATTGCTCGCCGGAGTTGCGGGTGGCGGCGGCTCCGTTCGGTGCAGGACGAAGACGTCGATCTGGTGAGCAAGAAAATGAGCCGCGATGTCCAGGAGATGCGCAACGAAGAAATAAAGCGGATAGGGGGAAGGAGAGGGGCTGGGGTCGTCGGTGTGCGGCCGGAGTTAGAGGATTTACCGGCGGCGGGCTGCGGACGGCTCGAGCTCCTGCGCAGCAGCCTGGCGGCGATTAGCTAGGGTTTTTGGGGCGAGATCGAAGCGGAGGAGGTGGGGTTTATATGGACGCGAACAAGAGCAACGAATCCCGCGTAAATCGCACGGATTTGATCCGGAGTTCGACTCGGATACGGGCGCTGGAGATTGAGGATCCGATGACGTCAGCGCATACGTCATCGTGGGGTCCGTCGGTCAGAGGGAAAGAAAAGAAAGGAGAGAGGGCCGGAGCGGGGACGATGCTGGGCTGGTCCTGGGCCAGTTGCTGGGCTGGCTCGGGACTGGCTGGCCTTTTCATTTTTTTTAACAAACCTTTTCCCTTTTTCTTTTCTCTGTTTTAAAACAGATTTGGTAAAACCTTTTGTAAAAGTTTATAAAAATACTTTTCAGAGAGTATTTCAAATATAAAATATTTTGGCACTTATCTTGCCAACCAAATAAAATAAAATGTTTGAACATGGCTAGGGTTACTTAGCACCCTTTATTCCATTATTTGAATAAATAAAAACAAAATCCAATCAAGCCACCTAAATTAAATAAACTAAATGCACAAACAAATGCATATGATGACATGGATGCGTGCTTATGCAATTTTTGAAAATTGGGATGTTACATCCTCGGTCTCCGCCGGCTCAGCTTCCCCCACTTTTAGACTCTTAGTTGGGCAGCACTGCACTGAGGGTGCTTAATTGATGGACTGGTGGCGATGGTGCCAATCAGGCGATAAATTTTCCTCGAGGATGGTGCCCATCAGGCGATAAATTTTCCTCGAGCCTCTCCATCTCGACAGTGTCGACGTCGTCAACATCGATGTCTCAACAACGCAGATTATTTCCAGCCTCTCTATTCGGGGAGGTTAGGGTTTGTAGGTTTTGCCGGCGTGGCGGCGACTTCCGTGTGATGACTGCCCTTCCTAGATATGGTTCAGACCATGTTCCTTTGTTGTTGGAGTGTGAGACTGAACTGTTCAAAGGGTTTTCAAGTTTGAAAGATCATGGTTTCAACAAGAAGACTTTATTCAGAGGATGGAGTTTTGAAGTTTGGTATGTTGGCATCCTATCTGTCATGTTAGTTCCGCCTCGATGCCGGTGTGAGTCGCGTGAGTTTTTTTTTTTTGGAGGATGGAATATTTGATATGTGGATCTTTCGGTGGCTATGATTTTGACGGTTTATTCTCCATCGCACTGGTCCGGTATGACCGTGTGCTTGTTGAATTCCCATCCATGATCAACAATGGCAGACTAGCTCCGATAATGGAGAGGCAAGAGCGGAAGCGCTCCATCAGCCCGTTCGGGGAGGGTAGGAGCTGAGATGACCTCGGCCCCTCGGGGACCCTATGCATTTTATTTATTTTTTTGAAGAGTGTCTATATTGCTGGTTTGATTATTCGATCCACAACCTTTTCCACACAAAAAATGGAACAACAAAAATTCCATTCTCCACTAAAGTCGACTTCGGAGGTTGATTTGGGATAGATTTGATGCAACACTGGAGTGAGTTCTTGTCCTATATCCCACGGATTGTGTTGATTGAAGGGTGTGATGTGTCTACTTGGATGCAACGTCAGTGGCGGAGCTGGTGTACAAGCATTGGGTTCAGATGAACCCAATAGATTCTCGAAATCCTTCACAAATTTTGTATTTGCCGGTGCTAATTTAGTGAAGTATTACACCTAAAAGATGGAGTTGAACCCAATGGCTTTATCTTCTAGCTTCGCCACTGTCCAACGTCCTCGTGTCAATGTCTACTCACTCATTCTACTTTTATATTCAAGGCACTCTTAATATTATATTTGGTCGAACTATTTTAAGTTTGATCAAGTATAAAAAGGTATCAGTATATACAATACCCAATAAATATATTATGGAAATATGTTTCATGGTAAATCTGTTGATAATATGGTGGCATAGATGTTACTTTTTTCTATAAACTCATATTTGTCCCAATGAATATGTTTTTGTCGGGCTACTTGCTCACATCAATTTACTAACTAGGGATTACCTGGCTAAATTTCAACAATTAGATGACATTTCTTGTGTTGTCGATGCTAAGCCATAGTTCATTCATAGTTCACTCAACACTTACGTTTGTAATGCATTGTTACACGCCATCAGGTGTGTCTTGCCAATTACTTACTCTGTTACAAAATAACTAAAGTTCTAGATTTGTCCTAAGTCAAACTATTCTAAGTTTGACCGAATTTATAGAAAAATATATCAGCATCTAGATCATCAATTTAGTTGTAGTACATTTATTATATGTTTTTTGTACTATGTAGATTTGGCGTTGTAGTTATTGTTATATTTTCCTATGATAACTGTGAAACTTAAGACAACCCGAGAACATCATTTATTTTGGAACAAAGGAAGTAGCAGTTTTTCTAACTGTGATGATATTTTTCTAATGTGGATACTTCGGGTTAGTGTTGGCTTGGGGCAAAAATAATATGTTGTGCTTAACATGATATGTGCCTCTGCAAATTGGTCCTTGTGAAAGTTATGATATCAAATTTGCGTCCACGATCTAGCTTTGAATAACAATAAGGATGTATTGGATCTATGATCCACATCTCTCTACCAGAATCCTCTTTGTGCTACTAGATCAAGCTCTTTGTTATTCACAGACCCGGAGGGGAATAACTCATCATTGCTTGGCGAACCTCAAGATTGATGAGGTCGCTTCCTCCTCACGTCGACTTCAAACCGGTTGTAGAGGCAACGTCGACATCGCTACCATCTTCCTCTAGCATTGTAGAATTCAAGCATGCTATCATGGTCGTTATCGTACGTTAAAGCATTTTCTCATTTTACTATTATTTCTGTACCGGGGGTATGCCGTGCTTGTGCCCCATATGTACATGATATTACTTAATTACTTTGGTTTCATGATGCAATGGAGGATGGTTGGAGAAAATGGATTATCATAACCCACCCACATGCCAAACCTATCTCAAATGTATCTCATTATAAGGCGGAATATCCTTTTAGTGGCACAATGCTCCCGTTGATGCCCATATCACCATATATATATATTTTTTGAAACAAGTATCACCATATATATATATATATATATATATATATATATATATATATATATATATATATATATATAGCAGAACTATTCTGCAACCCCCCTTAAGAGGTTCTAGAATAGCTATACTAGAACCCTCCCAGATAAAGAGCTTCTTATCCCGACCCGATACCCGACCCGCACCAGAGTAAAAAAAAAACACCCCACCTACTTCCGCATCCCACACCGATCCAACCGGTGTCGTCTTCTTCCCGCACTCTCGATCCAACTCGGCGTGCCTCACCTCCACTGCCCGCCGCCGGCCACCCACATCCACCGCGCGCTGCCAGGAGGTTCCACCTCCGCTGCTCGCCGCTAGTAGCCCACCTCCATCACGCGCCGTCGGGAGGGCCCCGTACCTTCTACCTACCTCCGCTGGGAGCTCCTCCGCCTCAACACCATGCCACCGGGAGGGCCCTTACCTCCACACCACGCCGCCTCCTCGACCCCCGCCTCGCGCCGTCCCCAGGAGGAACCCGAACCTCCGTCGCATCGCCCTCGGGAGGACCCTCAACCAACGCCTCGATCCTCTCTCGGAGGGTCCCTAACCCCAGAGGCCTCCACCGCCGCCGGGGCTCGACCCACCTCCATCGTCGGCCGGAGCAACCACCTGCACCGCGCGACGCCGGGAGCACCCACTCCGCCGCCACCACCATAGGGTCCCGCCGTCGCGCGGATCCCCATCTCGTCGCGCGCCTCCTCGGCAGCGTGCCCCGCCCCCGGCTGCCTCCCCTCGCCGGCGCGCCCTACCCCTGGACGGCCTGCCTCGCCGGCGCGCCTCGCCCCCTTCCTCGCCGGCGCACGGCCAACCTCGGAGGTTCCCCGCCTCGCCCCGCACTACTAGGAAACAGGCTATCAGTGGCGCACCTTTTCACAATTCTGTGGCGCATCCCTGGAAATAGTGGATGCGCCACTAAATCCTCGCCACTAAAATATATTTCTGTGGCGCACGCCGGTGGTGCGCCACAGAAATTCCAAATTCTGTGGCGCATCCCAGAACCGTGCGCCACAGAAATATTTTAGTGGCGCATCCCACCTTGGTGCGCCACAGAATTTTTTTTGAATTTCAAAAAAAAGGGCGGCCAGATCTAGATCCAGATCTGGATCTAGATCTGGCCGCCGGAATTTCGCCGGAATTTCGTCGGAGCTCGTTGGAGACCGTGTTGCCGTGGGTGGAGGAAGGGGTCGTCGGAGGTCGCCGGATGAGGTCGCCGGAGTGGAGGAGGAGGTCGCCGGAGTGGAGGCCGAGGTCACCGGAGTGGAGAAGGAGGTTGCCGGTGGTGGAGGAGGTCGCCGGAGGTGGAGGAGGAGGTCACCGAAGGTGGAGGTCGTCGGGGTTGAGGTCGTCGGGGTTGAGGTCGTCGGGGTTGTGGAGGTGGTCGCCGGGGTGGTGAGGAGATCGCCGGAGTTGTGGAGCTCGCCGGAGTTGTGGAGGAGGTCGCCGGAGGTGGAGGTGGAGGTGGAGGTGGAGGTGGAGGAGGAGTAGGGGAGAAGAGATGGAGGAGGGAGGAGAAGAGATGGAGGAGTAGAGGAGAAGAGATGGAGGAGGGAGGAGAAGGGGAGAGAAGTGGAGAGGAGAAGTGGAGGAGAGGAGAAGGGGAGAGAAGTGGAGGAGAGGAGAAGTGGAGGGAGAAGTGGAGGAGAGAAGGAGAAAAGAGAGGGAGAGAAGGGGGTGCGGGCGGGATTCGAAATTTGGAATCCCGCCCAACAATTCTGTGGCGCATGGGCTAGACATGCGCCACAGAATTTTTTTTTCCTTTTTTTGAATTTTTTTTGATTTTGCTGGGAAAATTCTTCTGTTCGCCATAACTTTTTTTTCGTTTGGAATTTTGAGAATCTAAAAAAAGGCTAACCGGGTAAACCCGGTGAGGGCGGTTCCGAAATTTTCTCTAGTTTTTTTTAAGGTATTATACGCATTTTTTCGACGTCGTATGCAAAAGTTATGGCCAATTTAATATTTCTTCACCTACTATTGGAAAAAAGGTCAAAATGTGTATTTCAAATTTTTCCTACAAACTAGACCCTAAACCTTCCATATATCTAAAAGGATTTTATTTTTTGAATTTTTTATCATTTTCTTTCACTACGTGCAAAACTAAAAAGGCGATCCACGGGGGGGGGGGGTGGGATCTGAAATCAGGGCACAATTCTGTGGCGCATGGGGGCACATGCGCCACAAAATTGTTACTTTTTGTGGCGCATGTGGCCCCATGCGCCACAGAAAGGGCACCCACCCAATCATTGGTGCCGGGGCCACCATATTTCTGTGGCGCATGCGTCTAGATGCGCCACAGAAATATGTCTTTCTGTGGCGCATGTGGCCCCATGCGCCACAGAAAGACATATTTCTGTGGCGCATCTAGACGCATGCGCCACAGAAAGACATATTTCTGTGGCGCATGCCAAGTGGTGCGCCACAAAAAAACAATTTAGTGGCGCATGGAATAATGGTGCGCCACAAATAGCATTCCACCTATAGCTAGTTTCCTAGTAGTGCCGCGCTCTCCCCCGACTGCCACCCATCCGCCGCGCGCACGTCTGTCGCCGTCGTCCCCTCCACCCTCCACCTCTCTCTCTCTCTCCTATTCGTCGATCTGGAGGACGCAGAGCGCATGGCCTCCCCAGCTCCGCTGCGTGCAATCCCCTGCAGCAATACGGGTGGCACCTCTGCACCTCCTGCTCGCCGTGCGGCGGCCTGCAGCTCGCTGGGCGACGCCCCTGCCTCATGCTCCCTGCTAAGCACTGCCGATGGTCACAGTTCGGTGGTCTGCAATATGTGAGTTCAGCAAAGGGACCTCACGACAGTCCAATAGAGGCATGATGTGCTGTTGGTTTCTGAATCTACAAGTGTGATGGAAATACGAAGTTCACTTTGGATACGTGAGAAAGTTCATGTCTATGTTTTCGAGAGTTCACGACGGTGCTTGGCCTTTTTTGCTGTTATTTTTCGTAGTTCACCTTTTTTGCGATTGAAGTTCAGACGGCCATGCCACTTAAGTTTACATAACATAATTAGCTGATCGATAAAAAGTCTAATTTAACAGTTCACTGTGTAAAAAATAGAAGTTCACATCGTCCAAACATCGAAGTTCACCTGAAAAGTTCGTCGAACACACAACTGAATTCTGATAGTACGTGCGTCTAATTCTCCGCGAGGAAGTTCACTTACGTCTCCCGTAGAAGTTCACTTACGTCTCCCGTAGAAGTTCACTTTCGTGAAGCGGGAAGTTTAGAAATGGTCCGAATACGAAAATCGAGCAGGGAAGAAAAATCAAACAAGTCAAAAAAAAAATGACGTAACACATGCATCTGGTGCTCCGTGAAGAAGTTCACATAGTGTTATGAAGAAGTTCAGTGTTGTGAAGTGGGAAGTTCAGAAAAAACGAGAATTCTAAAACAACAGAATTACGTATATTTAAAACTGCTCTTAAACCGTAAGGAATTTTGAAAAAGTGCGTGAGATAACAAAGTTGCGGCTTTTTCATAGCTTTCCAACGGCATATCATTTGCATCAATCCGATAAACGGTTTGAAAATGGCGACCAAAATACGGTACGGACGCGAAAATAGTGTTAGTATATTTGAAATTCTTTAAAAACCATAACTAATTTTGAAAACCCGTGAAAATGAAAAAGTTTCGTAATTTTCATAGCTATCTAACGGTATATCACATGCATCATTCCGATAAGCGGATTAAAAATCACACTAGAAAATTTTCCCGTGAAGATGGAGAATCAGTCTGTTCCGTCAGGAAGTTCACAGTAACATTAAATGAAGTTTATCAACATTGCGAGGGAAGTTCAGAAGTGGTTCCAGAATAGCTATTCTAGAACTAGTTCCAGAATAGCAGACCTATATATATATATATATATATATATATAAATATATATATATATATATATATATATATAAATATATATATATATATATATATATATATATATATATATATATATGGTATGTGTGTGAACTGGGGTGTATGCTATCGGCACCGTTGATTTCTTTGAGATTGGTGCCGAATTTTGCTGAAGGTTCCTTTTTGGATGGACTGTTGACTCTGAAAATATCAAAGGGGAATGGGGGGCAGCTCCTTTCGCACCTAGGTCCAACAAAAACGGCAACTCAGGTCCGTGATTCCTGGCCGGCTTCCGCATGGAGCCATGCAGATCGGTCCAAAAAAACTCTGTCACTAAAGCCAAATTATCGCAAGATTGGTAGCTGACTTTGCTTTTTTTGTCGCAGTACTAACACGATGGAGGCACACCGAACAGCCAGCTATGTGATTGACAAAATGGTGGCCGCTCTTTAAATCCAGCTTTGTACCTTATAGTCTGATTCAGTATCGTAATGGGATTTTGGCGTCCATTTTTTTTATTTTTTAAAACGGATTTCGAGGTGTTTCTGTGAGGCATGATACCATAATCAAAGGTGCCATCTACAATCATTTAAACGGAGCGACATGCTTATCTGAATGGTGCCTTACCTGGTGTGGTTCGGTTCCCAAATTCTACCTCGATGGCAGCGTGGTACTCACATACGCTAATCAAGTATTAAGTGATTCACTTATGATCACCTAAATGTACACATACGCGTACGACGTACCACAACATGCAAAACTTCAAACCTAAATCCAAACGGTGCCAGGATCGTATTTATACGGTGCACCACTATCTCTATATAAGGTACCACTGTTGTATGTATAAAGTACAAAGTACATTACAAGAAAATCTGCTGGCCAGTCTCATATCGTAATTTTTATGGCCCCAAAATTTCTCCTAACTGTCCATTTAGAAGCATTAATCAAGGGAATAAGCATTAAGTGTTAGCAGTGCTTGCTCTCCTAGAAGACCCAACCAGCCTGCCAATTTCCCACGGGTGGAGGAGTGGATCACGAACTGGTTGGTCACGGGTTAAGATATTTGAGCTAACGAGTGTCAGAGCGGCAGGCCTAGGTGCCTGGCACGCATGCGACTCCAGGACCACGTCTGCCGAAAGAGGTAATACGCTCGTGTGATGGAAAATGAAAAATTGATTGGGAGGGAAAGTTTGGACCACTCACATGCACGGTTCGCGATGGCTATGGACGGCACAGATTGGTCTCTTCCCAACGTGTGTTCATACCAAATCTTTTATATATATATATATATGCACGTGGTCACTTCAATAATTTTGAATCTATGGATCTAGTCTTGTGTAGATTTGTGTAAGTAAGAGCGTCTAGTGACGTACAGATTTGTATACTTGCGTATGTGTTTCTTACACAGAATGTGAAGCTGTCCATGCTAATGCTAGACACTTACGCGAGGTCAAAAGAAATATCAATTTTGACAAGAAGACGATAACGAAAGTAGTCAAGAAAAATCTCAACCTAACTAGGGAGCTAATCGGATCATTAAATTGATATGGTTGCGCTTACGCTCACTGAGAATCAACGTGTTATTTCCTGTGCCCGGAAAGAGGAAGGCCTTTATTAGCACGCCGATCACCGCTACGCTAGCGACTCCGTCGTTGTCAGCATGGCCACCCCGATCGTCGATCGCGATCGAATGAACCGTGAAACCGTAGCGGGTAGCAGTAGGAAGGCAAGCCTTCATCAAGTCACACCAAAGTGTGATCCGGCCGGCCGACGTCGGAGATCGAGCTAATGAGACATCAAATCGAGCGCGTAATATGGTTGGTCGGATGATTGCCGTCACCGACCGGTGTGAGTGACAGTGCCATCTTGATCCTGATCCTCTTCCGTCGTCGCCATGGTCGATCCGTGTCTCTTTCGCGGCGAACCAAGTGGGATCGATCTGTCGTGGATTAGCTGAGCTGAGCACCCCGAATTTGTAGCTCTTTCTCAGCGACCCGGACGTAAATTATGGGGAAAAACGCATATAGGTAGGCAGGCGTGTCCTTCGAGAAGAAGACGAGGGAAAAAAGGAAGAAGAAGAAGACGCGCGCTGGGTACCACGAGGACGCACCTTCGAGTACGTGCGTCCACGAGGAGATGCGACGAGAGCCAAGCCCGCGGCCATAAAATTTACGGAGCCCGACAGCGACACACGGCGCTGTGCTACTCGACCGGACAGGTAGCAGATGGACGGACGGTGAACCGAGTGAAAAGTTGCTGCGTCCGCACGAAAAAGGGAGAGGTGATCTGGACGGGAAGAAAGGGTCGTCAACGGCGTTCAACGCGTGGCCGGTCGGCGTCTGCCACAGGCGGGCGGGCGGGCGGCACGGCGTGGCCCCCTCTGCCGACGCCGAGAATCTCTCCCGTCGTCGCTCGGCTCACACGCGCCTGGGGCGGTGGCGGCGCCCACCAGCGATCCCCTACCCTACCGTACCACCCGGGGTCGATTTCGGAACGCTCGTCCTCGCGATCCCGCGGGATCTGCGCGAAAGGGAAATATGCGTGGCTCGGTGAATTGCTTTTTTTTTTTTTTGGTGTTTGCGTGGCTAAGATACCTGTGGGGGCCGGAATCACTTCGTGTGGTACGTAGCCACCCCTGGAGGTACATTGATTCTGATGTGTATTCTTCAGATCACGTTATAATTGTGCTAATTTCTCACTAGTTATTATCCAATTTTTTCATGTTTGCACATAAAAACTAGTCTAAATCCGAACTATAGGTTCTAGAAAAAGAGTGAATCATGACATAATCCATACCAACAAACTATTTGTATCTCATGTCGCATCCAAGGTTAGATCCTCGTGCTATCTTCGTCCCATGACATGCTTTGGGTCACATATTCAATACAGCAACAAAAATCAAGAACCACAAATTATATGTCTATTTTAAAAGGAGATTTTAAAAAATCACACACTTTCCAAAAAAAAGTAGAAATATCGATAAAATGTATGTCAATGACACATCATACCGTGAGCGCAGTGGCGGAGCTTAAGCCAAACCAACATGAGCCATCGTCCCCTATTTGTGTGTGCATGTACCTTGATACTTGGGAGGATGTGAGAAATATTTCCAAATAAGATTTGATTTATATCCTAATTTAACTATAACCATAGCCCCTCCACCACTGCTTGAGCATGCCGTGTTTATGCATCGAAAATAAACCAACTATGAAATGTATCTACAAAGGGGTGAATGTGATATATATGATAAATGATAAAAAAAATTGTACCAAAATGTTGCATCGACAAGGCTAGACTATCATGTATCCCAGATTCCCAGACCCACGGAGGCCTTTAGTCTCAGTATTAAATACAATGAAAGTTCAAAGAGCCACACAATGGTATGGCATAATGTAATTGAAACAAAAGAAAAAATATTTCAATTTTTTTCCAAAAGCGGTCGATGCATCGACAAAACAAATAAACCAAATATGAGATACATGACGTACAAAAAGGGTGAATACTGACATAATCTACGACAACAAGCTACGTTTATCAACATGTCACATAAGCAAAGTTGAATCCCCGTGCGTTATCCTCGCGTTATCTCGGTCCCAAGGAATCCATGATAAAATTTTAAATTTTATAAATGAGCAGACCACGAGGTAATCCACGATAAAATGCTAAGTGTACCAATTCGTTGCGTCGAAGCAGGTTGAATCCTCGCGTTATATCGGTCCCAAGGAATGCTTTGTGATCAGCATCACATAAGAACAAAAAATATCCAAATCCAAACAACGCACATGGTGTGTCTCCGTAAGTATTTTGATTTAAAACAGCCACACATGGTTTGTTTGTCGATTGTGAACTATGTAAGCATCCCAAAAATCATATCGCCCTGACGCCACTAAAAACCGGAAGGAAGAAAAAATAATAATCTCACAAGCCAAATAAAAGCCTCTCCGCCTCTAACCACCAGCCAACCGCCCTCCCGTGCCCACAAGCATCCGTTATCCACTGATACATGGGCCCCTTTCTCTCTCCGGTCCCACGGTGCTGCCTTGACAGAAGATCACAGCGGTACGCGTAGCAACTTGCGCAAAAAAAAAAACTTGCGCAAGCTGGCACCAGCAGCCGACCACCCATCCACACCGCACCGCCTGGTTACTTCTAACCCACTGATACTTCGGGCCCACCTGGTGGATGACCCCACGTCACAGTGAGACAAAGAAAGTAACGCATCGTAGCGTATGGGCATGTGGCTGATTTGGCACGTCCCCCCTCCTATATTTTACCTCGGACTCGGCTCGGGTATAAAATCCATCCCCTCTCTCCGCGGCGGAACTTGCCTCGCTGTATCGCTCACCACTGCAAACCCATCTAAATCTCACCCCTAGCCACCCACCCCCCACCACCACCGCATGGCTCCGGCGATGGGGCTCAAGCGGCCGGCGGCGGCGGCGGCGGCGACGGCCACGCAGACCATCACGCTGCCCACCCCCGCCGTGAGGGACGTGGTGCGCGTGGCCGTGCCGGACACCGAGGCGCCCGCGAGGGGGGCGCCGGCGATGTCGGCGCCGGCGCCCGCGGTGGACGGGGTCCTGTGCCTCGAGGAGGTGGACGGCAGGCGGTGGAGCTACGTCGTCGAGGGCTCCGCGTCCTCCGCGCAGGGGAAGGCCGGGAGGGTCAGCGCCAGGGCCAGGAACGCGCCCGTGGGCGCTACCTTCAGGGCCGTGCCGCTCCAGTCCCCGCTCCCGCCCGCTGAGGTGATTTTCTAGCATCCGCGTTGATTTGTGATGGGATTGATTGGAGATTCCCGTGCCCGTGCGTGTGACCGTCGCGAGAGACCTAGATCCGGTACGGATGAGAGAGGGGGACGTTTTTTTTTTATAGGTGGGCGGTGGCTTCATTTCTTCGTGGCGCAATTGATTGTTTTGGAGGCTTTTACATATGAGGATTTGCTGGGTTTGATGAGATGCGGATTTTGCTCAGGATGTGTGAAGGCGTGGTTAATTGTACTTGCGCGGCGGCTTTTGTGGCGAGTTTTCCAAATTTGTTGTTTCCGAGTGCCCCTATGTTGGATCCGGAATCACACCCTACGTGGTGATCATTCGTGAAAAAATGGAGTTTGTAGTCTTTTTTGTTGGTTGATTCTGTCTCTTTTTGGCAGCTGTTTTAATTAGTTCAATTGGGAAGTCATGTTGGTGGATTTCGTGACGGCTGGTTCAGTACATGGTTCATTTGTGCTCCCCACCCCCTCTCTCTAATTCGGGTGTAATGCACAATTTAAGTTCATCATTTAGTGACCACTTTTGTCCCCATTTGGTTAGCTTCCTGTTGATGTAATTGCAAGTGTTGTTGGTTTGTGTTACCCTACATTAGGCTTGAGGCTATCTAGTCCAGGGCCTTTGCCCAGGAGCAAAGTTGCAAAACTCAGACAAAAAGTGATGCCCATGTCTTTTGGAAGCTACTTTCTCTGTCCCAAAATATAAAACGTTTTGATAATAGTAGTTGCTTGTTAGATGGTGCTAAACTCCTTATTTTGTTTTGTTACCCTACACCATGAATATTGAGTTTTTCTTGTTGTTGTGTGAAAGGGATGAATGTTGAGTTCTTGTTGACTGACCATGACTACGAATGATGAACTACAATAACGATGCTATGTACCTATACTATTGCAGGAAATTATGTCCTTCATAAGGTCATATGTTGTGCCCGAAGGTTTTCCCGATAGTGTGACTCCTTCATATGTTCCATACATGACATGGAGAGCACTGAAGGTATGCCCTTCAGATTTATGTTCAGTTGCATTGTTTACTGGATTTGAATGTGCCCTGTTAACTCGTGCCCTCAACTTCTCAGCATTTCTTTGGGGGAGCAATGAGTGTATTTACAACAAGAGCCTTGTTAAACTCAGTGGGAGTCTCACAAAGCAGGGCTACATCTGGTGCTGTGGCTATTAACTGGATACTCAAGGTGAAATTGGTTTTTCCATTGTTCATGTGGTCATCCTGAACTGTTAGTAGTTTGAGTGTATTGTCTGACAGTTATATTGGTTTCCATTACTATAGGATGGCGCTGGGCGTGTCGGAAAAATGCTTTTTGCACGTCAAGGGAAGAAATTTGACTGTGACCTAAAGCAGGTGTAATATTTGAAACCAATGGTTTGCAGCGCTTCTAATTTTATTTTTGGTTCTGAGACTCATTCAAATCAAAATTTACTACAGCTCCGCTTTTCTGGTGATCTCATGATGGAACTAGGTGCTGGGATAGAGTTAGCTACTGCAGCGTTCCCTCACCTTTTCCTGCCATTGGCTTGCATGGCAAATGTTGTCAAGGTTTGACTTTGTGCCTTGCTGCAACCATTAATGGCAGCAATACAACCTCCTATTATTTCATTATTTGCAAAAGGGCTGATAGAATATTTTTTTCTATTCAGAATGTTGCTGCTGTTACATCAACCTCAACCCGCACACCGATCTACAAGGCGTATTCAAAAGGAGAAAATATTGGAGATGTTACTGCTAAAGGAGAAAGTGTTGGGAACATTGCCGATCTGGTAACCATTTATGTTTACATTTTGTGCTCATGTTTATTGGATCTGCTGTTAATGTATTCGCACTGTGCTGACTGAACTAAATTTTGTATGTGCTTTTGCATTGTTCTGAATGTTACTGATCTAATATGTAAATACACGTATGCTAGCTATCTAATTTTTTTTACTACCTCTTTGGTGAAGTTGGGTACTGGTATGAGCATTCTAATCTCCAAGAGGAATCCATCCTTGGTGGCTTCATTTGCGGTCTTGTCTTGCGGATATCTCCTTAGTTCATATCAAGAGGTTTGCTTCTGATTTTTGTTTGCTGCTATTATGGTCAAATCTTCCTGATAAACTTATCAGTTAATATTATTTCTGTTACCAGGTGAGGTCTGTTGTGCTGAATACACTAAATACGGCAAGATTCACTGTGGCAGTTGATTCCTTTGTAAAGACTGGTAAGTAAGCAGTGTGTGTTAGAAACTCATCCTCCTGGTCAGACTATTTCATGGTTTGTGAAAGAAAAAAAGGACATATAGCAGTTTTTTTCTCAAATATAGTGCCTGCATGACATCATGTTTTGCATACAGCGTATACCTTTGTGAAATGCCAAAATATATTTGGAGATATTTCACTAATACACAAACTAAACATTGTTGAGTGCTACCGGGTAGAATTACAAGTGTGGAACTTCTTGAATAATACAGTATAACGATTTTATATTTAAATGTGGAGTAATTTTTAAAATCAATGAAAGCTTGGAGCATTCAGTTCTAACATTTGAGTCTCTGACTTTCCAAATGCAGGGCATGTTCCTTCATTGAAGGAAGGAAACTCAGAGGAGACAGTATTTAATCCGCCTTGGAGGCATCAGCCAGTTGCCATAGGTTTGCAACTATGATCATATTTATTTGGTGATGAGTTTTGAACGTGTGACCTTTTAATGACCTGTTTCAATTTCATAGGTTCAAGATTTGGGGAGGCATTTCAAGAACCTGCTTCATTTGTTGCTACAAGGCCTTTATTCGAGGTACTATCTTGTTCACTCTGTTGAGTGCTGTCCTCCAACATGGTGTTTCCGCTCCTTCTGTTTCAAAGATTAGTATGTGAAGTTGTGATGTATATGATTACAGGATGAGAGGTACATCGTTACATATAACCCTACAAAGGACAGGGTTTACGCTTTGCTCAAGGACCAAGCAAAGCAAGATGACATTCTCAAAGCTGCCTTCCATGTAAGCAGTGGTTGTTCACTACTTTCGTAGTATTGCATGTCTAGTGTTGTTTGCAATTACTTACCCCTCTTTGGACGTGTTTTGGTTTACAGGCACATGTCTTGCTGCATTTTATCAATGCATCACATGCTAACCTGAAAGCACGGAAGCGCATGAACTCGAAGGGCGGGTCGCACCAGTATGTCAACCCGAACCCACTGAACATGGACTTTCTACCACACATTGAAGAATCTTGCAAGATCGTTACATCGTCATATGGAATATTCAAGAGGAAAGCAAGGGACCAGGTGACGTGACTGCCTTCATGATCAACATTATGCCTCTTGACTGTTTATATTCTACTAATGAGCAGATATCCTGATCAAATCCACCACATACTGTAATGTCATGCAGATTATTAACAATAATTTTTCGGTGTCACAGGGATGGATAATGTCAGAATCGCTGCTCAACCCTGGCCGAGCTCGGCTGTGCTGAGTAGTACCCACAATGATGCAAGTATCATTTGTGGTGACCAACAGGATGAGATAATTCTTTCATACATTGGAGTCCGGGCCTGCTGCTCATGGAAGGACCGGTGAAGGAGCCTGTAACTAACTGAAAAAACTGACTAACAAGAAGTTGTATATGCGTTTGTGGTGTATAAGGGAGACAGATATCCGACCTTTTGTAGCCGGTCTTGGTGTCCGTCCGTTGAGTTATTGTATCGAGTATGACTAGTTCTTTTCCCACTGACTTTGCGGTGCTGTGGTTTCGTGCTGTTTCCGTGGCTTCGGTTGCTGTACATGCCAGTTTTTACCTAAAGAAGAGCTCTCTTTGATTTTTGTATCTCGGGGTTTCAATCTTGCGACTTCACTGCGCTATAAGGGGGTAACACTTCATTTCTTGTGATTGGACCTCGAACAGTGGATTTATCATTTATGGTTGAATCAGTGCTGACCTGCGCGTCACGTATGCGAACCGAAGGGTAAAGCGAGCGATGCTCGAGTCCGATTGGAAACGAGTAACAGTGTTGCACCTTGTGCAAGTGAAGAAGTATCAAGGGTGATTTTTGGTCTTTTTTTGCATCCGTGGTTCTGGCGGGCCTGATCTTAGAAAAACGTGGTCTGAGCCATGTTGTGACAACCGTTTGATTGCCAACAATGTTTTGGTCATATCCGTTTGGCTGAGTTCAAATTTTCAAGCACGCGGTGTTTGGTTGGTTGTGTTAGTTCCATAGCTGCAAACGCACGGTGTTTGGTTGCTAAACAAAACTAATTTCACTCATCACTTGTAACTAGTGGTGACATTATCCTAATAGAAAATGGTAGGTCATCACTGACATCACAATTCACATAGCTACTAGCAAATGGTAGTTCAGGACTAGAGTTGCCGAAAGTGGCAAATTCCTCTCTCATTTTGGTACTGCTCCATCTTCTTTCTTCAGATTCTGGTGTCTCCTCTCGAGGTCCACATTGCGTCAGCCAACTCCTGCCTCAAGTTCTTCCATGCTTCTTGGTCGTTAGCGTCGATATCATTGAAGGGGTTCGTGTGCAGAAAACAAAAAAATTCCTACCGACGATAACCACAACTAGCCAAGATCTATTACTATGCGAACATAAACTAACAGAGGGAATCGGTATTCATACCCTTGAAGACCGAAAACGTTACGTTCCGATGAACGTTGACGATGGAGTCGTACGACGCCGACCTCAAGGTCGTGGAGTCGTACCGGCGACGAGTGCCGCAAGTGCAGCACCTCCGAGGAATTACACACGTACGGTGTAGGCGACGATCCCCCGACTCCGGTCCAGCGGCAGCAACGGAAGATGAACAGCTCGAATCAAAGCACCAATATCACGGCGGTGGTATATGGTGGAGAAACCTCTCTACCGTGCGCAGCTCCGAAAAAACAGAACCACGCTCGAGGTGAGAGAGAGAGAGAGGAAATTGGGATGCCTTCAAAGGGAGAGGGGGCACCTCCTTATATAGGAGGAAGGGGGAGCCAACCTCCTTGGCTTAGCCATGTGGGACTAAACCCACATGGTGTGGCCGGCCAAGGGGGGCAGCCGGCCACCCCCATGGGTGCAATTCGGCCAGCCCATGAGGGGTGCGACCGGCCCCTCCTTCTTTGGGGCACACCCTCACTTGGGCCTCCCCTTTCGGGTGAGGCCCTTTCAAGTGGGATGCCCTTAATTATAAATTAATTATTTATTTAGTTATTAATTACATTAATTAATATTAAGTACATATCATTTAATTTATCTCACGCTCCTTTCGTTGCCCTCCGATCTCCGTCGGATACTTCTCCCTTAGTTTCGACAGTCCTTCGGAACTCCTCCGATCTCCATCGGATAATTCTCTCTCATTCCGAAAACTTCGGAACTCCTCCGACCAGCATCGGATAATTCCCAGAACAATTCCGGAGTTCATTTCTCATTTCTCTTCGGTACCAAAACTATTCCTAAGCGTCGTCTACCCTTAAGCGTGCCACCCTACGGTTCGGGATCACTCCAGACATGATCGAGACTCCTCTCCGATCAATGACCAACAGCGGGATCTGGAAACTCATGATGGCCCCTGTGTGTTCCGCGAAGTTCTTTGTCGCTTGAACCTTATTGTTGTTCACCATTCCTTTTGTCACACGATATCAGGTTTGTCCGAGATCCCCATCTCACTATCAGACAACTCATTTACTCGTCTCCATGATATTACATCTCCGTGACCCGGTCAAATGCTTGCAATACTTGATGTAATTTCACCGAGTGGGCCCAGTGATATCTGTCTGTCACGCGGATGGACAAATCCCGCTCTTGATGCATACACCTCAACGTATTCCTTTAGAAAACCTGATAGACACCTTTATGATCACCTTGTTACGGTGTGGCGGTTGATGCAGTCAAAGCTTCCTCCGGGATAGTGATTAAATATGATCTCACGGTCTAAGGACTTGGTTAGTACTATGTTTATTTAAGTTATCGTAATGCCGATATTCGTGACAGATCTTATTGCGTTTAACTTACATTGGGTGGATGTCCATCATGTCATTCTCCAATGACACGACTCCATTGTCAATTGACATAAACGTCCATAATCAGAAAACCTTCATCATCCGTTGACCAATGGACTAGTCAAAGTAGAGGTTACTAGGGACCTGGTTGTTTATATATCAAACGTGTATTAATGTTTCCGTTTAATACAGTTATAACATGATATAAAATTGATTATGAACATATACGAGTCATGATAATAAAACTCCTTTATTATTTGCCTCTAGGGCATAACTCCTACAACCATGTCCAACATCATCATCGGTGTCAAGTGTAACATCTTCCTCCTCTGGGAAGTACTTATCAAGACCCCACTCCAAGATCCAGTTATGGAGAATGCGACATGCAAGAACCAGCTTAACTTGGGTGGGGAAAGGGTGGAACGACTTCTGATCAAGGACCTTGAACTGTTCTTCAGAGCAGCAAATACCCTCTCAAGTGTAACTCTAAGACTAGAGTGTCTCAGTTTGAACAATTCCTTCGCATCCTTAGGATAGTTCTTGAGGAGAACTCATTGAGGTGGTACCTGGTAGCCCTGAAGGGTGGAATAATGATACATCTCAAATGTATCTATAATTTTTGAGTGATCCATGCTAGTTTTGTGATATTGTCACATGTTTTTATTATCAATTATATCATTTTATGCATTTTATCGGACTAACCTATTGACAAGATGCCCAGTGCTAGTTCCCTATTTTTGTGTTGTTTTTGTTGCAGAAAGTTACTTCTGGAAATATTCTCGGAATTGGATGAAAATTTACGGAGATTTTTTATTGAAGAAATGAGGAAGGGATCCAGAAGGGCGACTCCAGGGGACCCACACAGGCCAGGGGCGGCCCCCTGCCACGGCCTAGGGCCCACCCACGGGTGGGACCCGCCCCTGCCCTGTGGGGCACCCCTCGGCCGCCTCCGACGCCTATAAAATCACATCCGACGCAAAAACCCTAACCCCCAGAGGATTTTACGAAATACGATACAAAGCGCCGTTGGGAGCAAAACCAAGTTTCGGGGGTTCAGAAGGTCCTGTTTCGGCACCCTGCCGGACGGGGATCGACCGCCGGAGCCATCTCCATGGACACCGCTGCTTCCCACGATGAGGAGGGAGTTGTCCCTCACGGGCTGAGGCTTATACAAGTAGCTATGTGGTTATCTCTCTCTCCTATGATGTGATCTTCGTTGTGATCATGAGCTTTGGTAGTATAGTTGAATACATGATGTTTCCCTATGTGTAATGGATATGATTTTGCTCAAGTGATGTTATTTAGTACAATTTCCGGAGTCATCGTTGTGATCACGGTATCTCGGTGACAATGTGGGTGTCGTGTGTGACTCTATGGATAATAGATTGGAAGGATCTTTATCATGAGTTTTTTTCTTTATTATTGTTGGATTGAATAGATCGTGAGGTTTCTTGATGCTTGTGTTATTGAAGAAAGAGACTATTCAAGAATATGTTGTGGTGTTTGTTAGTACTATCTTTGGATGCGGATAGTGACAGCATGAAGTGTGCATAGATGTGGAATACGAACTTTAAGGCATGCTTTTCATAGCCCTACGCA
>QRDG01000529.1:1667970-1872900 GCA_012064385.1 Puccinellia tenuiflora
TAAGTACATGTAATCAATGCATCTTGCAAACATGTTACCGAGACCTCTCCCACATATACAACTTCAATTGTGACGATTGCTCTATAGTAACTTAGTCAATTGATCACGAACAATGTTGCCACACTTATCATTGTTATTCCACACTTGGTATCCTTTACTTTTTTTACATTACACAACTAATTGTTACAAGTTATTTATTATTTTGCAAAGCTATCCAGTACTTCTACTTTTTTTCTAAAGCAAACATTACATTATGTAGAGTTGTATCAGTGATTAATAAAAACTTCCAGAGAATACAAATTCTATCTTTAGCTCGTCATTGGGTTTGACACTCTTACTTATCGAATTTTTTTCAACATATGCTTACACCTGTGGCCTATCGAGACCTTTTCTGACGTTGTTGTTAGGGAGCAATAGGGTAGCATAAATATTCTCGTGTGAATCCGTTTGGTTTATCATTAGGAGACTCATATCCTTTCTTCCTTAATTCATTATTCCATGAAAATGGATTATTGGTAGTTTTATTTTTGTTTTGAATTGTTTTTCTATCCTTAGTTGTGGATAGGTAACACGAAGAAACAAACTTTTTTTGTACTTGCTACCTGTCGAAGAATGATTTTTTGATCTCAGGACAATCTCACCTATGACGATCGGAATAAAGTTTATTTATTTGGCAAGGTGCACGGGACAACAAGTGAGGATCAACATGATACGTCTCAAACGTATCTATAATTATTGACATTCCATGCTTGATTATATATATCAGTGCCACATATTTTTTATAATGATTTATATCATTTTGGCATAATTTATGTAACTAACATACTAACAAGTTGCCTAGTGCAATTTCCTGTTTTCTGCTGTCTTTTTGTTTCAAAAAAGTTGTTCAGGGAAGTTTCTCGAAATCATCTGCAAATTTACGTGAATTATTTTCACGAAGAAACAAAGACGGAGCCAGGAGGGGAGCTGCAGGGGGGCCACAGCCCCAGACGCCACCCAGGCACGACCCACCCCTTGGCCGCGTCGGGGTCCCACCTGGGCGACTCCGTCATCGCCTCGAACCGCCCTTTCGCATATAAATCATCTTCGTTCCGAAAAACCCTAAGTATCAGATCATATTCTCCAGAAAACATTTGAGGCCGCCGTCGTCGCCAACCCTAGATCGGGAGGGTTTTGAAGATCTTCTCGGCACCCTGCCGGAGGGGGAGATCATCACCGGAGGCATCTACACTACCATGCCTGCCTCCGGAGTGATGTGTGAGTAGTACACCACGGGACTACGGGTCCATGGCAGTAGCTAGATGGTTGTCTCTTCTCCTTGTACTACATTGCTTAGATCTTGTGAGCTGCCTATCATGATCAAGATCATATTATCTGTAACTGCTACATGGTGTGTTTGCTTGGATCCGATGAATTATGGAAATCATTACTCTTGTTCATCTCTATGTTATGTTTTATCTATGATCTTGCATGCTCTCCGATGCTAGTGGGTGCTTTGGTCAAGTAATTGTTAGTGTTGTATGAGAGAGTATTTATGCTAGATAGTGGGTTCATTCTTTCCTGAGCAGAGTGCGACTGACAGAAACGCTCACGCCAATAAATGTGTTGTTACCACTAGGGAGAAAACAGCGTTGTTATTTCCTTGTATTATTTACATTGCTTACATTATGCATAGTGATTATTGCAATGATCTGTTGCTTGCAACTTAATACTTCTGGTAGACATGCTGGATAGCGATCTCGGGGGTGGATTATTAGTCATAGATACAGTTGGATAAAAGTCTATGTATTTTGACGTAATGCCTATATTAGATGAAACGGTGAACTATATTTTTTTATGATAGAATTGTTATGCGCCCACAATTTTATCAATTGCCTTGTTGTAATTTGTTTACCCATCATGCATATCTTCTGGAGAGACACCACTAGTTATCTGTGGACCCCGGTTCTATTTTTCTACACTGTTTACAATCGTTTAAATAGCTTCCTGTACTCATTTACTCACTGGTCATATTTTGTTCTCATCATATTTTACACTTGCACATTTAATTCTTTGTGTTCAGCAAGCCGGAGAGATTGACACCTCTCTGTTTCGTTGGGGCAAAGTAGTTTGTCTATGATTGTGTGCAGGTCCACGTCAATTGGCGCCGTTGGCACCTTGCTAAGCCTTCTCCAAGTCCTACTGGATTTGATAACCTTAATTTTGTAATCAAGGGAAACTGTTGCTACGTTGCATCATACCTTCCTCTTGGGGTTCCCCAACGAACGTGTGATACACGCCATCACAACACAACGATATGGATGAAGTTTCTACAGACTTTATTCTGACATGACTACAAGATCATACAAGACTTTACAGGATGATCTCATCGAGTTCATAGATGCACCCGATGAGTATATGATGTTAGGGTTTATGGCTATGAAGGCTACGAAAGGTTCGGGCTTCAACCCAAGTGTAGATGGACGTGTAGATAAACTTGTCCTTCTGGACGAACGTCCTCTAGTTTTTATAGGATTCACATGAGTCCCTCCCTCGTACGTCAGGGTTCCTCGATGTCTGATGTCTACTACACGCTTCTATTCTTGTAGACTTGTTGGGCCTCCAAACGCAGAGGTTTGTAGGACAGCGGCAATTTTCCCTTAAGTGAGTAACCCAAGGTTTATTGAACTCAGAGAGTTAGAGGTCAAAGATATCCCTCTGAAGCAACCCTGCAATTAAGATACAAGAAGTCTCTTGTGTCCCCAACACACCTAATACAATTGTCAATTATATAGGTGCACTAGTTCGGCGAAGAGATGGTAAGATGCAAGTGATATGGATGGTAAAAGGTGATTTTGTAATTCTGTAATAAAAATGGCAGCAAGCAAACAAGTGACAAAAGTGACTAAAAACGGTGTATCAATGCTTGAAAACAAGGCCTAGGCTTCACACTTTCACTAGTGACTACTCTCAACATCATTAACATAATTAAACACATGATAGTTCACACAAAAACACATGCATGGTAGACGTTACTCGGAGATCATTCTTTTGTGGATCAAATAGGATGAGAATTGCGTAGCGCTATGAGAAAGCACACCTTAAAGTTCGTATTCCACATCTATGGACACTTCATGCTGTCACTACTCGCATCCAAAGATAGTACTAACAAACACCACAACCTATTTCTTGAATAGTCACTTTCTTCAATAACACAAGTATCAAGAAACCTAATGATCTATTCAATCCAACAATAATAAAGAGCAAACTCATGATGAAGATCCCTCTAATCTTGATGCATAGAGTCACACACGGCACCCACACTGTCACCGAGGTACCGTGATCACAACGGTGACTCCGCAAATTATACAAGATAACACCACTTGAGCAACATCATATCCATTACACATAGAGAAACATCATGTATTCAACTATACTAACAAAGCTCATGATCACAACGAAGATCACATCATGGGAGAGAGAGATAACCACATAGCTACTTGTATAAGCCTCAGCCACGGTGAGGGACTACTCCCTCCTCATCGCGGGAAGCAGCGGCGTTGATGGAGATGGCCCCGGCGGTCGATCCCCGTCCCGGCAGGGTGCCGGAACATGACCTTCTAAACCCCCGAAACTTGTCGGCGATAGCGGCGGAGCTCTGTATCGTATTTGGGAAATCCTTTGGGGGTTAGGGTTTTTTCGTCGGGGATGATTTTATAGGCATCGGAGGCGGCCGAGGGGGTGCCCGAGGGGCAGAGGCGGGCTGTGGCCGCGACCCCCCTTAGACCCGTGGGTGGGACCCGCCCCTGGCCTGTGGGTCCCCCCCCCCTCCCGGGTCGCCCTTCTGGCTCCGGTCCTTATTTCTTCAATAAAAAATTGTCGTAAATTTTCTACCAATTCCGAGAATATTTCCAGAAGTAACTTTCTGCAACAAAATCAGCACAAAAACAGGGAACTGGCACTGCGCATCTTGTCAATAGGTTAGTCGAACAAAATGCATAAAAATAATGTAATATGATAGTAAAACATGTGACAACATCACAAAACTAGCATGGATCAATCAAAAATTATAGATATGTTTGACACGTATCAACATCCCCAAGCTTAACTCCTACTCGTCCTCGAGTAGGTAAGTGATAACAAAATAATTTTTTATGAGACATGCAACCAATACAATTATGATCAAGATAGTAATGTACAACACATGATGTGAATAAGGTGATCCAAAACAATTGTCTATAGTTGACATTAAGCAAACAATGATTAACATACGCTAGCTAACAAATGCTAGAAACTTTCATGAATAAGTGCGTTGGAGACATGGAACCATACATAAGGTTTTAGAAAGAAGAATTGCAAATTACGTCTCTAATGTAAAGCATCAATCATTCTTCAAAGCATCCAAGTAGTCATTCATGAAAATAGCCAAGCTCGAGTCAGGTGTCCTAATCCATCTCCTTCACAAAGCAACTGTTTCGAAGTCTACTCAACTAGTGCAAGTAAGAAGTGGCTTTGGCACCAAAATGTTATGGCAAAGAGAACAATGATGGAGGTTTGGAAGGCCAAAAAGAAAGGCTCAAACAGTGGAGAGGGTAACCACAAGACAGAAGGAAGTCCCGTAGTTGACACTATATGAGGAGTAGTGATTGCCATGCAATGGATGCACATAGAGCTATAAGTGTATGAAAGCTCTCCAATGGAACTAGTGGGGGTGCATCCAACTTGCTTTCTCATGAAGACCTAGAGCTCACTTGAGGAGGCTCATCCTTGGAATATACAAGACAAGTTCTATAACGTTAATTCCCCACATAGTTATACTACTAAAACAAAATGAGGACTATCTACAATGAAGTGTAGGTGCTAACTAGCACAAGTGTGGTAAAAAGGATAGTAGTGCTGCCCCCTCTCTCTTTTTTCTATTTTTTTTAGATTTTGGTGTCCTCCTTGGCTCTTTTAAATGCTCTCTCATTTGGCCTCTTTTTGGACTCTTTTATTTTTCTCTCTTTTTTTTACCTCACTGTAGGAGCAACACTCTATATTACAAATGGATCATCACACTTTTTGGTACTCATAACTCATAAGACTAATACATGATGTATAAAAGAAGGTATGCATGATCGAGCGTGGTGTGGAAAAATGCAGAACATGTGGCAAGCCACACAGCACACTAACTCAATGATTAAGCAAACTATATGGTAATGAAGGATGACATTAAGTCATGATGTAATGATGGATGTTGCATGGCAATGTATCTCGAAACGGCTATGGAAATGCCGTGATGGGTAGGTATGGTGGCTGTTTTGAGGGAGATGATTGGCTTATGTGTAGGAGAACAAGATGAAGTTCTCCCACGGGGTTGGATGTACTGGCGAAGTATGCACCAATCTCAATGTGAGATAGGGCATTGCGCAGCACCGAAGAGGCTAGCAAAATATGGAAGTGGAAGTGCCAAAAACCAAAACTCAACAATGCATTTCTCATATTGCAAACAACTAGCAATTTCAATGTTCCACAAATGGTTAGAAACACCCCGAGAGGGATCGTGGCGGTGACACAAGTGCCCCGTTGGCTTCCCCGACCGTTGCAGTAACTATCCACTAGGAACTTTTTTTTCAACTGAGCAGAATTCATGATGCAAAAACATTGTTGACTTAGGTTGTTTTTAGTTAAGAAAGATACGGCTCCACTGAAAGTGCATGGTTGCCCCCATGTGTGGTTTTGGTAATTAATAATAATCTCTATTGACTAATGTTCGTATTGAGCTATATTTGTAGGTATGTCCATATGCGTTGCTTGTTCTCCATATGTTGGAGTCAAGGCTAAAGGAAGAAGATTATGTGTTGATCAAGGATAAGTGCGAGTTGATCAACACTCAAGTCCAAGTGAAGATATACCAAAGAGGTGCCTCTCCCATATTGGTGTATGGGGGAGCATCATGTGAATCTTCACCATGCAAAGCGCAATCAAGAAACGTGGTTCGTCTTGGGGAGATGAAGATCGTCTTCATCGACCTCAAGTGGATTAATGCGCAAGGCAAAGGTATGATCTTGATAGGTTTTCTATTTTATCGGTCTCATGATGTTAGTTGAGAGACCGGGTTATAGGGTAGATAGTCGTACTATCATGAGGGGCTCTCGACCGATTATCGTGATCGTATCATCGTAGAGAGCACAAACCTTTGCATCCTTGCAATCATCTTTATTGGTTCTTATTTGTCTCTTATTGTGGTGTGGTCTTGGTGCTTGTTGTTCTTGTCATGACAAGGCTAAGTTCACCGAAAACGGTTTTCATATGCGTCCCCTATTGCGTTTTCGGTATTGGAGATTTTGTCGGTTCATCCGTGCGGAAGATTTCTCTCTTCCATTTCTTTTCAAAATCTCCATTGATTGTTTGCCTTTTCCAAGGGTAGCTTTTGTCATCCTCTTTCCAACAAAATTGGTTTCACGTCATTTGGACTTCATTTGCAAAAGATATAGCTTTTCCGGTTTTCAAAATAGAGGTTTAAACTTTCCCCATTTGTTTTTATAATATCTTGTTGTACTATGATGTTTCTCTGCATATTCTTGTTGTGCTCGTTGTGACGATTCCAACGAGCCCAAGATCATCGAAAACGGAGTTCGGATGTTTAAGCTAATTTTTCTCGTACCGGGTGTTCTACTGTTTTCTGTGTCCGGTAGTACCGTTGTACATGCCGGTAGTACCGGCCGGACCATGGCCGGTAGTACCGGGACTACTTCCGCTTAAGTTTTTCGGTACTGGATACCGCTTGTTTTTAACCGGAAGTTTGCTCGGAAGTGGTTCCGGTAGTACCGGGTCAATCGGTACTACCGTTCCATTTCCCGGAAGTACCGGCCCTGCGGGTTTTCGCTGCTAGCCGTTGGCAGGCTGATTTGGGTGGGGGCGGAAGTACCCTTGGGGCGGTACTACCGGCCCTGCGGGTTTTTCTGCAGTGAGCCGTTGGTGGGCAGTTTTGCGTAGGGCGGTAGTACCGCCCTTTGGGCCGGTACAAACGGCCCTGCGGGAATCTAAGCCCAACGGCCAGATTCTCAGGACACCTATTTAAGGGTCTTTTCTTCCCCCAATGGTTCACTAACCTTTTGACCCCTTTGCTCTCTCTCTCCTCCATTGTTGCACATCTTGAGAGCTTGCTTACTCCATTTCCCTCCAATAATTCTTGCCCATTTTTAGGGAAACAAGAGAGGAGATCTAGATCTACCATTCCACCAAGCCATTCCTCCTTTAAGTGAGGGGAACCTAGTAGATCTAGATTTTGGAGTTCTTAATGTTTCTCCTCTTTGTTCTTCCTTCTAAATCCCTCCATGGCATTAGTTACTTTGGTTAGATTTTGGAGAGAACGATTTGACCACTTGGTGTGTTCTTGCCTTTTACATTAGTTGCATCGGGTTGTGCTCTCCACGAAGATTCGTGAGACTGAAGTTGAGAAGCATGTTACTCTTGGATGCATTGTGTTCCCAAGAGCTTGTGCCTATTGGGTGCATTGTGTACACTAGACGGTTGGTGTGCCGCGAAGCCTTCGAGTTGTGAAGCTTTGGTAAGATTTGGGAGCCCCCAATTGTGTTGTGGGTGTGTGCCCCAAGAACGGTGTAAAGGCTCCGGATTCCGCCTTGAAGGATTCCGATAGTGGAAGGTGAACCAAACCCTTGGGTGCGGTTCATCAGAGAATAGGGTAAGGCCTTTGTGGCATCTTGAGTAGGCCTCTTGTGGCGAGCTCACACCCATCCAACGAGACATACTCCCTTAACAAGGAGGAACTCGGGAATACATCCTCGTTTCCGCGTGCCTCGGTTATTTCTATACCCGAGCTATTTACTTATGCAATTTACATTGTGATAGCCTTCGTGCTTGAAGTTTTATATCTTGTTATCACCCTGTTGCTTGCCTTGCTTACCATAAGTTTTTAGTGCACATAGGTGAACCTAGTATATTAGGTTGTTGGCTTGTTAATTTAAACACTTAGTTTTATTCCGCAATTATCAAGCCTTAAACCGGAAAAGTTTTTAATCGCCTATTCACCCCCCCCCCCCTCTAGGCGACATCTCGGCATCGTTTGTTCTTTCATCCACACTCTACTAACACGTCTCCACTAATCAGCTCTAACACCGTTAACCAACACATTTTAACCATTAGTTATTTTAATGCCTCAAAACAATTGAAGAGTATCAAACTATTCACGTAGTGATCTACAAGACTATGCAGGTTTTTTTCTATTTCATACCACTACCACATGCATAGCTTTTTCTCGCTCTAACAAATCAACCAAGCAACCAAAAAAACTCTCTAACAAATATAAGTGAAGATCAAGAGAGTCTAACAACAACAACTAGCAGCTCTAAACAAGATAAAAGCTAAAAGCGAGAGCTTACTAGAAAACAAACAGTAGCTAAGAATACTCAACAAGATATAAGCATAGCAAATGAGTATTCAAATGAAAAAACGGAGCGTGTCTCTCTCCCACACAAATAAAGCTAGGATCCAACATGAATATGACCATCAAATAAACAAAACAAAACTGAAAGCAAAAAGACGCTCCAAACATAGCACGTAATATGTAAAGTGATAAAAACTTAGTTCAACGAAGACGACCTCATGATAGTCGATGAAGAGGAGGGGATGCCTTGGGCATCCCCAAGCTTAGATGCTTGATGGTTCTTGATATTCAGAGGGGTGCCATGGGGGAATACCCAAGCTTGAGCTCTGATCCATCTTCAACTTCTTCATTATCCTCTCCTTTGAAACTTAAAAACTCCCTTCACACAAAACTTCTCATAAACTGATTAGAGGGTTAGTGCTCATAAATTAAAATGCACATGTGTTCAACTCAATAAAAATTGTAAACAACTTTATTGGGCATTAGATACTGTTTACTAAGCCTAAATGTGGTACTCCTCCTCTAGAGTATCACATTTGACGATAGTAAAAGAGACGAATACAAATAAAAGCAGAATCTGTCAAAAACTGAACAGTCTGTAAAGATTGAATTTTTCGAGACACTTATGTAGATCAAATCAGAAAACTCAAAACTAACGAAAGATATATAAAAGTATCAGGCTTTCTGTCTAAAAATATCAGAAAAATATAAAATTCAGAGATATTCTGGATTTTCGAACAGTGAAGGACAGAAATCTGTTTCTGGACAGCAAAACAATACCTCGCACTTTCAATGTATTAGAGGCTAAACTTGGCACAAAAAACCAAAACAAAAAGATACAATGAAGTTGCTACAGACAAAAACTTCATGACTTCAAGAAAAGCAAAAAACAAACTGAAAGTAAAAGATGGGTTGTCTCCAACAAGCGCTTTTCTTTTAAGCCTTTTAGCTAGGCATGATAATTTTAATGATGCTCTCATAAGAATAAGAGTTGGAACGCGAAAGAGAGCATCATGAAGCAAATATCAAACACATTTAAGTCTAACTCTCTTCCTATGCATAGGCATCTTGTAAGAAAATAAATCATTGGGGGCATAAAGCATTAAGCATAAGAAGGCAAAGCAAATGAAACATTAAAACCTTCAACATAAAGAGGGGAAACTTCATAAGATGAAAATTTATATAACCACGCTTCCCTCTCTCATAATAACTTTTAGTAGAATCATAAGAAAACTCAATAACATAACATCACATAAAGCATTTTTCTCATGATTCACATGCATAAAAGTATTATTATTACTCTCCACATAAGTAAAATCCTTCTCATTAGTAATAGTGGGAGTAAAACTATCATAACCATCATTGTAATCATCATAAATAGGAGGCATATCATGATCATAATAAACTTTTTCCTCAATAGTAGGTGGACTGAAAATATCACATTCATCATAATAATCATCATATATAGGAGGCATAGTACAATCAAAGCAATTTTCCTCCTCAAAGCTTGGGGGACTAAAAAGATCATATTCATAAAAACCAGCTTCCCCAAGCTTAGAATTTTCCATAGCATTAGCAATAATGGTGTCCAAAGAATTCATGCTAACAACATTACTACTATAATGATTATTATGCAAATAAAGTTCAATAGGTTTTTTAATTTTCTCTTCAAAAGCATCATGACCAATTTCAACATAGATTTTATAAAGCTCTCTAATTTTTTTGTTGTTTTCCATTAAACCGAACTAGTGCAAACAAGAAACAAAAAGATTTTATCGCAAGATCTAAATAAGATACCTTCAAGCACTCACCTCCCCAACAACAATGCTAGAAATTAGCCTCGTCGTCGGAGTGTGAGCACCGCTTACCTTTCCTCCCCGGCAACGTCGCCAGAAAAGAGCTTGATGTCTACTACACGCTTCTATTCTTGTAGACTTGTTGGGCCTCCAAGCGCAAAGATTTGTAGGACAGCGGTAATTTTCCCTTAAGTGAGTAACCTAAGGTTTATCGAACTCAGGGAGGTAGAGGTCAAAGATATCCCTCTCAAGCAACCCTGCAATTAAGATACAAGAAGTCTCTTGTGTCCCCAACACACCTAATACAATTGTCAGTTGTATAGGTGCACTAGTTCGGCGAAGAGATGGTAAAATGCAAGTGATATGGATGGTAAAAGGTGATTTTGTAATTCTGTAATAAAAATGACAGCAAGCAAACAAGTGACAAAAGTGACTAAAAACGGTGTATCAATGCTTGGAAACAAGGCCTATGCTTCATACTTTCACTAGTGACTACTCTCAACATCATTAACATAATTAAACACATGATAGTTTACACAAAAACACATGCATGGTAGACGTTACTCGGAGATCATTCTTTTCTGGATCAAATAGGATGAGAATTGTGTAGCGCTACGAGAAGCACACCTTAAAGTTCGTATTCCACATCTATGGACACTTCATGCTATCACTATCCGCATCTATAGATAGTAATAACAAACACCACAACTTATTTTTTGAATAGTCTCTTTCTTCAATAACACAAGCATCAAGAAACCTCATGATCTATTCAATCCAACAATAATAAAGAACAAACTCATGATGAAGATCACTCTAATCTTGATGCATAGAGTCACACACGGCACCCACACTGTCACCGAGGTACCGTGATCACAATGGTGACTCTGCAAATTATACTAGATAACACCACTTGAGCAACATCATATCCATTACACATAAGGAAACATCATGTATTCAACTATACTAACAAAGCTCATGATCACAACAAAGATCACATCATGGGAGAGAGAGATAACCACATAGCTACTTGTATAAGCCTCAGCCCCGGTGAGGGACTACTCCCTCCTCATCGCGGGAAGCAACGGCGTTGATGGAGATGGCCCCGGCGGTTGATCCCTGTCCCGACAGGGTGTCGGAACAGGACCTTCTGAACCCCCGAAACTTGTCGGTGATGGCGGCGGAGCTCTGTATCGTATTTGGGAAAATCCTTTGGGGGTTAGGGTATTTTCGTCGGGGATGATTTTATAGGCATCGGAGGCGGCCGAGGGGGTGCCCGAGGGGCAGAGGCGGGCTGTGGCCGCGGACCCCCTTAGACCCGCGGGTGGGACCTGCCCCTGGCTTGTGCCCCCCCCCCCCCCCCGGGTCGCCCTTCTGGCTCCGGTCCTTATTTCTTCAATAAAAAATTGTCGTAAATTTTCTACCAATTCCGAGAATATTTCCAGAAGTAACTTTCTGCAACAAAATCAGCACAAAAACAGGAACTGACACTGGGCATCTTATCAATAGGTTAGTCCAACAAAATGCATAAAAATTATGTAATATTATAGTAAAAACATGTGACAATATCACAAAACTAGCATGGATCAATCAATAATTATAGATACGTTTGACACGTATCAATGTCTTGTACGCCATATTGATTTTGCAACATTCTTTTAATGTGCGTCCGGTTCAGGGAATCTTCGAAGAATCTTCTTGTAAGACGACAAGTCAGTTCAACGAAGTTTTTGGATGAAGACCGCTCAATCTTGAGAGTTTTTGGACGTCGTGGGCCAAAGTGGTGCATGTCTGTATAGCATGCGATTACGGTGCTGCCCCACTTATCTCTGACGAACCCCTGACCAGTGCCTTTAATAATTCTAATGACGTTCTTGACATGCTGATGAAGTTGCCTTGCTCCTGAGTAAAACACAAATGTCAAAACATGAGGTTTACATTTTGGTGGGCTAGACATACAACCACCCTCCTAACCATCCAACCAAGGGTTGGTTACTTGGTTATCTGAACCATGATTTTGCATGTTAATAGTTTTACCGAGCTAAACAAGAAAACTGGTGAGTTTTACGAGTAAATTTGAGTTTTATTTTTAAACTCTGTTTAGTCAGGATGAGTTTTTTTGACAATCAATACCATATATATTTATAGAAGTAAATGGTACATGGTAGAGATATATGAGCTGACTTCAGCGGTTACAAGATAAAGTCTAAAAGAAAATAGTAAATCTTTGATATCTTCAAACTCTTTCTTCTCCCATGACACAATCTTGTATTTCTCTAAAGGAAGCCATAAAGTGACATAGATACCAACACATATACCTATAAAGGATCTGGTGGAGCACCTATGAAGGATCAAAGGTGACACGTAGTTTGATTTAAGTTGTGTTTCAAAACTTGTTAAATTACGAGTTTGCTTTGTTGCACTATTTGTATTGATTTATATGTCGAACTATGTGATACAAATTATATTGTGTGATATTTGTGTAATTTTTTCCACCGGAATCGTCGGCTGGGGGAGGGGGGGGATTGGGGGCGCGGCTGGGACCCGGCCCCCACGCCAAAAATAGCGCCGTCGACCCCCAAACGACCCATTTTATTGCCGACCGAACGACTAGGGGGCACGCACGGCTGAAGATGCTCTTAGGGTACAACCATCCTCCTAACAATCCAACTAAGGATTGGCTCTCTGAACCATGATTTTGCATGTTAACAATTTTATCGAACTAAACAAGAAAACTGGTGAGTTTTACGAGTCAAACTGAGTTTTATTTTTAAAATCGTTTTTACAATAAATACTATATATATTTATAGCAGCAAATAGTACATGGTAGAGATACATGAGCTGACTCTAGCGATTACAAAATAAAGTCTAAAAGAAAATAGCAAATCTTTAATATCTTCAAACTCTTTCTTCTTTCATGACACAATCTTGTATTTTTCTGAAGGAAGCCGTAAAGTGACATAGATACCAACACATATACCTGTAAATACCAACAAGAGTTCTCCCATACTTTTAATTTTCAGCCGCAGTGCCAAGGCTACATATACGCACACAACCATTAAAGTAATCAACAAACATCGTCAAGAGTACCAACGCCAGTATACAAGGGAAAAGCAACCGAACCGCTTGGTCGACGTCGCAGGGAGCCGAGGGTACGAATCACCATTATCGAGGACGTAGCAGCCATGACAAATATTGCGAGGACAACTTCCTCGCGGCCACCATTAGAAGAAATCCAAAATTGATCCAGCGAAGCAAGATATGAAGTACCATACCTAGACAAATTTAATATTTCAACACCACCATTGACATCGGAAAGGAGATCTCTCCCTCGAACGGTGGGACAAAGATCACTTATTAAATACGATGCCATCTCCATTAACGAAGAAGACGACAACCAAAAGCAAACTCTAACATTAAGAACCTTTCAAAAGCGCCGTGCGCAGGTCCGAGGGACCCATCAATTCGCGGACGAAGGCGACGAGAAAGGTGTAGATAGCGGCGACGACGGTTAGGGTTGAAACCCTAGATCGTTGCCTCTGTCTCTCTTTCAGACTCACCGATGGATTTAATGGTTTTTTATGTTGGACTAAACTATTCAGCTGCGCCGCACCAAAACCATATGAAGTGCATGGTTGCCCCATGTGTGGTTTTGGTAATTAATGACAATCTCTATGGACTAATAGTTGTATTAAGCTATATTTGTAGGTGTGTCCATAAGCATTGCTTGATCTCCATTTGTTGGAGTCAAGGCTAAGGTAAGAAAAGTATGTGTTGATCAAGGCTTAGTGCGTGTTGATCAACACTCAAGTCCAAGTGAAGATATGCCGAAGAGGTGCTTCTCCCATCTTGGTGTATGGGGGAGCAACATGTGTTGGAGTCAAGGCTAAGGTAAAAAAAGTATGTGTTGATCAAGGCTTAGTGCGTGTTGATCAACACTCAAGTCCAAGTGAAGATATGCCGAAGAGGTGCTTCTCCCATCTTGGTGTATGGGGGAGCAACATGTGAATCTTCACCAAGCGAAGCGCAATGAAGAAAGGTGGTGCATCTTGAGGAGATGAAGATCGTCTTCATCGACCTCCAGTGGATTTATGCGCAAGGCAAATGTATGATCTTGATAGGGTTTCTATTTTACCGGTCTCATGTTGTTTAGTGAGAGACCGAATTATAGGATAGATAGCCGTTCTATCAAGAGGGGCTCTCGACCGAGTATCGTGATCGTATCGTCGTAGAGAGCACAAACATTTGCATCCATGCAATCATCTTTATTGGTTCTTATTTGTCTCTTATCGTGGTGTGGTCTTGGTGCTTGTCGTGCTCATCATGACAAGGCTAAGTTCACCGAAAACGGTTTTCATATGCGTCTTCTATTTGCAGTTTCGGTATTGGAGATTTTCCCGGTTCATCCGTGCGGAAGATTTATCTCTTCCATTTCTTTGCAAAATCTTCATTGCTTGTTTGCCATCTCCAAGGGTAGCTTTTGTCGTCCTCTTTCCAACAAAATTGGTTTCACTTCTTTCGGACGTCAATTGCAAAATATGCGGCTTTTTCGGTTTGCGAAAAAGAGCTTTTAACTTTTCCCATTTTCTTTTATAATATCATGATGTACAATGATGTTTCTCTGCATATCTTTGTAGAGCTTTTCGTTGTGAGTCCAACGAGCCCAAGATCATCGATAACGGAGTCTGGATGCAAAAGATATGCCAGTTTTCGTTTTGCAGTTTCTGCCAGTTTTGAGAGGGGCGGAAGTTCCGGGGTTTAGGCCGGAAATTCCGGCCCCCGGAAGTTCCAGCCCAGGCACCGGAAGTTCCGGCCCATATTTTCGTCTGAGCTTTTTGGCTAAGTCTTTTCGGCGATTCTCTCTAGTGGGGTTCCGGAATTTTGCCCCGAAAGTTTCTTCGGAAATTTCCGGGGGTCCGAAAATTCCAGTCCTTGGTCCGGAATATCCGGCCCAAGGAAAATTTGGCTAAGTCTTTTGCGTTTTTCTCTCGGGTGGGGGTCTGGAACTTTGCACCGGAGGTTTTCTCTGGAAATTTCCGGGGCACCGGAAGTTCCGGCCCCAGGCCAGAAGTTCCGGTACTTAACCCCGGAAATTCCGGCCCTGCGCTGCTCCAATGGCTAGTTTTTGGGGGGAGGCTATATATAGCCCCCTTCCTCCCCAAGGGCTGGTTGCTCACTTTGCTCACTTGTTTTCCTCTCTCCTCCATTGTTGCTAACCTTGTGAGTTTGATTCCTCTCAATCACTCCAATGATTCTTGCCCAAACTTAGGGATTCAAGAGAGGAGATCTAGATCTACCATTCCACCAATCAAAATCTCCTCTAAGTGAGGGGAACTAGTGGATCTAGATTTTGGGGTTGCTTTGTGTTCATCCCCTTTGTTCTTCCTCTCTTATTCCCCCAAAGCATTTGTTGCTTGGTTGGAATTTGAGAGTGAAGGACTTGACCACTTTGTGTGTTCTTGCCTCTTGCATTTGTTGCATCGGGTTGCTCTCTCCATGGTGATACGTGAAGTTGAAGGTTGAGAAGCTTGTTACTCTTGGGTGCATTGTGTTCCCAAGAGCTTGTGCCTCTTGGGTGCATTGTTGATGACTCCCAAGTGCATTAGATCAATTGTAGTACCTTTCAATTAGAAAAGGTTGTCGAACCCACGAGGAGCTGAAGGTATTGGTTAGAAAGAATGATAAATAAAGCAATGAAAGATGCAAATGTTTTTGGGATTTTCAGTTGTATGATTGCAAAGATAATAAAAATGTCGAAAGTAAATAGTAACAGTTGTGTCGTGGATATGGGACACGGGTACCCGTAAGGAGTACTAACGAGGCCCATCAGGAGGAAGCTGATGTAGCCCCACAGGTGGACAACACCATGGACACCATGCCAAATGGCCCAATGACAAGATCAAGAGTCAAGACTCTTCATGAAAAGGTGACCTCGCTCCTCTCGATGTGTGATCTTGACCTTCCTTTGAATGGTTTACTACTTCATGCCGGTACCTTGTGCATACTCAGGATCTACCCGGATGATGGCCCACAATGGAGTCAAGGAGATGACCAAGAGAAGGTCCAAGATGATGGAGAAGATGGACAAAAGGAGATCCAAGAAGATGGACAAGAAGAGGAGGGAAGGAGCGAAGACTGGGTGGCCGGCCTCCCAGCCGGCCTAGGCCGGCCCCAAGGCCGGGCTCCAACCCGAGGCGACCGGCCTCCCAGCCGGCCCAGGCCGGCCTCCAGGCCGGGCACCCACCCGAAGCCGCCGGCCTCCATACCGGCCCAGGCCGGCCCCCAGGCCGGGCCACATCCCGACGCCTCCGGCCCACGCGCCGGCCTCCCAGCCGGCCTCCAGGCCGGCCTAGGCCGGCCCCCAGGCCGGTCACCCACCTGAGCCGGCCGGCCTCCAGGCCGGTCCCCAGGCCGGTCCCCCGCCAGAGCCAGCCGGCCTGCCCCCAGGCCGGTTCCCCGCCTTTCCTGCCCGTTTTGTAATGGACTATAAATAGCCTTCCACTTTCCCCATTTAGAGGTCAGACTGAATCTGAGACTTGTGAGAGCTATGCTCCTCCTCCCTCGTAGCTAGGGTGCCTCGTTGAGGTAGATCTTGTTGTTGCTACTCTTTCACTGCGGTGTCTCTAGTAGTGCAAACCAATCTTTCACTGCGGTGATTCTATTGGATCGGTGGACCGGCCGGTAAGAGCAATCGGTTTCAACAAGAGTAAGTTTGGCTTTGATTCTTCGATCCAAAGGCTACCTTTTTGAGGGTTTGTTGTTGGGTGGAGTTCTTAGCAGGATTTGCTAGTTATCCTTGTGTTTGCCCACGAATCTCCCTCGTTTCCCCTCGTGTTCTTCGTGTTCATCCCCTTTTCCCCCTCAAATCCGTGAAGATCGGGCCTAGCCCTACATCAGAAGCCCAACAAGCCGACTCCAGTCATAATAGGAAAAGGACTCACCTTTCCTAATTGTAATAGATTAGCCGAGTCCTAAGAGGACTCTACTTGTAAATCGGCCCTCCACCTTTATAAGGAGGAGCCGGGAGCACCAAGAGGGCACGACCCAATAGACCCAGCACAACTTAGACAAGAATCAGCAAACCCCACGACAAGTTGAAAGCCCAATCCTCTATGTGGCAAGAGGACAAGCTCAAATGGTGTGTAACTTATATGTGGAAAGCGTTCCCGAGGGCGGCATGGATATCACTAGGCATAGAGATTTATTAAACAACACGTTGCATATCTTGCCAAGTTTTAATCTTCTTGGGGCGGAGCCATAACTAGGCATAGCTAAATAAATAATCTACAACCCCTTATGATGGATCATGTAGCCAATTAAATGAGTGCACAAGAATTATTAAGACACAAAGTCCCACCATAGCATTACACTCTAAGGTCCCCGACACTACTACCCACATAATATAACTGCACGACTCCGTCTTAGGCTTACTTGTCCTCCTAAGTCTTCCTCAATTCATTACACTATGTTGTTCTCCTATGAGCCCTTACAGGTGAAGTGTTGTGCAGTCGACGTTCGCACAACACCATCATAGAATCACATGGAAGATAAACTCTTGACAAAATACCAACACATGTTATATATAAATCATTGCCAATTCATCCTATGCCCTCAGGAACATATGGGAACTACTCACAATGTGTAAACATGATCATAATCAGTGGCATAAAGGGTACAACACAATCTGAAATAAATACTTCACCACCAAATAATGACAAGTACCCAATCACAAACATGAATAGGAGCACAAGACAATGATCTAGGGTATAGCAACTCTCAAACTATGAGGGGAACGGAGTGGGTCACGGAGATGACGATGGAGATGGTGATGGACTTGGTGATGGACTTGATGTAGAGGCCTCCTCCCACGCCAAGGAGGAGAGGTGATGACGATGGCGATGATTTCCCCCTCTTCGGAGCTCCGGAGCAGCAGGATCTAACCCCCTTCGGAGAGAATCAGGAGCTCCGCCGCCGCCACAGCCTCAGATAATTCGGGAAAAATTAGGGCGTCCCCCTTCGGGGAGAACGAAGGCGTACATAAAAAGCCACATGCGAGGAAGTGCCCGAGGCCATGTTTGGTGGGTCCCACGCGGCCCCTGTACCTGGCCGCGTGGGCCCACCCCATTTGGGCCTCGTGGCCTTCCTCTCTTCGGTCTTCTTTCCATTGCCCTTCTTCCGAAGAAAAACTGTCGTGGTATTTTTCCTTTAATTATTTGGGTTCGCGAAACTCCTGAAACAATAAAGACAAGAAAAGGGGGGTATTCTGCCTCCCAGATATTAAATACCAAAAACAGGGACTTTGTATGAAAGTCCCATAAATCATCTAAAACATGCAAAACGTTGATATAACAGTGCATATAACATTCCCATATGATAATATAAGGTATAAAAAATGATGATATAAAATGCACGTATCAACTCCCCCAAGCTTAAACCTTTACTCGTCTTCGAGTAAGTAAGGACATAGATCATTACATGCATCGATGGACTTATGGTTGATAAATAAATACGGGCATTGTATCATCATCATATTCAATTGCAATGTAAGATTAATGAACTAAAACTCATACACATGAGGGCAACATAAGCAGAAGCTCTAACAATCTCCCCTTACTTTTGAAAGCAAATAACCATTGTATGTTGGACAACCGACTCATACTCCTTTTCCCATGCTTTTGCTCTTTATGGCAAGCATTTGAATGATTAGAGTTAAATGTGAAAGCAAATATGAGTAGTGGCCTTGATAAAGTAAAGGTTAGATGTCTCATGCCCCTTGAATACAAGTACCTACACCATGATTACTCATCTTGGGAAACAAAGCAAGTTTAAGTTATCTATCATTGTAAGTAATAATGGTATTATCAAGAGCCTCAACTGGGGTACCTCTTGTCCCATGATATGGATCAATCCCACATCAGAACAACAAGACAAACAAACATAATGAACAACCTCAACACCCTTTTTATTTACCACTTGATATAGCTTTTTATTGTAGGGTGTATCACAGAAAGTTCAAAATATCATGTAAGTAAATTTCCACCATGAATGATGCATGGCTTAGATTAGCGGCCCAGGTTTCTCTCTAACCATTTATACAAAATCATTTAAACTTACTCTATGTCCACATTATTTCACCATGATAGGCATCCACAAACAAAAGTACATGATATCAACTGAATAAATGATGGAACATGTTGAAATCTTTGCATGTGACATCACATATGGGCTAACTCCCAACCTTAAACATTTATCAAGCCACTATCATCATAATATTGATCACAATGGTTCATGTTTATTATTTGATATTTTGATGATATAATTCTACAGTTGTCCAACATACTCAAGTTAATTAAGTCCAAGGCAAGATGTGACTGAAACCTCTAAATATGTCACGCTCATTTGCATGAGTATTACCCATAAATCTCCAAAACAAGAGACCCATGGATGACACCATACTTTAATATTCATTGATAATCCACAAGATAGGGAAACATGATAATGCTCTATGAGCTCACACAAGCCTAAACGAAATTGATAACTAAACGATAAAGCAAAACACACCTTAACTAGATAGATAAAAGAGACTAATAAAGAGAGAGACTAGGTGGAACTCCCCCAAGCTTGATGTTCTACCAGACCCTCCTTTGCTGCAGCCTCCTTCTTCTCGTATTCTTCCTCCCATTCAGCCATCTTCCATGGGAAGGGTCTTCCATCACGGAAAGATATAGGTGGATCATTATACCTGAGGGTGGCAGCTGCTGCAATCTTCTTAAAGCGTTCTTCATACTCGCAGTTCTGGTTTTCTACATCCCACATGAAGCACTGGATCTTCTCTAACTTGTCGATGACGTACTTGTACCTATCTTCCAGATCTTCAAGTCTCTTCTTGTACTCTTCAACCTTCTTCTCCAACTCCAGGTTCATGAAGTGATGAGCATCAAGGCTGCGGTAAACCACAGTCCCATACCTGAAGGTCTTGTCTTCCAGCTCATCCAGTCTTTCCTCCATGGTACCGGTGGTCTTGGGAGCCTTCACCTCCCCCACGAGCATCACCCCTTCCTTGAAGCACACGGTCTTCTGAGGCGCCATCCCGGAGTTGAAGTAGTGGTTCACAACACCCTCCTTGGTAGAGCTCTCCCCATCTAGATTGGATCCGGAGCAAGACATGGCTAAAACCTGGCAAATAGAGACAGCAAGAAACAAAGATCGCTCGAGAATGCTCGGTGCGAGATTAGATCGTCGGAGAGGGGTATATATTGAGGGTTTTTAGGTTAAAACGGAGCATCGGGTCGAAAACGGGGCGAAAAGGGTCTCCGAGGTGGAAAAGGAGTGGGCCCACGCGGCCCCTGTACTTGGCCACGTGGGGCCACCTCTTTCCCTCCTCGGGACTCCGTTTCGTCAAGTTTTCTTGCCCCACACGTTAATTTCCATAAAAATGACTTCCATAAAATTTCACGTAATTTCGAGAAACTTTCCAATACAAAAGTTACCTTTTATTGATTTGGGGTTGCTGAAACTGCTCGACCCCCTTCTATTATTTCTTCCGGTGTTTGTAAATTCAATGTTTCCACCGTTCCAATGAAGCTTTTTCATGCAATATAATTTTTAAGACGTTGTCCATTGACCACATGAGGTTTACCTTTCATATCACCGTAAAGACGGATAGCTCCTGAACGATACACTTCCTGTATGACTAATGGTCCCTGCCATTTTGAGGCTAGCTTCCCTGCAGAAAACTTGAAACGAGAGTTGTATAATAGAACTTGATCTCCTACTTTGAATTCTTTTCTCTTAATCTTCTTGTCATGCCAAATCTTAACTTTCTCTTTAAACATTTTAGCATTTTCATAGGCTTCATTCCTCCATTCATCTAGCAGGTTTAAATCAATGATTCTTTTCTCTCCTGCAGTCTTAAGGTCAAAGTTTAATTGTTTAATAGCCCATCTAGCTTTATGTTCTAATTCAACAGGTAAATGACAAGCTTTTCTATAGACCATTTTATAAGGGGACATTCCCATAGGATTTTTAAAGGCAGTTATATAAGCCCATAATGCATCATTAATTTTAAGTGGCCAATCAGACCTAGACTTATTTACTGTTTTTTCCAAAATGAGTTTAATTTCCCTATTACTTAATTCAACTTGTCCACTTGTTTGAGGGTGATAAGGAGACGCAATTCTATGGTTAACATCATATTTTGCCAATGCTTTCCTAAAAACACCATGTATGAAATGAGAGCCACCATCAGTAATTAGAAACCTAGGAACACCAAATCTTGGGAAAATGATGTCCTTAAGCATTTTCATTGTTGTGGCATGATCTGCACTTTTGGTTGGAATTGCCTCCACCCACTTTGTAACATAGTCCACTGCAACCAAAATATGAGTATGCTTTGTCTTTGAGGCTGGAAAGGTCCCATAAAGTCAAAACCCCACACATCAAATAGTTCAAGTGGTAGAGAATAATTCATAGGCATTTCATTTCTCCTACCAATATTTCCTACTCTTTGACATTTATCACAAGATTTAACATATTCATGACAATCTTTACATAAAGTAGGCCAATAGAAACCAGATTGTAATACCTTTGCTGCTAGTGCGATCTCCTGCATGATGCCCTCCATAGGGACTATCATGACAATCTCTTATTATAGCCTGTTGTTCATGCTCAGGTATACAACGTCTAATAATACCATCTACACTTTTCTTATAAAGGAAAGGATCATCCCAAAAATAATGTCTAAGATCATAAAAGAATCTCTTTCTTTGTTGATAAGTAAAGTGTGGAGGTAATACTTTTCCAACAATAAAATTTGCATAATTAGAGAACCAAGGAGATGCAGCCTTAACACTGGATACATTAACAATTGCAAGTTGTTCATTAACAAAGCTATCATTAATAGGAATAGGATCATCAGGTATATTTTCCATTCTAGAGAGATGATCAGCTACTTGGTTATCTTCTCCTTTCCTATCAACAATGTGTAAATCAAATTCTTGCAATAAAAGTACCCATCTTATCAATCTAGGCTTAGCATCCTTCTTGTTCATCAAGTATTTAATAGCAGAACGATCAGTATGTATTGTGACTTTGGAATCAGTAATATAAGGTCTAAACTTGTCACAAGCAAATAGTACTGCTAAAAATTCTTTTTTAGTTGTAGCATAATTTCTTTGGGCAGCATCAAGTGTTCTACTAGCATAATAAATAACATTCAGTTTCTTATCAACCCTTTGACCCAAAACAGCCCCAACTGCATAATCACTAGCATCACACATAATTTCAAACGGCAATTTCCAATCAGGAGGTTGAATAATAGGGGCAGTTATTAAAGCATTCTTCAAAATATTAAAAGATTTAAGTGCAATCATCATAAAAGAGAAAGGAACATCCTTTTGCAAAAGATTGTTTAGAGGTTTTGATATTTTGGAGAAATCTTTAATGAACCTACGGTAAAAACCTGCATGCCAAGAAAACTTCTTATACCTTTTATATCCTTTGTGTATGGTAGCTTCTCAATAGCTTCTATCTTGGCTTGATCAACTTCTATTCCATCTCCAAAAATCTTATGTCCTAGAACAATTCCTTCGGTAACTATGAAGTGACACTACTCCCAATTGAGAACTAAATGTTGATCTTCACAATGCTGCAAAACTTTGTTAAGATTGAACAAGCAATTATCGAAAGAAGTACCATACACAGAAAAATCATCCATAAAGACTTCCATTATTTTTTCAATATAATCAGCAAATATAGCATTCATGCATCTTTGAAAAGTAGCAGGAGCATTACATAAACTGAATAAGCAAATGTGCCAAATGGGCAAGTAAAAGTGGTCTTTTCTTGATCGTCCTTATGGACAAGAATTTGTAAGAAACATGAATAACCATCTAGATAACAAAAGTGAGAGTGTTTAGATAACCTTTCTAACATTTGATCAATAAATGGCAATGGGTAATGATCTTTTCTAGTTGCTTTGTTTAGTTTCCTGTAATCAATGCACATCCTATAACCAACAACGGTACGTTGAGCCACAAGTTCATTCTCATCATTTGGAACAACAGTCATTCCACCCCTTTTAGGAACACAATGGATAGGACTAACCCACTTACTATCAGTTATAGGATAAATGATACCAGCTTCCATGAGTCTTATTACCTCTTTTCTTACCACTTCTTTCATTTTTGGATGGAGACGGCGTTGATAATCAACAACAGGTTTTGCATCCTCTTCCAAATTGATTTTATGCATACATAGAGCTGGGCTTATACCTTTAAGATCATCAAGAGAGTATCCAATAGCTAGTCGATGAGCTTTTAGCACATCAAGTAGTTTCTCTTCTTCTTCAGCTGAAAGGTTAGCACTAATAATGACAGGATATATGTTCTTATCATCTAAGTATGCATATTTCAGGTTGTCAAGCAAAGGTTTCAATTCAAAACTTGGAATCCCTTTAGGTGGTGGTAACACTCCTAAATTATCAGGCGGGATATGCAACTGTAACTGTGGTGGTTGTTGCCATAATATTTGTTCCAGAGCCTCTTTTCCTCATTATTAAATGGTTCATCTTGATTAAGCATATAACGTTCTACAACATCTGTTGAAGCTACAACTATATGAGCAAGGGTTTCAATTATATCTCCATAGATTGGCTCTTTCACAACATTTATTATTGGCAAATTTGGAAAAGTTGAACTCTAGTCTTCCATTATCACATTTAATAAAACCCCACAACAAGCTTCTTGCTCAAACCCTGGATCTGGAAACCCAAGATCATGTTGTTCATTGGGAATTGAAGAGGGGAGAACGTCTTTAAGCAAATTAATTTCAGCTCCAACAGTACGCAAGAAGGGTCTACCAAAAATGATAGGACAAAATGAATCTTGAGGGCAACCAAGCACAATAAAATCAGCAGGATATTTTATTTTACCAACTAGAACTTCAACATCTCTAACAATTCCAAAAGGACTAATATATTCTTTATTAGCAAGTTGAATCATCGTACCTGTCTCTTCCATAGCAATAGGATCAATATTAGGCTTGATTTCAAGATAGAGAGAATATGGAATGACACTAATGCTTGACCCAATATCACATAGAGCATGATAACTTGAAGTCCCAATAGAGCATGATATTATAGGTTTTCCCACCTTGGCCGAATTACCTCTGATAATTTTAGTAGCGTCTTCACATAGATAAACATCAATAGGATCTTCTTCATTTAATTGTTTGATAACAGAAATTTGAGTATTGACTTCCACCTGTACATATGGCTGAGGACATCTTCTTTTACTCTTGTTAGTAACAGCAATAAGTAAATTTTTCTTAACTTGGTTCGGATATGGGGGTGGTTCAACATACTCCTCAATTCTCACAGATGACACTGGCTCTATCTGTTTAATAATTTTAGGAATAACAATAGATTGTTTAACAGGTTCAACATAAGTTTCAAACCCACTTTTAGGAATACAGATATGCTCAGCAAAATATTTAGCTATTTCAACTATAACTTAACATAAGGATCAAGATTAAATGTATCACTCATATTTTTAAACAAGATGGAAGTAGAGAAGCTCTCCACACATGAATATCCAAAATCAAAATACCTTTATCAAGTTCCAAGTGTCCAGTATTTTCATAAATAGTTTCCAATAGGTTCCATGCTTCTTCTGCAGTATTATTTGTAAAACTCCCACCAGATGAATTGTCCAGAATTTCCTTATGCTTCATAGGTAGCCTCACATCAAAGTTTATCAATATAAGTTTCTTTGTAAGATCATGACAAGGATTCTTACGAAGGAGTGCCTTCAGTCTCCCCCAAGCTTGAGAAATACTCTCTCCCAGATGTGGCCAGAAATTAAATATATAGCAGCGGCTCTCATAAGCTTCTCTAGGAGTAAAATATTTAAGAAAGAAAATCTTCCTCAATACACTTCATTCAGTAGTGGCTCCTTCATCCAAAGACTTGAACCAAATACGAGCATTACCAGATAAAGACATAAATAATAGCTTCCTTTTCACATAGTCCTTAGAAATACCAGGAATCCTAAATAAGCCACATATTTCTTCAATCATTTCAATGTGTTCACGTGCAGACTTAGTTCCATCCCCTAAAAATATATTCTTCGTAACTCTTTCAACATGGCCAGTGGGAATTTTAAATCCCACTTCAGGTATCTTAGACACAGCCGTTTCAACCACTTTAGCAGTAGTGGCATAAGCACTTTCATATAGAGCAAGGTGCAGCGAGGAACGATTCTTAAATGCCATAGTATCAATGAGATAAAACAGCAAATATAATTTAGATTTCAAGTTTCCTTACCAAACTTCTTACCAATAGCGCTACGCTCCTCGGCAATAGCGCCAGAAAAGTATCTTGATGACTCCCAAGTGCAGGAGATCAATTGTAGTAACTTTCAATTAGAAAAGGTTGTCGAACCCACGATGATGAGTACATGGCCAGTATAGATACGTGCATACGTGACGTGGACTACAACAAGACGCTGCAACACCATCCGGCGGGCGATTTCGTGGACGCCTACATTCGTTCATGTGTGCATGCATCGCCATGGGCGTGTACACATGCAGCTACATGCAAATACTTCTGGTGTACACATGCAGCTAATACGTACAAGTACGTTTGGTGGTGGGCCCTATTGCATGTGATGATGGCAGGCCCATGTGCACCAACGCGAGAAAACAAGGAGGAGGTTCAAGGCGTACGTGTACGTGAAGAGTTTCCGGCCGGCCGCCAATAAATAGAGACGTCAATCTAGGGTTTTTAATGAGGTTTTGTTTAGAGAAAAGTTTAGCTCCAGCTACTTTTTATTTGTCTACGCTCGTAGCGGCTAGTGCGACCGTCAAGACATCCTATCGGAACCTCAACCTTCATCTCTTTGAGATTACTGTTCATCTAGCATATCCGCAATTTCAGATTGCTTACGCTATTGTTTTCTTGATTGTTCTTCGATTTGCACGCAGGAAAAGTCCTTCGTGGACAGGTTGATCGCGCCGTTGGCTCGGTTGATAACATCTTGGAGTTGGTTCAGCGATTGCCGTGGATATCAGTCGTGTACGGTTTTTCCTGTACGGTTGGTAGCCGAATCGTGAGAGTCAAATCCTCCAGAAATCGTAGTTATCCTCTCTCATCGAAAGATCGGGATCCCCAGTTTACATCAAGTGGTATCAGAGCCACAGTTGATCGGTGAGAGCTTTACAGTTTTTACTAGATTAAATTTGTTTTCATTACCTACAGTCCACCAAAAAGCCCAAAAATAATAGTAGATTAGTTCATCCTTTCACCTATCTTTTTAGCCGCAGCAATTTTTGCATCTAGTATTTGCATCGTTGAGTTTTTGGTTGCATTCATCCTAGATCTAGTGCTGGTTTAGATTAGTTTGAGCTGCAATCATCTACTAGATCAATCTTTACTTATCCATCTATATTATCCGCCGCCACAAAAAAAAATCCCAAATTTTTCTGCCGCCGCCGCACTTCTGTCTCTTGCGAGCGCGCTGTTCACGTACACCACTTTCACCGCTGCACCGCTTTGTCCTCGCGCGTCTCTTTCCGCTGTCTGCCGTTCGTGCACGTCGCTGATTTCGTTTCCTTGATCGATCTGTGTATTGCCAGCATCACAACACCAGCTCGCGTGTCTTGCTCCGCCTCTGTATCAGGTTGTGGTCTAGTCTTTTCTTTGATCAATCTTAAACACGTACGGTGTGCCTACTAGGTCAGCTCTACTGCTCTAGCTGTCTAGCACAACACGTTCCAGCAAGTTGTTAGCCTACCTCCTGTACGATTTATTTTTGCTAGTAATCGGTATATAAAAAAAAAAGGTGTGAAAAAAAAGGAAACAGAAAGAGAAAGAGAAAAAGAATAGACCGGCTAGCATTTATTTGAGTCACGAGAGTCTCGTACAGTCATACTGGACATTTTCTGTTGGCTGCACCGTACGTTCATCTAATATCCCTATTGTTGAGCTTTGTACAATTAATTGTTCCTAGCTTATATCTAGCTGGCTAGAGCTATAAGTTTTTTTTTTCCTCCACTTTCCGACTCATTTGTTTCAGTATCTGGTTTAGATTGTTTTATCTCTTTCTAGTCGACTGCCAGCACTAGTTAGGAGTTTGAACAATCATTCAGCTTGCATTGCTTTTTGCTAAATTGTGCCACTATATTGTGAGTTGAGAAACCATCCCAAGCTACACTTTTCTACCAATCAGTTTACAGGGTCCGACATTACTGTTTCCTGGTTATCGCTCCATCCAATCTTCATTGATAGTTTGAAGCCAACACCAGCGTGCTGATTGCCACCTGTATCATTGGTAAGAACAAGTAAGAATTTGATAGTAAGCCTGATTTTGTGAGTGATTTTTTTCCCCACCACGTCCTAGTAGTTGAGAGGAATTGTACTATTGTGGTATTTTTCTCTTTGTGCTAACCATGTCAGGGGATGAGCTTACACTTGAGGGCCTCACCGAGGACGTGAAGGTCACCAACGAGCGTCTTGCTCAACTCGAGGGTGCCCAGATCGCGACTGAAGAGAGACTCAAGGCCATCGAGGACGCCCAAGCTGCGTCCAACACACACCTCCAAGATATCTTGGCACGCCTTGACGAGTTGCGAGTTGCACCTCCCGTCGACAACACAGCTGCTACTCGGAACTCGACCGGTGGTCCCACTGCCTCACGAGCTCAGCGTGTGGCTTTTGGTGATCCACGACACCCTGCTACCGCCGTGGCCGGCGGTAACCATGATGAACAAGGAGACTACTACGAGGATTATGCCGGTGACACCGAGGATGACCATCACGTTAACCATAACAACAACCGTGCTCATCGACAACTGCGCTTCAACCGTCAAGGTATGGGGAGAGATCAACACCGACATGAGGTTCAAGGCATTGACAACTCTAATCTAAAATTAAATTAACAATCCCTGCTTTTAATGGTAAATATAATCTTGATGATTACCTTGATTGGGAACTTTCTGTTGAACAAAAATTTGCATGTCATGATATTCCTGAAAATCAACGAGTTAAAACTGCTACTAGTGAATTTACAAACTTTGCTTCTATTTGGTGGAGTGAGTATTGTCGTGTTAATGAGAATAACATACCTACTACTTGGGATACTTTAAAACGGGCTATGCGACAACGTTTTGTTCCTTCATATTATGCTCGTGATAAACTGAATGAATTGGCACGTTTAAAACAAGACACTAAAACTGTTGAGGAGTATTATCAAGAACTACAAACTGGTTTAATGCGTTGTGGATTAGTTGAAACTGAAGATGCTATGATGGCTAGATTTATAGGTGGTTTGAATCGTGAAATACAAGATATATTGGACTATAAGGATTACAATTCTATCACTCGTTTGTTCCATTTTGCTTGTAAAGCTGAAAGGCAAGTGCAGGGACGACAAAACAAGGGACGAGGACATTTTTCTGCAGGTCGTAGCACATCATGGACACACACTCCTGCTGTCCCATCAGCTCGTGAGTCTACACCGGCCGTCTCCAACAATGGTGCACGTTCAACCACAAAATCAGTAGCACAGGTGTCAGAGGTTTCTACAGAACCGGCGAAGAGTTCTTATTCTACCGCCTCCACGGGACGCACAAGGGCTGTCCTATGCCATGGTTGCGGAGGGCGTGGTCACATTAAAAAGGAGTGCCCAAATAAGCGAGTCCTAATTGTACGGGAAAATGGTGAGTACTCTTCTGCTAGTGATTTGGATGAAGATACATATGCTATGCTTTCCACTAAACCTGCAGGTGACACTGACGATCCGGAGGAAATACAAGGTGATGCTCACATGGCGGATAAATACCCAAGTCTTGTCACCATGCGTGTGCTAAGTGCACAGGAGGGGCATACTGAATCACATCAGCGCCATAATATTTTTCAAACGAAATGTGTCGTCAAAGAACATTCAGTTCGTGTAATCATTGATGGGGGAAGCTGCAATAACTTGGCAAGTATAGCAATGGTGGAGAAGTTGTGTCTCACCACTACACGACACCCCCGTCCATATTACATACAATGGCTCAACGAATGTGGTAAGTTGAAGGTAACACGTCGCGTAAGAGTGCATTTTACAATTGGATCCTATCATGATTATGTTGATTGCGATGTCGTACCTATGCAAGCATGTTCCTTATTGTTGGGTAGACCTTGGCAGTATGATAATAGTGTTATCCATCATGGTAGAATAAATTCATATACTCTTATGTTTGAAGGAAAAACCATAAACTTGTTGCCTATGACTCCTGATGAAATAGTAAACATTGATAAATCAAAAGAAAAGGATAAAGGGGAGAAAAGTGAGACTAAAACTGAGCAAGAAATTCCTACGAACTATTTTGAGACAAAACATAGTATGCTTGCCATAAATTCTGAATTTTATAAGTCAAGTGTTTCACCTCCAGATTTCGACATGACTAATATAAATCATTTGTCTAACCCACATGAGCTAATGTCTTCACAAAGGAATATATATACTGTGCTACGTTTTGCTTTGCTCTATGATGGGTTTCAGGTTGATGGAAGTCGAGGACGACTTTGTTTTCAAGGAGGGGAGGATGATGAGTACATGGCCAGTATAGATACGTGCATACGTGACGTGGACTACAACAAGACGCTGCAACACCATCCGGCGGGCGATTTCGTGGACGCCTACATTCGTTCATGTGTGCATGCATCGCCATGGGCGTGTACACATGCAGCTACATGCAAATACTTCTGGTGTACACATGCAGCTAATACGTACAAGTACGTTTGGTGGTGGGCCCTATTGCATGTGATGATGGCAGGCACATGTGCACCAACGCGAGAAAACAAGGAGGAGGTTCAAGGCGTACGTGTACGTGAAGAGTTTCCGGCCGGCCGCCAATAAATAGAGACGTCAATCTAGGGTTTTTAATGAGGTTTTGTTTAGAGAAAAGTTTAGCTCCAGCTACTTTTTATTTGTCTACGCTCGTAGCGGCTAGTGCGACCGTCAAGACATCCTATCGGAACCTCAACCTTCATCTCTTTGAGATTACTGTTCATCTAGCATATCCGCAATTTCAGATTGCTTACGCTATTGTTTTCTTGCTTGTTCTTCGATTTGCACGCAGGAAAAGTCCTTCGTGGACAGGTTGATCGCGCCGTTGGCTCGGTTGATAACATCTTGGAGTTGGTTCAGCGATTGCCGTGGATATCAGTCGTGTACGGTTTTCCCTGTACGGTTGGTAGCCGAATCGTGAGAGTCAAATCCTCCAGAAATCGTAGTTATCCTCTCTCATCGAAAGATCGGGATCCCCAGTTTACATCACATGAGGAGCTGAAGGTATTGGTTAGAAAGAATGATAAATAAAGCAATGAAAGATGCAAATGTTTTTGGGATTTTAGGTTGTATGATTGCAAAGATAATAAAATGTCGAAAGTAAATTGTAACAGTTGAAAGCCCAATCCTCTATGTGGCAAGATGACAAGTTCAAATGGTGTGTAACTTATATGTGGAAAGCGTTCCCGAGGGCGGCATGGATATCACTAGGCATAGAGATTTATTAAACAACACGTTGCATATCTTGTCAAGTTTTAATCTTCTTGGGGCGGAGCCATAACTAGGCATAGCTAAATAAATAATCTACAACCCCTTATGATGGATCATGTAGCCAATTAAATGACTGCACAAGAATTATTAAGACACAAAGTCCCACCATAGCATTACACTCTAAGGTCCCCGACACTACTACCCACATAATATAACTGCATGACTCCGTCTTAGGCTTACTTGTCCTCCCAAGTCTTCCTCAATTCATTACACTAAGTTGTTCTCCTATGAGCCCTTACAGGTGAAGTGTTGTGCAGTCGACGTTTGCACAACACCATCATAGAATGACATAGAAGATAAACTCTTGACAAAATACCAACACATGTTATATATACCATTGCCAATTCATCCTATGCCCTCAGGAACATATGGGAACTACTCACAACGTGCAAACATGATCATAATCAGTGGCATAAAGGGTACAACACAATCTGAAATAAATACTTCACCACCAAATAATGACAAGTACCCAATCACAAACATGAATAGGAGCACAAGACAATGATCTAGGGTATAGCAACTCTCAAACTATGAGGGGAACGGAGTGGATCACGGAGATGACGATGGAGATGGTGATGGACTTGGTGATGGACTTGATGTAGAGGCCTCCTCCCACGCCAAGGAGGAGAGGTGATGACGATGGCGATGATTTCCCCCTCTTCGGAGCTCCGGAGCAGCAGGATCTGACCCACTTCGGAGAGAATCAGGAGCTCCGCCGCCGCCACGGCCTCAGATAATTCGGGAAAAATTAGGGCGTCCTTTTTCGGGGAGAACGAAGGCGTACATAAAAAGCCACAGGCGAGGAAGTGCCCGAGGCCCTATTTGGTGGGTCCCACGCGGCCCCTGTACCTGGCCGCGTGGGCCCACCCCATTTGGGCCTCGTGGCCTTCCTCTCTTCGGTCTTCTTTCCATTGCCCTTCTTACGAAGAAAAACTGCCGTGGTATTTTTCCTTTAATTATTTGGGTTCGCGAAACTCCTGAAACAATAAAGACAAGAAAAGGGGGGTATTCTGCCTCCTAGATATTAAATACCAAAAATAGGGACTTTGTATGAAAGTCCCATAAATCATCTAAAACATGCAAAACGTTGATATAACAGTGCATATAACATTCCCATATGATAATATAAGGTATAAAAAATGATGATATAAAATGCACGTATCAATTATGCATGTCTGTATAAACAACTTAGTCTTTTGCTGTATTAAGTCAGCTTTTTTATTTGCAAAATTCGATTTTTATGCCTCAGTTTATTCTGGCCTTGACACCTTAGCCTTTAAGCGCCGGCAAACCAATTGCGAAACAAACTTGCTGAGCAAGAGGGTACGTAGCGACCAATCTATTTAGACCCAGAACAAGTGCCGCCTTTCGGTGCCGAAACGCTTTGAAGCAACCCGGCGCAAAAAGCTATCAGACAAACATTATTTTGGCAAAACGTTGTTTTTTCATCACCTTAAGGCGGATTCAATATGAAAGACAGTTTACCAACAAGCAACACAGGCAATTTCGGGTAAAAGATGATAACAATAAGATCATTGGGAAATAAAGGATGGTATAGATTCTCGAATTTCACATGAGAGGAACCAATTTTTATTTCATGATCACATTGGCATGGTTACAATAGAATTTGCTAAGTGTAAAAGGGACGTAGCTGAGCGATATTCCACGGACGTTTCGTCTCATCTAATTCGTCATTCACATGCCTTTTCCTCTTGCGACCTTTCTTCCTGGGATCTTTCTTTGAATCCCTTAAGTCGAGGAGATAGTATGACCCATTTTTCAGAGCTTTGCTGATAACGAAAGGTCCTTCCCATGGAGGGGATAACTTGTGATGCCGGCTTTGCACAAGCCGAAGCACTAAGTCGCCTTCTCGAAAAGATCGATTCTGCACTCTACGGCTCTGATAGCGACGTAGATCTTGCTGATAGATGGCAGATCGTTGAAGAGGTAGCTCTCTTTATTCTTCGAAGATGTCCAAGCCGTCTTGACGTGCTTCTTCTGCATCTTCTTCGATGTAGGCTGTGACTCAAGGCGAATCGTGGATCATGTCGGTTGGCAGTACCGCTTCTACACCGTAAACAAGGAAGAAAGGGGTGAAGCCAGTCGATCTATTTGTGGTAGTACGAATACTCCATAAGACTGCCGGCAATTCATCAACCCAAGCGCCGTCTGCTCGATGCAGTGGGGTTTCAAGCCTCGGCTTAATACCCTGCAAAATAATGTCGTTAGTGCGCTCTACCTGTCCATTGGATTGCGGATGTGCCACCGATGCCATGTCGAGCCGGATTTTTTATCGGCTGCAAAACTTCGATAGCTCACCGACGGCAAAATTTGTGCCATTGTCAGTGATAATGCTATGCGGTATGCCGAACCGAGTTCTTATCTCGACGATGAACTTCGTAGTTGTAGCTCCGTCAAGTTTCTTGATGGGCTTTGCCTCCACCCACTTTGTGAATTTGTCGACCGCCACCAGCAGGTGAGTTAAGCCTTCTCTTGCCATCTTGAAAGGTCCCACCATGTAGGCCCACTCTAAATAGCCCACTCGGCAAGCGAAAAAGCTGAAAGAAGAAAAAGTGGCATAGCCCACCTAGGTCCAGGCCCAGTAGTGCGCATTACCATTAATTACGAGTGAAGGGCATAACAAGCATCAAGGACTTGGTGGCCGAATGGTTTGTAGTTTTTTTTTGAAACTGATGATTTGTAGTTGGTAGGCGACAGTCGGAGGTCTCGGGTTCGATCACCAGGTTCTCTCTTTTTACTGCATAATTGGTGGAGCGGGAGGTAGCATGGCGGGTCCCGCCCGTCAGGTGTGGGTCTTGATGGGCCCCGCACGTCAAGCGTGTCCTGCCTGGTGACACGATGTGAGGCGGGTCCCATGTGTCATGCGGGGTGGGGCCAGGACCCACATGTCTGCCTGAGGGATGGGGTGGGTCCCACATGTCAGGCGGGATGGCGGGACCCACATGTCATGGAGGTTGTTGGTCCACATGTCATATCCGCGGGTACCATATGTCATACCCGTGGGTCCCACTTGTCAGATTAGTCAAAAGTCAATGGGTGTGCTTCTCATGAGTCAATGGGTCCCACATGTCAGTGAGTTCAAAACCATGACTGAATAGTGACATGTAAGCGAAAATGACACCTAAGCACTGACACTTAGGCAAGACTGTTGAGTTGGCTGTCAACTAATTCGAATGACCATTTAAATTGGTCGTAATCGGCTGAAAAAAATGCCGTTGGCTAGTGCTGTCTGGACTATGACCAAATCATGCAATGAGCCTATGACCTTTCTGAGAAATTTGGTCGTTATATTTTTGGGTTTGTACCCTCTAAAATAGCTTACGACCAAGTGGTTCAAATTGGTCATAAATTTATGACCAATTTTTCCATGGTCATAAACGAGCATATTTGGTGTAGTGAAATCACTTTTAGTCAAGTTGACACAATTGAGGATAACACACATTTTTAGTCAAGTTGACACAATCGCCCACAAAAGGAAGGGAGGACAGATATACCAGCTTGATTTGTTCCATCCGCTTGGAAAGGGCGACTATTTGACCAACTATGTGACACCCGTACGTAGTACAAATCGGACCCACTTCTAACGAAATCGGTAGGAGCTTCTACAAAATGTTAGAAATACCTACGAATGTTTTTATATTCAAACCCAGGGTGCTATGTACTTATAAAGTGGTCTATTATTTTCTATTCCTTTGGAGGTTCCGCTTTCGGTGAACCATTTTGGAAGATGCTTCACAAAAAAGTCTATTTTTTTTACACTAAAAAAATGGAAAACAGGTTTTTTTATAAATAGAAAACCCTAAACCCGTTATTCAACATTGTTCTACATCCAAGATACACGACTGTCCGAAATATGGCCTCATTCTGACAAAGTATGCTATATTAAAGGCCATACCCTAGCTCATTGGAGTCGAAAGCCATATTGCACATTTCTGAAAGTGTTTTCAAGAAAAACTTCCAAATGTACCCATATTGCACACAAGGGTTCATCTTGTATTGGAGAACAGTGTTGCCGAAGAAAGTGTTCATTTGCTTTACATAGAAAAATCATTTTTCATTTTTCGAGTTCAAAAAATGGGTTGTTTTGTGAAGCACCTACCAAATCTATGTTGCAATTTTGAACCTGTGTGTGGCCTAATGGTTTCGGGCGCCAGGGAGAAGTAGGAGGGTGAGGGTTCGAGTCCCTTCCCCACGTATTTGTTTCATTTATACTTCCTCTTTGACATGTCGGTTCCATATGTCCGTTGGGCGGGACCCACATGTCAGGCTGGTTGGACGGGGCGGGATCCACATGTCATGGCATGACTGTGCGGGACCCACATGCTAGGCTGGACTGTTTGTGACCCACATGTCAGGCTAGCGGTACGGGGCAGGACGTGGCGGGACCCACATGTCAGGCTGGCGGGGCGGGACGCACATGTCATGGCTAGATTATGCGGGACCCACATGTCAGGCTAGCGGGACCCACATGTCATGGCAATTTGCTATCTGGTCCCACATGTCATACCCGTGGGTCCTACCATTCAGCATAGTCAACAAGTCAACATGTACTCCTCCTACCAATGGGTCCCACAACTCAGTGAGTTCAAAAGCATGACTGAGTAACATTAGTACTAACATGTAAGAGAAAATGACACCTAAGCACCGACACGTAGAAAAGGTTGCTGAGTTGTCTATCAAATAATACTCCCTCTGATCCCAAATAAGTTTCATGAGTTGGGATAAAAATTGGTCCTACTTAGTTCATTTGTCACGTCACTTAAAGTGGATCGGAGGGAGTATGAATGACCATTTAAATTGGTCGTAATCGACTAGAAAAAAGGTCATAGTCTAATGTTGTCTACATTATGACCAATTATTGCAACGAGACTATGACCTTTCGGACAAATTTGGTGATTAGTATTTCGGGTTTGGTCCCTCCAAAACAGCTTATGACCAAGTGGTTCGAAATAGTCACAGAGCTATGACCAATTTTTCCGGAGTCATTGACAAAAGGTCACTAGTTTTCTTGTAGTGACAAAGGTTTTCAGTGATAAATAATCAACGATGCATTAAGTCCTTGTGCAGATAATCAAACTTGAGAGGAAGAACTAGATATTGGTGGGCGCTAATCATCCAACAAATCCAATCCTCTCATTTTTCTTTATGTTTGGTAATGCTCAACCTCTCTATGTATGCTCATCTTATATCAATGTAAATGAGAAAGAGTTTTCCTCATTTCCATTGAAAAAATGGAGGCGGATTGCAATGTATGTTTGGACTACTAAGAAAAGTATACTTTAAAGTGGTAGGAACTATGGAGACCTAAAAGGTTTTCAAAGGATGAGGTGATTATGCACGTCAGGAACACAATAAGAGTTGTTGTCATCGCCATCTGCCTCCAACATCTACATCTACGTTTAGGAATTATATTAGAGCTTAGTAGTTGCTACTACATTCCGGCCTAAGCCAAAACATTATTTCAAGATCATGTTTGTTGTGAGATGATAATTTACTTAAGTCCGAGGACAATGTATGTTCAATATATATGAATGCTATCTTCTATGGACATGCTCCCATGTGAACAAGTTATTTATTATGAATCTTGAGAGTGATACACACATCCATAACACTGACGATACACATAGTAAGATGAATGATTTGAGTTCTACTTTTTTGCCCAGTCGTTAGGTCAAGAAGGAATTTGACACTTTTGTGATCCTTCTCTAATGGGAAAGATGGCTAAAATGACATTTATTGGTCATGTAGAATGATCAACCGACTTATTGATTAAATTTATGTGCACCAATGAGCTTGGCCGCGCACAGTGCATTCCTCCACTTCATTACCTTCAGGAATGAATTGAGTAGATATGGGTATATCTATTTGCTGGAACTTGAGTCTGAAACCATTAAAGAGTTTAATAAATCTCAAAATGAGGTAGAAATCATCTTAACAAGGAAATCAAGTTTCTATGATCAGATCATGGAGGTGAATATTTGAGTTATGAGTTTGGTGTGGCATATAAAGAGTTGCGTAATTGTTCCACCGCTTACGCCCCTAGAACCCCATAGAGGAATGTAGTTTACGAGAGACGTAATCAAACCTTGTTTGACATGGTGAGATCTGTGGTGTTACTAACTTCAACATCGTTATAATTTTTGGGTTATGTTATAGATACTGCCCTTTTTACACCGAATAATGCACAATCAAAATCTGTTGAAAGGACACCATATGAGATGTGACATGGAAATAAATCCAACTTTTCTTTTCGTGCATATGTAAAGTGTTTACAGGTGAATAAACTCAATCCCAAATCAGCTAGGTGCTTTTTTATTGGTTATCCCAAGCGAACTCTCGTGTATTCCTTCTATGACTGCAATTAAGACAAGGTGTGTTGAAGGATGGTTTATACGATCCCACGTCAATCCCACTCTGACGAGCAGAAGGGAGTTTATTTGTTCGGCGGGTGGGACGGGTCAATAGGGCTGGATCGAACGCGTTGTATGCAAAGACTTTATTCATAGAGGGGCCATAAGATCATACAACCTGTTACAAGAGTATCTCGTCGAGCTTATAGATGTGCTCGACCGGGAAGTGTTTGTGTCTAGGATTTAGGCTATGGAGGTGATGAACGCGAAGGCTTTAGCTCGGCATAGATGCGATCGTCTTGTATAGGAAAAGGATGATCTTCACGATAGATGTACTCAGAAATTTATAGTCTTGGGTAGAATCTTACGACATTTAGGGTTTGAAGTTGTCTTGTATGTCAATCTTGATCTTTCAACATTCCTTGAATGTACGTCATTCTTGAGGCAATCTTCCAGGAGACTTCTTGCAGCACGACAAGTTTTGGTCGGTGGAGCCTCTAGAAGTGGGCCACCCGGCGGGGGAGTCTTCGAACGTCGTGGGATGGAGTGGTGCAGATCCATAAGATTATGGTCTAAACTCAAACCCACTTATCTCCCACAAGGTGTTTGTAACAAAGAGTTTTGTGTGTTACTCGAGAAAGAGTTCCTTATGTAGATGTTGAAAGAACAAACGATGTCACCTAGAGGGGTGGTGAATAGGCGATTAAAACTTTTCCGGTTAAAGGCTTGATAATTACGGAATACTAGGTGTTTAAATTAACAAGCCAACAACCTAAGTAAACTAGGATCACCTATGTGCACCAACAACTTATGCTAAGCAAGACAAACAACAAGGTGATAGCAAGATATAAAACTTCAAGCACGAAAGCTATCACAATGTAAATTGCATAAGTATAGAGCTCGGGTATAGAAATAACCGAGGCATGCGGAGACGAGGATGTATTTCCGAGTTCCTCCTTGTTAAGGGAGTACGTCTCGTTGGAGGGGTGTGAGCTCGCCACAAGAGGCTTACTCAAGATGCCACAAAAGGCCTCACCCTATTCTCCGATGAACCTCGCCCCAAGGGTTAGGTTCACCTTCCACTATCGGAATCCTTCAAGGCGGAATCCGGAGCCTTTACACCACTAAGCTTGGGGCACGCATCCAAAACCGAATTGGAGGCTCCCAAGAATCACCACAACACCGTCTAGGGTCCAATGAACCAAGAGTAACAAGCTCACAATCTTCACTTCCACGAATCTTCGTGGAGAGAGCAAACCGATGCACCAAATGCAATGTCAAGAGCACAAGTGCTCAAATCCTTCACTCTCAAATTCCAACTAAGCAATAAATGCTTTGGGGGGAGGAACAAGAGAGAAAGAACAAAGAGGAGAACCACAAAAGAACTCCAAGATCTAGATCCACTAGGTTTCCCTCAATTAGAGGAGAGATTGATTGGTGGAAATATGGATCTAGATCTCCTCTCACTTTTCCCTCAAATATATGCAAGAATCATGGGAGGGATTGAGAGGGAGGCAAGCTTTCTAAGGTCAACAATGGTGGGGGAGAGAGGAAAAACATGCTGGTAGAGGCTCTGGTCTTTGGGGAAGAAGGGGTCCTTTTATAGGTCCCCACGAAAAAGAGCTGTTGCAAACTGCTTACATCGGAGACTCCGGTCTGCTCAGACCGGAGACTCCGGCCTAGGGCCGGAAACTCCGGTGCACCTCCGTACCAGGGTCCAGTACCGCACCGCGTTTTGGACGAAAAATAAACTGCGCAGACCGGAGACTCTGGTCGAGGGCCGGAGACTCCGGCCTACAGAAAAACTACAGAAACATCAACACGAAAACGAAGATATCGTTATCATCCGAACTCCGTTTTCGATGTTCTTGGGCTCGTTGGAATCACAACGAAAAGCTCTACAAGAATATACAGAGAAACATCATAGTCCAACAAGGGAGAATAAAAACAAATGGTGAAAGGTAAAACATTTCTATTAAAAGATAACCGGTAAATCCTCCACCATCAAGAAACCAACAAGTTTTTTATCCGGACTCCGTTTTCTATGATCTTAGGCTTGTTTCAAAGATAATCACAAGCCCTATAATATCATGCAAATACACATCATAGTCCATCATGTGAGGAGGAAACCACAAGAAGAGAGTTTGACCTCTCTTAGAAGAGAAAACTGGTAAAACCTCCAATATCAAAAACGCAACAAGATATTCATGAGATCCGTTTTTTATGAACTAGAGCTTGGTATGAAGATGAACACAAGCTCTAAATTCTCACATGGATAAAAGGAAAATAACAACCAAGAAATATGATATGCCAAGAGTGCAAAGGTTTGAGCTCTCCACAAAGATGCGATCAAGTTATTCACTTGAGAGCCCCTCTTGATAGTACGATTATCTATCCTATAACCCGGTCTCTCAACTAACATCATGAGACCGGTAAAATAGAAAACCTATCAAGATCATACCTTTGCCTTGCGCATAATCCACTTGAGCTAGATGATGGCGATCTTGACTCCCTCAAGTTGGACCACCTTTCTTGATTGTGCATGCTAGCACATGCTTGATGAATACTTCTTCAAATTCTCCCCCATACATCATTATGGGAGAGCCTTGCTAAGCTCCGTCTTCATGTATTCACTTGCACTTCATCTTCTTCTCTTGATGTATATGATGGCTTGGTCATCATATACTCTTCTAGAGTCCAACACATTAACTCCAATCTTTTCCCATGGACAAGATCTATAAAGATATCTCAATGCAAACATTAGGCCATAGATATTGTTATTAATTACCAAAACCGCACATGGGGGCAACCATGCACTTTCAATCTCCCCCATTTTGGTAATTGATGACAATCCCTTTTTAAGAGGGTTTATATAAAGAATATATAGAGCATCCTTGCAAGACAAACAAGCAAGGATGCAAGCGCATTAAAGGCAAATGCAACAAAAGCATAAAACCCAAATTCCCTTAAACCCTCTAAACTTCTCCCCCATTGGCATCAATTGCCGAAATGGGAAGAAAATTTAGAAGGCCAATATAATATGAGTTCCTCAAAAAGGTGTGCATTTCTCAAGATATGAGTGGAATCAAATGCACATATCCATTGACGAATAATTAGAGGAAATCAAACTATATTGAGAATCCAAAGATTGCAAAAAGATGAAATCATTCTAAACATCTCCACAAAGGAGAAAAGCAATCGAGAAGATCCAAAACGAAAGTTCTAAATAATGGAGAAGCTCCCCAATGTTCATGCACTATTGAGGAGTGCACAAATATGGAATCCTCACTCCCCCAAAATCATCTAGAGCACACCACAAGTGCAAGGGTGTAAAAACTAAAGCAAAACAAAGCACTTGGACCAAAGATGTGGTTGAGCCATAAGGAAATACCAATTTTCAAAGATTCAACATAAGATAGGCCCAACCAAGATAAAAGAAGATCTTTAGAAAGAAGTATGTTCACAAGCTTAGGGATACCAATTGGAAGCTAAAACCAATTGAAATGCCAAAAGCTAGTGAGAGCATTTAGCCAATAAAAACAACATACTCACCATGGTAAGCATGAGATAAAAGATCCTCAACAAATACATGAGTGTGCAAAGATGAAAATAAAATTAAGATAGGCACTCCTGAAACAAATTTGGAGCCACCAAAGAATTATAGATAAAAATCAAGGTAGCTCAAAAGAAATAGGATACCAACTAAAAGGTGACCTCTCTCATATGTATAGGTTTCTAAGTAGACAAATCATTAATGATATACATCCACAAAGAAACTTGCACATATGAAATGGTCGATGAAGGGGAGACCACGGTATCCAAAAGGGGAAGTCATGAATATACAAAAGAGATTATTGCTTAAAAGCATAGCACATAGCTCAAATTTATCTCATTGTCTATAAATGAACTTCAAAAATATCAAAGGCATCACACATATCACAAAGTGAACAAGAGATAGTGGAGATGCTTTGAGAAAGGCAACAAGTATCATAAAGAAACAATACCAATTGAAGAAAAGGTTTTTGCAATTTCATCACAAATATCAAAAAGATATACCAAGTGAAGAATATAAGCCAAAACCACAACAATTGCACATAAAAGCTTTCATGCCAAGAAGCAACCTACACAAGGTTGAGACTAGAAAAGTATGCATGAGGTAGATACTTGTTACCGAGATACATTGACGATGAAGAAGATGAGAGTTTGTTTATCATCAAAGCTTGACTCCAATAATCACATGGTGAGAACACCTTCATTATGAATGAGGCAAGCATCCAATCCATCTCCATTGCACCTAAAACAAAATTCAAGCACAAAGTGGTTCCCAAACTCATTGGGTCCCATAGTAGTTAGATAAACTACAATATATAGGAAACACTCCACATAAATATGTGCATATCGATATGAAATTGAATTCCGTGCACATCTTAGCTGATTTAGGAACAAATGGTTTCTCAAATAATATATGGAAATGCATATTAGAGAAAAACCACACCAAGCAAACTCACACAAACAAGAGCCAAAGGATAACCAAAATGAAAATTGGAACTTGTTCGAGCCAACATGCCACATAGGAATAAGATAATTTACAATATCAAATCTAAGTGGAAAACCTCAAATGTTCATATTTTTATGGGATTGTAATATGCACAAAGCTTACTACTCCCCCATAATGTGATAATTCATTTTATCTAAGCAAGAGGCAAATAAAACCAACTAGAGAAATTAATGGACATTGTAGAATTTGAATTTCTCATGAATATGACATATCACATAGTAACTAGATAATATTGAAATATCAATACTAGGTGGTGTGCCTCATGTACACACATTTTTAGTTTTGTGAAGTGCACAAAGCATATCACTCCCCCAAAATGGGATGGTCCATTAATATCTCAAAGAGCCAAATGAAATCCACACAAGATCCAATAAAGCTCAACACACAAGTTTACACATATATGATGCGCAAATTAACATACACAAACTTGATTGCTCAAGGTAAGTAAAAGGCACAACATATACAAGCACATGATAGGAACAAAACTAACACATGCAAGGGAGCAAGCAACTTTCAATGTATATATGATTTAAATACAAGTTACCGCAAGGAGGAGCATTGGATATGAGATAGAACAATATGAATATCACTTGATTTTGTTTGCTTTTAAAATCTCTCCGGAAGGTTTTTGTAGATACACTCTACTCGCTCGACATGTGCAATTTGTCCTACCATCATGATGACCCAATTAATCAAGTGCATCCGACAATTTTATTCACCACACGTGCTCAATCTGGTGATCAAAACAGTTGAATGTCTAAGATAAGTCTGTTTCCATAAGGTGGAAATACGAAAAATAAAATGTAGGTAGCATTATAATTTGCTAGTAGAAATTTCTACTTATTTTCTCACTTGTGAGTTACCACAACCTGCGCTATTTTAATTTCAAAGCTACATGCAGACATCGACTCTTCTCTTTCTTTTTAATAGGCTACTCAACTTGAGGAGCATTGACTTGAGTCTTCTTAGGAGGTGGCCTTTTTTCAACTCGTGGTTGAGCACGAGATTGAACAAGAGGCCGCTTCCCTAGTTGCTTCTCACTAAGAGGCTTCTTCTTCATTGGACAATCCCTAACATGGTGCCCTTCTTGCTTGCACTTGAAGCAAGTAATCTTGGCCGAATTCTTGACTTGTTGTTGGCCCTTCTTCTTCTTCTTCTTCTTCTTCTTCTCAATCTTGGACTTGTTCTTGTTGTTGGAGTTGAATCCAAGTCCACTCTTGTCATTGGGGGATTGTTGCACACTCAACATGTTGTCAAGTGCACTCTTCCCTTCATGACGTTTATCTAAGCCTTTCTTCAAAGAAGTGACTTGGGACTTGAGGTATTTTATTTCCTCTACATGGTTAGTGGCAATAAAAACACTAGAGGAAGTAGAAGCTTCATTGTTATAGTAACAAGGCAAGGAAAGTAATTCATCACATGATGTACCAACATTTTGAGTGGACGAACTATTAGGACTAGCACATGGCAATATAGCAATTTTAGTTAAATTTGTGCTATTATCCACATGAGGCTCACAAGATGTTACCTTGGTGGTGATAGCCTCATGAGCTAACTTTAGGCTAGCATAGGATGCTAGAAGATCATCATTAGAGCTAGATAGCTTTTCATGACTTTCTTCCAATTTCCCATACTTGCTAGTTAGCAACTCAAGTTGAGCCCTTAACTCAACATTCTCCTTCAAAATAGACGCTTCACAAGAACTGGAGTTAGTAGCACAAGCATCATTAACATTAGGAATGGAAGAAGACAACTTGACAAGCTCTTCCTTAAAGCTAGAACTTTCCTTTTTCGTGACTTTATATTTAGCATGAGCATGGTCACGTTCTTTAATGAGTTTAGCAATTATTTCATTATGAGACTCCTCAATAGATTCGAGTTTCTCCTCAAGAGAAGCCCGAGTCTCTTGCTCTTCCTCAAGGGCATATTCTAAAGGTGCTTTTTCATCCGCATCCTCTCTTTCAATCCTTCCTTTTTCTACAAGGCTTGCTTCCAAAGCCTTAATAGTAAGCCCACGCTCAATTAGAGTTTCCATAATTTGAAAGAGGTTAGCATGAGCATTTTTATTTTTAGGAAGGGCATTAAGAACCATTAGACCTTTCTTATGAAAGGACTCATCATCATCCACATCATCTTCTTCATCATTATTATCATTATCATTATCATTACTACTAGAAGATTTAGCCATAAGGCAAAAGATGGTTGATGAAGAAGAACAATTAATTTTTGAACTACTCAAGTTCACATCTTGTTCCATAGCTAATTGGGTTTCCTCTACATTATTATTCATACAAGAGTTAGAGGGAACACAAGCATTTTTATCATGGCAACAAGATAAAGGAAGCATATCATCATGAGATTTATCCAAGCAATTTTTGGATGATATGCAAGGACTATCAACACTAGCATGTATGACATTTATAGTGCTATGTGTGTTTAGGTCCAAAGATGAGGCATTGCAATAAGATAGAGATAAAAGATCATCAACAATGAGCTCACTATCAATATTGCACAACCTATCACTACTCACCATCACATTAGTTTGTGGCTTACCACATTTTGGTGAAGTAGACGAAGATGAGAACTCATCACGCCCAGAGGTGGAGGGAGACCAATCATCCTCAATAGTCATGGACTTGCCGTATTTATCTTGAAGCTTTGTCCACAATTCATGAGCGTTTCAGAGAGGCATGATTGACTCAAAAACTACAACACTCAAAAATTTGCAAAACTCATTAGAAGCTAGAGCATCTAGATATAAGTTTTTCTCATCCTCTAAAGTCATACTTTCGTAATCCTTTGGAGGAGAAAAACCTATATCTAAGATACGCTCAATATTGGGGTCCACGACCCGTAAGTGACTAAGCATATGAGTTTTCCAAACATTAAAATTTGTGCCATCGAATATAAAAGTGGGATCGTGCACTAATTCTCTAAACGACATCTTTACTCTCTAGGCGGTAAAGCCAAAAAAGAGAGCCGAGGCTCTGATACCAATTGAAAGAACAAACGATGTCGCCTAGAGGGGGGTGAATAGGCGATTAAAACTTTTCCGGTTTAAGGCTTGATAATTGCGTAATAAAACTAGGTGTTTAAATTAACAAGCCAACAACCTATAATAAGCAAGAGAGTAAACTAGGCCTCACCCTATTCTCCGATGAACCTCGCCCCAAGGGTTAGGTTCACCTTCCACTATCGGAATCCTTCAAGGCGGAATCCGGAGCCTTTACACCACTAAGCTTGGGGCACGCATCCACAACCGAATTGGAGGCTCCCAAGAATCACCACAACACCGTCTAGGGTCCAATGACCCAAGAATAACAAGCTCACAATCTTCACTTCCACAAATCTTCGTGGAGAGAGCAAACCGATGCACTAAATGCAATGGCACTCAAATCCTTCACACTCAAATTCCAACTAAGCAACAAATGCTTTGGGGGGAATAAGAGAGAAAGAACAAAGAAGAGAACCACAAAAGAACTCCAAGATCTAGATCCACTAGGTTCCCCTCACTTAGAGGAGAGATTGATTGGTGGAAATATGGATCTAAATCTCCTCTCACTTTTCCCTCAAAGATATGCAAGAATCATGGGAGAGATTGAGAGGGAGGCAAGCTTTCTAAGGTCAATAATGGTGGGGGAGAGAGGAAAAACGTGCTGGTAGAAGCTCTGGTCACTTTGGGGGAAAAGGGGGGCCTTTTATAGGTCCCCACGAAAAAGAGCCATTGCAAACTGCTTACACCGGAGACTCCGGTCTGCTCAGACTAGAGACTCCGGACCAGGGTCTAGTACCGCTCCGCGTTTTGGACGAAAAATAAACTGCGCAGACCGGAGACTCTGGTCTAGGGCCGGAGACTCCGGCCTACAGAAAAACTGCAGAAACATCAACACGAAAACGAAGATATCTTTATCATCCGAACTCCGTTTTTCGATGTTCTTGGGCTCGTTGGAATCGCAACGAAAAGCTCTACAAGAATATACAGAGAAACATCATAGTCCAACAAGGGAGAATAAAACCAAATGGTGAAAGGTAAAACCTTTCTATTAAAAGACAACCGGTAAATCCTCCACCATCAAGAAACCAACAAGTTTTTTATCCGGACTCCATTTTCTATGATCTTAGGCTTGTTTCAAAGATAATCACAAGCCATATAATATCATGCAAATACACATCATAGTCCATCATGTGAGGAGGAAACCACAAGAAGAGAGTTTGACCTCTCTTAGAAGAGAAAACCGGTAAAACCTCCAATATAAAAAACGCAAGAAGATATTCATGAGATCCGTTTTTGATGAACTAGAGCTTGGTATGAAGATGAACACAAGCTCTAAATTCTCACATGGATAAAATCCAAATAACAACCAAGAAATATGATATGCCAAGAATGCAAAGGTTTGAGCTCTCCACAAAGATGCGATCAAGTTACTCACTTGAGAGCCCCTCTTGATAGTACGGTTATCTATCCTATAACCCGGTCTCTCAACTAACATCATGAGACCGGTAAAATAGAAAACCTATCAAGATCATACCTTTGCCTTGCACATGATCCACTTGAGCTAGATGATGACGATCTTGACTCCCTCAAGTTGGACCACCTTTCTTGATTATGCATGCTAGCACATGCTTGATGAAGAATTCTTCAAATTCTCCCCCATACATCATTAAGGGAGAGCCTTGCTAAGCTCCGTCTTCATGTATCCACTTGTACTTCATCTTCTTCTCTTGATGTATATGATGGCTTGGTCATCATATACTCTTCTAGAGTCCAACACATGAACTCCAATCTTTTCCTATGGACAAGATCTATAAAGATATCTCAATGCAAACATTAGGCCATAGAGATTATCATTACTTACCAAAACCACACATGGGGGCAACCATGCACTTTCAGATGTGAGTGGGAGAAAGTGCACCTCAACGAGACTGGATAATTTTCATCATTAGGTCAGAGTGGCGCCGCGTTGTAAGTAGTTTTGTAGCTTTCCACTTTTACTAATACAAAAACCGTACATGCGATGTAGATATTTCGGTCGAGCCAGCAACTGACTCGCATGAGACTAAAGTGGTACACGTACGAGATATTGTTATTGGACAATGATGATCTTGTGAACTACACGGAAGCAATCAAGGGCCTGACTTCATCAAATGCCTAGATGTCATGAAATCCGAGATAGACTCCATATACCAAAACAAGGCTTGGAACTTGGTAGACCCCCTGGAAGGTGTAAAGCCAATTGAATGTAAATGGGTCTATAAGAAGTAAATAGACGCGTATGGTAATGTACACATACATAAAGCTCTAATTATCACAAAATCGTTTACAACAAGTTTAAGGAGTTTATTATAACACGACATTACCTTATGTAGCGATGTTTAAGTCTGTTTGGATAAATCTAACATCTGTTCAAATAATTCTAACAAGTTTTGCATATTTCGATTACGCGATACAAGACGCTGTCTTCAAGATGTTTCATTTGTGGCGTCATGTTGTGAAGCCCGTGTGCAGCAGATGTGCATCATTGGACACATCGACGGTTGAGCAGTTTAGGGGCAGAGTGCCCAAACCTGCAACCAGAGGTCGTCCATGGACTTGTAGCTACTGTTCAGCCTTGCTTGTAGCCTCCGACCTTTGTTATTTTTCAGGCATTCTGCCTCTTTTATTGTAAACTTGTTCGAGCTTGTAATCAGTACTTTACATCCAAACTGGTTGAGGGCTTTACTAATTTAAAGCGGACTCTTTCCAGCCTTCTGTCTAAACAAATATTGTTAGAGGCCGTATTATCCTCTTTTTGGAAGGAAAAAAAATGACTTCCAAGCAATCAACGCAGTTTCTTATCTTTCATGTCCCTTTTCCCTCACCGTCCTGTAACCGAAGTGCCAATGTCACAATCCTGCTCTTAACTTGTTTTGGTTGTCGTAAACACGTTTGCTCAATAAACTGAAATAGGAAAAAAGAGGATATTATCAGGAAAGCGTGCGGTCCAAACCAACAATGACATCAAAATCTCTCTATTTATGCTCACTGTACCAGTTGCGTTGCAACAGTTCCATCTGTAAAAATCATGAAAACAATGATCTGTCTTAGCCCCCTGCTAGCTCTGCTAGCCGTGGCAGAGTTCTTGGCGTTGACGTGCCTTCTCCGGCCAACTCCGACTGTGGCGAGCGGCCATGCTGCGGACCGCGTCGTCGGTTTGCCAGGACAGCCGCCGGCGGTAGACTTCGACATGTACTCAGGGTACATCACGGTGGAGGAGAGCGCCGGACGGTCACTGTTCTATCTGCTGCAGGAAGCGCCCGAGGAGGCCCAGCCGGCGCCGCTGGTGCTCTGGCTGAACGGCGGGCCCGGCTGCTCCTCCCTCGCGTACGGCGCTTCCGAGGAGCTCGGCGCGTTTCGCATCAGGCCGGGTGGCGCCGGCCTCTTCTTGAACGAGTATCGCTGGAACAAAGGTACTACCGAATTTGGTTGATCGAAGAAAGGTTCACGCCTTCTTAATTTAGGGCCGTTCGGATTCTCTCCGCTCCCCAAACGCGCTCCAGGAGCGGGCGGAGCAGCGCCGAACGTAGTAACTCCGCGGAACTAGAAAAGCGGAGCCGAAGGAGCTGTAGCCTATTTTCACGGAGTTGCTAAAACCGAGCTCCACGTGCTCCGCGAAGTTAGAAAATCTGGTGCCGAGAGGAGAGGATCCGAACAGGCCCTTACTTATTATTATGGTTCTTGTGTTTGAAAAATGAAGTGTGAACTTTGCAGTGGCGAACATGCTGTTCTTGGACTCTCCGGCCGGCGTTGGGTTCTCCTACACCAACACCACCTCCGACCTCTACACCTCCGGCGACAACAGAACAGGCAGGCTATCTAAATATTAAACGTTTGTAATAGTTACATGACATTCTGTTCCCTGGCATGATCAAAGGTAAATGTTTGCAGCTCATGACTCCTACACTTTCCTGACAAAATGGTTCGAGAAGTTCCCGCATTACAAGTACCGGGACTTCTACATTGCCGGCGAGAGCTATGCAGGCATAACTTCTTCTCCTCCTATGCTCAATTTATACTCTGTTTTCTTGTACTGAGTCGTCCTTGTGAACTCCAGGCCACTATGTCCCGGAGTTATCCCAGCTCGTACACCGGGGAAACAAAGGCATCGACAAACCCATCATCAACCTCAAAGGCTTCATGGTCGGGAACGGCGTCACCGACGACCACCACGACTTCGTCGGCACGTTCGAGTTCTGGTGGAACCACGGGCTGGTTTCCGACGACACCTACCGCCTCCTCAACGACTCCTGCCTGCACGACTCCATGGTCCACACGTCGCCGGCGTGCAACGCCGCGTTCAACGTCTCCACGGCGGAGCAGGGCAACATCGACATGTACAGCATCTACACGCCCACCTGCAACGAGACGGTGGCCACCACGCCGTCGGACGTGAGCCGACGGCGGCGGCCCAAGGGACGCTACGTGAGTATATCCTGGACCCTGTGATTTCCGGCGTCATAATGCAGTAAAGGGACGCCACTTTTCGAAGCGAAACGCCATTACTGGTTGTTGTTGCATGCTTGTGCAGCCATGGATGACTGGATCGTATGACCCGTGCACGGAACGATACTCCACGGCGTACTACAACCGGCAGGACGTGCAGAGGGCTCTCCACGCCAACGTGACCGGCGCCATGAACTACACATGGGAGACCTGCAGGTTTGTGCCATACGATGCTCCTTCGCTTTCCACTTAATTCCCACTATATATGCTGGAGAAAAATGTGTAGCAGTTTCTGTTTCTAGATGGCACACGAAAAGGTCGATGCTCTACTACAAGTGCATCGTTTCTGTTTTGCATGCTTGGTCAGTTATGTTGGCAGCAGCTTGAAGGAGAAGATGGACAACTCAAAAATAGTTGTAGCACTGCTTTATTAATTGGGCTATGCTCATTTTGGCTTCACATATATTTGGAATGAATTTCAGTGACACCATCAATACCAACTGGCGTGATTCTCCGAGATCTATGCTTCCTATTTACAAGGAGCTCATTGCAGCTGGCCTAAGGATATGGGTCTTCAGGTCAGTTCATTACTTTTTGGGAATGGAATTCTTTTATTGGTTCCAGCTTTCCCAGTAATGCGACAGCATTTCTTAACTTGTTCAGAACACCGCGCAGCTGCCACGATTATATATTAGGAATGTCTTGCTAGGTAAATTCATAAGGAATTTATTGTTCAATATCAGATAGATCAGAAACGTTTTTCTCCTTTTTAGAAAATCCAAAAGGTTTTTCTCTAGATGCATTGTAGATTCAGAAAAGTTCCTGATAGCAGAATATGCTAAGATAATAGTACTCTGATCCTACACATGTTGATGCATACGTGATGCATCTCAATGATTAGATTTTATACAGATCAGTTCAGAGCATATTCTTAGACAGTACAGGTTAAGATAACAGTACTCTGCTCAATCTGCTGAACATCATGCACGATGCTGAAACTAACTTTTTTTTTTTACAGTAAGTGCTGAAACTAACTCATCAGGCGCTCCGAGTTAATAACTAGAGATGCATTATCCAAATATATGCACACAACATTCCCCTGTAGACCCGTCAGTACAACAGCAACTGGCTAGCCTAGAACCGGACCACAGGACGTCTTTTTTCCTCACATAATATGAGCTGTACATCATGCAAGGAGCTGACACTTACAGCATCAGCAGACAGTTCACCTGAGCTTACCAGAGGAATTGCCATATTGCGTTGCTTCGATTAAATGAAATAATTCAGAAGTCGCCGCACCGAGTTATTCCTTCCGTTCCAAATTATATGATGTTTTGCATAATAAAACTGCATAAGACTGAAATGAATGAACAAACACGCTAAAACACGTCTATATACATACGATTTAAAAAAAAAGTTAGAACATCTTTCTTTTTTGAAACGGGGAGAGTAATAGTTCGAGGGCAACGGGCAACAACTAGACCACGGACGTCTCTTTTCCTCACATAATTAGCTATCTTTACTCCTTCGGTGTCTTCATTTCGAAACACAAGGGAGATTTCTTGGAATTCCTCCCCGATTCAAAAGAAACCATGCTACATAGTTCAACCAGCCACAACCCACCACCAAACTTACAAAAAAAACACAAGGCAGCTGAGTGTTGTTGATGATTTATCAGCTCTGGCCTGGCGCGCAGCACAGTTACCGTGCATGAACAGTTACATAATGTCTGTTCTGTTTATTTCCCAGCGGAGACACAGATGCAGTAGTCCCCTTGACAGCAACAAGATACTCCATCGGCGCTTTGGGTCTTCCAACTACTATTAGTTGGTACCCATGGTATGACGACGCCCAAGAGGTCAGCATCGATCATTCCACTCAACTTGTCTACTTATATATAGATTATATTATGGAGACCCAGTGATGGGCATGGAGATTTACTAGATCAGTTCAAGTGAGCAGCACATGGAACTACATATATCTTCTGCTTATCTATTTGCATTATTTCCCTATCTTGGATAATTTCACATGGCCGAATGGAGATTGCACTATGCATGTAACATGGCCGAATGGTGACATTAAATTTTTGCTAACTACTACTTCCTATGTTCCACAATGTAAGCAAGCCAAATAACTTACTAAAAAGGCTTATATTATAGATCAGATGAATACATGTCATGAGCATAATTAACCATTTCTTGTTTGACGAATGTCTCGATTAGGTCGGCGGTTGGAGCCAGGTATACAAGGGCCTGACGTTGGTGACCGTCCGAGGCGCAGGTCATGAGGTTCCCCTGCATCGCCCACGGCAAGCGCTCGTCATGTTTCAGCACTTCCTGCAGGGCAAGCCCATGCCAGGCCAGGGAACAAGTGGAAGATAATAAAGAGATGTAGTCAAATAGCTATCTTTGCTGTGAAGCAAAAAAAAAAGTGGCAAAAGTGATCATCAATAAGATCGGTCTTCGGTCCGAACCTTGTTCATTCCCTACTACAGTCTCGGAGATGGATGAGGGCCTTGAGTCTTCGACAGAACAAAACTTCAAGGCCCCTCTTCCACCTCCACAATATATTCAACCCCGAGATAGATTAAAGCGGCTGAAGTTTTCACCAAAATATAATAAATTGGCAACATCGGCAGCCTCCCTCGAGGAGGGCCACCAAGCCCAATGAGTCTTCTAGACTAGAACTATCGTGACATCGAGCAGCCGGCGTCGGTTCAAAAGCTTGCCTTGTGCAGAGTTACAAGTCTAGTTTAGTTTATCTGTGTGAAACCAGACAATGTAAGGAAAGGTTAAACAACCTCCGCTTCCGTCTAAGAATGAAGGAATGTTCCAAGTAAAAGGAGACGGAAAGGGTGGAGATATAGGACACGGATTAATGGCTCTCGGGTACCCGCACACGTGATATGAGCAAAAAATAGAAAATGAAAAGAAAGTCCAAAAATGGTGAAACTATTTGTGCTAAAGGATGATCAAGTATTCTACTCGTGTAAAATATTTGACATATAAATTATTCTCCTAAACTTCTGGGCAAAAAAGACAAATCTCTAACAAATATAGCGTGTACATAGTGAGTTTTTGGCCAAATCTTTCCCACAGGATATAATGTAAGTTATTTTTTGGAGGAAATTTTAATAGGCTACAATACTTGATAATGTTTGACCGAATGTCAGTTTTGAAAATTTGTGAATTTTTTAAAAAAAAATTGTTTTTAACTATCAGAATATATGGTACCCAGGTTCTCCTATGTATTTTCTTGGAGGTACATCACTATACTAGCAAGAGGATATTACACTAGACTTCAATTGTCATGCACAACATAATCAAACACAATAATGGAGAGGGTGAGCACAATGTTTTTCTAGTGTTTGATCAACAGTGGGACAAGACCCTCTTGTCAGGTCACCATAGGGTGTTCCTTCCGAATTTGCTCAATATCTCACCATGTACCGAGAAGTTTGTGATGAACAAATCCGTCGACAACTGTAAGATGATTTAGTCGAGCATTTGTGATGTTCAAAGAAAACGAATAGTTCGAGTGTCACGTTGTTTTTTAAAACTTAACAAATTTAAATTATAATTTATGTAGTTGTATAAATATATTATTTCTTGTATAAATTATTTTTAAACTATGTAATCTAGTTGTATCTCATTTAGATAGAAATAAAAACATAATAAAAAAATAATAGGGCTGGTGTGGTTTGGTAAACGCGGTTGGGGGAGCCGTCCGCAACAGCCTGGACACGTGTCCGATCAGCGAACATTTTTTCCAATGTGCCGGATAGATTTTCAAAGACATCGGTAGGTAGAAATGCTCCTGCAGGACACCAAACGCTGAAGACTAGGATGGTGAAACCAAGACAAAACTCCAAAGGCTAGTCGGAGCCTCCAAGCCGAAGAGAACGACTCTGAAACTGTTCGATTTCGATTTCATCGGCCTGTTATGTTCTCGTCTGAGCCTCCAAGCCGACGAGAACCAAAACAGCCACAATCTAATTGTCATGTTGTATCTCGTCGAACGATATATTGTGAGGGTCCCTGCAAATAATAGCCCAATACGCTGACGCCGACGAGGTTGCAGACTTGCAGGTTTCTTGTGGTTATCTGCAACTAGCCCAGCATTCCGAAGCAATGAGCTACCAGCTGAAGATGACCAGGAGTGAAGTAACAGAGCGGAAATCGTCGTCTTCGGAAGAACAGCAGGAAAAGGTAAGAGCAAGGCGTCTGCATTCCAGTTGTCTTTCTGTGTGAATTCCTGCTGGACATGGTTGCATCTCTGTTTCCATTGATTGTGATTCTTTAATTTTTTTCTAATTCACGTAATTTCAGAGGAATAAACAAAACCTTCATATCACAACTACGATATCTAATCATAAGTAACTATTACCAAATTGATCGAGGGAGTAACTATTAACAAAATCTTGGAACTTTTTCCGGCATCCCCATAGAGTGTTCGTTTTGGAGGGTGCCAGACAAAGGAGGGTGCTGCCCCAGCGGCGTCCCCCAAAACGACCTGACGAGTTTCAGATTTTTGGATTCTCTATGATTTTTTTTTTGTCGCCTGGAAAAACATGGTACATAGCCACACATAGCCAGAAAAAATCGTGTGAATGGATCGCTTGAGAAAAAACATAACACACCGACATGCACATGCGTAGGCACAAAAAATCCTCCCATGTGATCGCTCATCCGCCTGACCATGGGCATTAGAGAGGGTGACATGTGGGCCAATCCAACGCAGGGGCATATGTCCCGCAACTATGGGAGTTCACTCGGAGGTGCCGAACAATGTCCGGACATGTCAGGATGACTGCCTGCCCTTCCGGACGACGACCTCTTGGACGCCTAGACAATTCCTCATCCACCCCCGTTCCTCTATGGAGGGGTGGCATCTTCTAAGATGTCCTCCCCCTCCCATAACCCACGCGGCTCTGAAAAATTTATTTGGCTACGAGCTTGGAAGAACCTACTTGCACCCAATCGCCGCTAGAGCGGCCTGGGCTGACCAGAACCACCGAAAACATCTCAATAGGTGTCACCTCAGAATACCCAAATAGCCCCATTGTCACTACCCCAAACATACACGAATTCTAGACATAATCGAGGGTGACAAGACGTATTCAAATAGATCTTGTAATAATGTCAGAATCTGGTTCCATTCTAATTGTGTTAATCCATAAATATCATTGCATAAAGTAGAGGAGAGACGATGTTTGGTAACGCAGTTCAACGATCAACGTCTACATCTGCGGAGCATGCTTAACGAGCGCTCCTCCCATGTACAAATCAAAGTATCATCGACGACAAGCCCAACTCGGTATACAGACACTACAGATCTTCAGACGCCACGCTGGTCCGGCACCCCTACCACGGGCACCGGACCGTCCTCTAAACTCAATCTCATGTCTATCATAGCTTTTCGTCTCCCTGTCTATTTTGGCTACTCACGGTGCCTTTATATAATAAGCCTTGGTTACAGTGTTCGACTCCAACACTACAACCTACCGTGTACCCAAGTCCAACTGTAGACTATACACATATTCAACACAAACTCCAACACAACTCTTAGACCAGCACGAATCACGACGCAAATTCAACGGTCAAGAAGCCGACTAAGATTTTGTTAAATTATAGACAAGTTAGAATTAGCAAAAGCGTTTATTTATTTATTTATTTTGAAATGAGATAGATGACTATAAGAAAATTCCCTAAATTGCATTTCACTAACAATCGTTGTCAATCAAGAGAAATCTCAAATTGCATTTCACTAACAATCGTTGTCAATCAAGAGAAATCTCATCAGGCCGCATTAAATCAATTGACTCACGATAACGTCCCTCCAAAAATCCCATGAATAAATCAATTGGTAGTGTTTATGATATGTAGCTTAAATATAGAGATTAATAAATATTAGTGAGATGACGTGGATAATCAATTGGCTAAATGAATGGATCATAGGATAATTTGTATGTTAAGATAGACAATCATTAATGTATGTTAGTGGAATTTTAGTTATAAGAGGTATGGATAGATCTTAAAATAATGTCAGAATCTAATTCCATTCTAACTGTGTTAACATATAAACTCCTAATTAATAGTATGGTGTATATTCAAGAAAAATTCAAAGTGTAGTCGTCCAATGATAGGAGATTATTTTATTCATTTATTTATTTATTTTGAGACGACTATAATATACTCTCTCGTATCATAATATATATTTTTATCCAGGGCCGGCCCATACTTATACAGGGCCCTGGTGCAAATTATAGGAAGGCCTTTATACGCGCACTTTTTTTTTCAAACGGGCAGGAGCTACACATAATGATAGGAAGAGAAGAGAGAGCTTACGCATCATTTTAAACTTGGACTGATCGACACACATGCATTTTTTTCGTCCGCTCACTGCTCCCGGTGTTGATTGGGTGGACTGCACATGGGCCTTTTATATTTTCTGAGGCCTAAAACTAGAAATTTTGGTTAAGACTTCATAACTTCTACCTGGGCCGGGCCCCTGGCTCGCGAGGGCCCAGTGCGGGCGCACCGTTTGCCCGGCCTATGGTCCGGCCCTGGTTTTATCTATTTGCATGCGGACAACATACAGATGTATATAGACGTAATTAGTATGTAGATTTACTCATTTTGCTCCGTATGTAATCCGTATACAAATAGCTAAAACATTTTATATTGTGATAGGGAGAGAATTGCTATTTTCCCTGCTAACAATCCTTGTCAATCAAGAGAAATCTCATTAGGCCGCATTAAATCACTTGATTTCCTAGAGCATCCCTCCCAAATCCCATTGTCCTGCACATGACACTGTGAGAAACGCTGTTAAGTCTCGGACCCTCTAGTTAATGCTCAGCGGCCAACTGCCCATCGGGCCCGACGACACTTTGAATGCGATAAACAGACGTGAAGCAATTGCAATTGCAATTGCCATTGCCTAGAGGCGAGAACAGCACGAACGTGTCGTAATACACCAGGACACTATGACTATAGTACTATACCTGTGTCGGTCGTGGCTGTCTCTCCATGATGCCATTATTGCCGCTGCAACCACACTCTCACTAACTGCCCTTATCATCTTCAATCTCGTCCAATGATATATAGCGAGCGTCGCTGCGCAGCAAACCCAAAACGCAATGAGCCAGCACTCCGGAGCAATGAGTTACCTGCTGAACAGGACCAGGAGTGAAGCAACAAAGCAGAAAGCGCCGTCTTTAGAAGAACGGCAGGAAAAGGTAAGTGCAAGCTGCCCTAGCTTCCCAGCAAATTTTTGTGTGTGAATCACTGTTTGGCATTGACAGTTTAAATTTTGTTACTTCTCATGTGAATGGGAAATCTAACCAAGTATTTTCGTGTATTGGTTGTGTGCATCCATTGATACTATGTAGTCTCTTTCAGCTTAGACCTTCACAAAAGAAATCGTGTTCAGTTGCTTCGATCTGAGAGAAAAAACATCCATTAAATTCGGATTTTGTCTGTACCACTATATATGTAGACATATCCAAAATCAAAAATCAATATCGAGGCAATTTTTCCTACTGCATACATATATAATCCTCGTAGCACATGATATATCGATGCTATATGACGTGCACCCACGGTGTGCAATTTTTTTAACTTGAGACTGGCACAAGGCTGAACATAATTAACTACCAACTTAATTCTTGATTTGGGCGTTCTTGCAGGTAAATGAAGTTCGTCGTCTTCTCGGGACTCTGATGGAGGAGATGCCGAGCTTCCTGTCAGACAGCACCATCCGCCGTTTCCTCCGGGCGAGGAACTGGAGCACGGAACAAGCGACCAAGTGTCTCAAGGATACTGTCAAATGGAGGCGTGAGTACAGGCCGGATGCGATTTCCTGGGTCAGTAAAATTTAGTATCAAAATAGCCTTATAGATTACTTTGCCTATAATTACCTACTCATAGTTTTGTGTTCAATTACTCGGCTTAAACTGATTGTGTAAGGGAACGCTTATCTGTTTGGATCAAATGGCAGGAAGACATTCCAGAAATAGAGTACGAGGCCAGGAGAATGCATGTAGCCGATTACCTTGACAAGAACGGTAGAAGTGTCCTGGTATCAAACGTACCAATGAAGGTAATTATGCTGCCGCCATGACAATCTATCAACGGATAAAAAGAAGCATACTATGTTTGACTTTAGATTGGTCTAACGCCCACTACCTTGTACACAAAAACAGTCTAAAGTCTCTTGGAAGGACCAGATAAAGCACCTGGTATATCTCCTAGAGTATTTCGCCACGAACTCGGCGGATGAACAAGACGACTACGTTGTTTGGTTGACTGACTTCCGAGGCTGGTCAATAGCGAGTACGCCATTCTCCACGACCCGTGAATCCATTCACATCATCCAAAACTATTACCCAGGCTTGATAGCCGTCGCTATTCCATTCGACCCACCGATGATCTTTGAATCTTTTTGGAAGGTATATAAAGATTCCACATTGTGTTGTTTCAAGCATATATACTATATCAACGTTTCTTCATAATGCACACATCATCCATCGTTCGTGGGCGTCAGGCTATCTCAGTCTGATCTATGAACTGTGCCATTTATTTGCTTTGCAGATAGCTAAGAACTTCGTCCAGCCCGACATGAAACACAAGGTGAAGTTTGTGTATGCTAGCAAACCAGAGAGCATGAAGATCATTGCGGACATCTTTGAGTTGGATACGCTGGAGCCTTCATTTGGAGGAAGAAGCACAAGTACTGCGTTTGACATCAACAAGTATGCCGAGAGAATGAGAAGAGCCGACAAGATGAGAGGAGCATCCAAAGATGCAAATGGCTACAACTGATCTCACTGGCCATGGCTGAATTCAAGTTCCTTGTGAGTTGTACATGAACTTATGTAGCTGGTGCACATCTTGCCCACACGCTTGCTACTATATATATGTAACCCCGCCGATTCTAATTAAATCTTTCACCCCATCCTCATGAATATACTAACTCACGTCTCTTACATAAACCTCGAATTATAAAGTGAGCCTAGCTAAGCCAATTCTTTTTTTTTAAGATGAAAGAGCTTTCTCATTAATTAAGAATGAGTTTTCCCATTAATTAAGAAAAAGCTATCCCGTCACAATCAAAGGGTAGCTACGAACATTACAGAGGAGAAATTGGGGGATAGAGATAGAGTTAAGACGGGACTCGGGGACGGTAAGGTGAGTTTGGGGAGAAGAATACATGGGTCATTTCATAATCAACACCTTCCTCCCAATGATCTAGGTGGGAAGCATTGAAAAGGACCGTTCTCTACACGGACCTCTCATCGAAGAAATAAAGTCGATGCTGAAGGCCTTCGCCTATCATTCGGTCAGAAATCTGCATCGATGGTGCAACGGAGTGGTGCATTTTATAGCTAAAGAAGGCTGTGGGAATAATTTATGTAAAACTTGGGCGGATTCTCCACCGGAGTTTATTGTTAACTTATTAGCATCTGAGTGTGCCAGTTAATATAAATGTAGCCGACTGATCTAAGAAATAATACCTTTCTCTAACAACAAAAATGGCTTATATAGCCGATGGCGATCAGATTACCCCCACATCACTGGATCAAACTCTTTTGGGCGAATAGTTTAAACCCATTGTATTTGTGATCAAAATTACCAATGACACCCGTTTTCATTTTCTTAGCACAGATTCACCGATTCACGTTAAGCCTTTCGTAGAAAATACCGATATCAACTGCATTTAGTCATGTTTTGACACCAGCCCTAGCAGGTTTTGCGTATCCTATTGATCTCCTCCAATCCTGCTCCCTCGAGCTCTCTAGTTGTCTCCCTAACTCTTACTCTCATGGCCCAACGGAGGCCTTTTGTGGTACCAGCTCAAATAAATAACAGCTCTTTATCTATACTTCTTATAAGATAAAATCTTACTAACAAACATTAAATTAGTCTATCTCTATATGCAAGGTGTGCACATCATCCACTATGTGAGCCATTCATTTATCCATGTCATCATCACATCATTCACTATTTGAGACATTCATTTATTCATGTTATTCCATATTTATTAATGATATTCATCCATACATGCAAGCTATTCACATTATAAATTATTTTAGTTTACAATTTTGCACGTCATAAAATTTTAGCGATTAAATATATGAACATTTCATACTAATTAAATTTAGATTTTCGACTGTTGTGGCTAATCAAGTTCTCCATATTTTCAAAAAAAAAAAGATCAGTTCATGCATCGAATATCCTTCTTTTATACTATATATTTTGTAAGCTTACCGCTGCAACGTGCGGGGTATCTTTATAGTTTTATTTAATTCAAAGGCTGATAAATGTTAATACTAGTGGTTAAATTGCGACTAATCCCTCCTGTTCATAAAAAGTGTCGTACAAACTTTATACGAAGTGGGTGATACTTTTTATGGATCGGAGGGAATAGTATACATTGTACTAGTGCACCAGTCGTAACCGCACCAAGACCGACGGGCCCCGGCCCAAGACCATAAATGGGCTCCGGGCCAATAATAATTTGCATGTACTCTGTACGTCTGATCGTTGTCGGTCTGAACGGCAAATCCTATATATCGCCCAGCGGCGACGCAAATCGGCTCCGTCGCCAGAAGTGTACCGCTGATGGGTCGGCCCGTTTGACGGTATTTTTCTGCCTTTTTATTTCTTCTATGTTTTCTTTTTTTTACTTTTTTTCTTTTCTTGTAGTTTTCTTATCTATTTTCGTTTTTTCTTTTTCTTTCTTTTCTCGTTTCTTTTCTTTTTTTCTTAAAAAATGTACAGCGTCACAAAATGTTAAAATTTAAAAAATGTTTAGATTCAAAAATTATTCAAATATGAAATTTGTTTGGATTCAAAAAATGTTCAGATTGGAAAAAAATATTCATATTTAAAAATTGTTCAGATTCAAAAATTGTTAAATTTGAAAATTGTTCAGATTCAAAAAATATTCAGATTAAAAAAAATTCAAATTAAAAAGGGTTCAAATTTTGAGAAACATCCAGATATAAAATTTATTAGAATTTAAAAACATATTTTAAAAACACAAGAAAGGAAAAAAACGCTGCTTTTTTATTGGGCCGCGCCAGACCGGCCCATGAAGCTACTCGCTTCGGGCGATGCGGCCAAGTTCCGTAGCCTCCAAGCGATATATAGGAGCTCTGAACACCCAAATCCCCCAAATCGACGACATGGAACCCAAATCTAAGGTCGTCGTGCCGAGGCCCCGAATGCACGCTGCACGAAGGGGTGGGGCTCGCCGAGTACGTCAGGTGGCTGCGCGCCGTGACCATGCGCACGCTCTTCTTCCTGGAGCAGCGCCCGTACTACCACGTCATCAGGGCCTATCTTTTTTTGCCCCTAGGACCCCGCTTGGAAAATTCAGATTCATTGTTCAGATTCATTGTTAAATTTAAAAATTGTTCAGATTCATTGTTAAATTTGAAAATTGTTCAGATTCAAAAAATATTCAGATCAAAAAATTATTCAAATTCAAAATTTGTTCAAATTAAAAAAGGGTTCAAATTTTGAGAAACATCCAGATATAAAATTTATTAGAATTTAAAAAATATTTTAAAAACACAAGAAAGGAAAAAAAACGCTGCTTTTTTATTGGGCCGCGCTAGACCGGCCCATGAAGCTACTCCTTCGGGCGATGCGGCCAAGTTCCGTAGCCTCGAAGCGATATATAGGAGCTCGCGGTCTGAACGCCCAAATCCCCCAAATCGACTACATGGAACCCAAATCTAAGGTTGTCGTGCCGAGGCCCCGAATGCACGCTGCACGGAGGGGTGGGGCTCGCCGAGTACGTCAGGTGGCTGCGCGCCGTGACCATGCGCACGCTCTTCTTCCTGGGGCAGCGCCCGTACTACCACGTCATCAGGGCCTACCTTTTTTTTTGCCCCTAGAGATTAAGGTGGTACAGTCTCATCCATGGTGTATACAGAAGCGACAGCATGTGTGGAGGCACGGAAAGCATTATCCATACTTTTTGGTTCCACTTCCATCACTGATTTGCGTGTACATAACTCAGCTTAACAGCATGGGTTATTCAGGTCTCACATAAGGTTAGTCATAATGAGGTAACTTAGCTAGTAACATCACACATATGAAGACAAGTTTGTTTATGTGACGAGTAGTTAATAAGGAGAGAGGTGTTTGTGGTAACAAACTATATTACTGTACAAATTAGGACAAAATAAGTCTATAGACAAATAGATAGAGATATACATGACACCATCCATATGTTACTATGCACTGTAGAGATAGTAACATGGAGTAGTATAACATACGTATGTTACTAGTCTAAGTTACTTTCCATTGTTACTAGCTAAGTATCAGTGTGGTAGGAACAAACGGAAATTAATTGAAAAACTTATACCAGGGCATTTTGTCCACCTCCATACCAAGGCAAAGTTTTAAGCAGTAAGCACTCTCATAAGATGGACAGATGACAGTCTCGAGGTAAAGCAAGTCAGTCTGACGATCGACGGATCAAACGTGATAGTCAGAGTATAATCTTCAGTAAAAGCTAGCTCAGCCAGCGCTTCATTAATTTACCACGAAATCTTCTAATTGATGTACTCGCGGTGTCTGAGACGGCCGGTCAGTCAACGGAGGCAACGACGCGGCGTTAAGCCAGATTGGAGAGCGGGGAGGGGGCAGCGGCGACGCGCGTGCAGACTGGAGGCGGCAGCCTCAATAGCCGTCAATAACGGATAGGGGCGTGGCGGCGGCGCGCACGGGCTGCAGGCAGCGACGTCGAGGTATGGTTCTTGTTGTCAAAGCCAACTGATGTGTCTTGTTGTTTTTCCAACAAACTATAACTAATGGGCCTGTTGGGCCAAATCTTTATCAGCCGTCAGATCAAATGACACTAATGTATCAGGACTATTAGTAATAGGTACTGTAAAACTCACCTACGAACGACTTCAAATTTTGGCGGGAAGATTTGTGCCCAAGAAGTCTCGTAACGCTATCCTAAGATGCATATTTTTCGTCTACAATTTGTATAATATATCGATACTATTGTAGTGGTGAATTAATCAGAACGAGTTCGGTTGTAAATTAATATGATAACATACACAAAACTTGTAGCAAATATAGTCGTGACTCACCAAGTTAAAAAAGAATTTGACGAAAATAGTAGGACTCTACTGCATTTTTTGGGGGTAAAGAGTACAAAGCCTACAAGAGGATTGTATTGAGAAAAAGAAGGCATTTAAACTATAGCAAACTATCTTCCCAGTCAGCGAAAATTCCATATTTTGTCCGCTTAGCTCTAACCTTCAACCATTTTATCTCGGCCTTGAAAACGGCTCTGCACTGGTAAATATTTGGTTTGATACCTTTGAAAACGCAACTGTTCGTGCTCATCCAGATTGACCATGCAACCAAAATAATCAGATGCATGAAAAAAAAAGCAAGTGAATATGTTTTTTCACTAATGAGATGCAATCTAGATCAGATTGACCTGGTTGAAAGATACTTCCAGCAATCTTGAGCAAACTGGGAGTGAAAAAACATATGATCTCTAGTTTCGAGCTGGTTTCTATCATAGAGCATACATTTTTTTTATAAAGGACGCTTTATTAGACTTTAACCGGTTTAATCAAGCTGATACAACCAGAAACGTCCACATCCGGCCTCAGCATAACCACGATGCACACAGCCGAAAGAAGGAGATAAAGAGGTAGACTGTAGAGGGTGAGAAAAGAAACACATAGGGAAAAAACACACGTCACATGTGACAAAGAGTGATCCTATGGTGAAGGTGGCCCGATACGCAAATTATGCTGCTACCCATGTCGAGTAAAAATATATGTCGCCAATTGTTACAACCATGAGCAAACCTCCATAAACAAGTCTCGGTGAACCGGACTCTGAAGAATAGACCACTCCCGGAGATAGTGAGCACAACGGAAGATCACCTACATAGGAGAAGAAAATTTAGCGTTAAAAACTCTGTCATTTCTACATAGCCAAAACGACCATAGTAAAGTGATTTCTCCCACCCAAATGTGTTCTTTAAACGAGTGATCTAGACCGTGCAACCAATTGTTAATAACTGAGCTAGGTGGAAATAGGTTCGAAGCCACTTGGATGCAGACCATACAGAGCGTGCAAACTGGCATTCAAAGAACAAATGCTTGATACTTTCATCGTGATGACATAACACACATTTTTTACTTCCTTGCCAGTTACACTTTGCCAGGTTGCCCTTAGTTAGAACAACCCCCCTACGGAGGAACCAAGTAAAGATTTTTATTTTCAGTGGTACCTTCATTTTTCAGAGATGTTTATTGTTTATTACAGGCACATCAGAGTGTACTGATGCATTATACATGATTCCCACTGAGAATTTTCCATTCTTGAGTAGGTTCCAACGAAATTTATCGTGTCCTGGTAACAGATGTATTTCGGCTAAACGCTCCTGCAGAGCTTGCCATGAGGCCAATCTTATACCAGCGAGATCCCGTCTGAAAGACACGTTGGGTGGGGAAGATCCCAACAGCTCAGCGAGAACCACTTTTGTTACGTGCAATACTGTATAATGCTGGATATTGTTCCCGAAGAGGTGCATTCCCTAGCCAGGAGTCCTCCCAGAATCTTATCTCCGACCCGTCCTTTATACAAAACGATCCATATCGAAAGAACTTAGTATTTACCAACATCAAACCTGCCGAAAAATATGAATCACATACTTTCCAAGACAATTGGGATACAATTTTTGAGCCCACATATTTTTTTCTTCAGGAGTTTGTTGCCACACCTAATTCTCCAAGAAAATTGCTTCCTCCGAAGCAGGTGTCTAGTATTGAGCTTGTCTTGCAACAATAACCAACAGAAGACCCTGCGTTGGAAACTTATCATTCATGACGAATGCATAAGGTTTTTTTTAGATCAGCATGGATCTCTCCCCGATCCCATTTAAGTGAAACCAAACTAGTAGCACAGAGTTTTGAAGAAATGAAAACAAAAGCAAAAACCTGACTAGAAACAGAAGGTAGCACTAGATACTACTATCCCGTGAACAGAACACAACATGCACTGCATGATCTTCCTCCAGGTGAGCGTGGATGTACCCCCAGCACTGGGTAGTAGCTACCCATGATGCAATCCACACGAATTCATTGCAGCTTCGCCCGCCGGCAGACTCAGATGTGCTCTTAGCTTGGAAATCAAGATCCTTATGAAGGGCTTTGATGATTTTTCGGTCAATCACGTGCAACGTACTGGTAATGGTGTTGCGCATTGTTTAGCAAAGGAAGGCTGCATGAATAAATTGTGTAAGGTCTGGCTGGGGTGCCCCCCGAGTTGGCTAATGGGTGTGTTAGACTTGGATGTGAGTGATTAATAAATGCAGCCTAGTTATTTCTCAAAAAAAAAAAAGCATTGGGTAGTAGCTACCCATGATGCAATCCACACAAATAGAACACAACATGCACTACATGATCTTCCTCCGGGTGAGCCTGGATGTACCCCAGCATTGGACAATAGCTACCCGTGATGCAATCCACACGAATTCATTGCAGCTTCGCCCGCCGGCAGACTCAGAGGTGCTCTTAGCTTGGAAATCAAAGAAGAGGCAGCCAACTTTTTGGGCTAATAAAACGTCCATCAAAGATTGTTCGACCAAACTTTCGCTTGATCATGGTGTTGCGAGGAAGATCATGTCCTCCTTTCCCATGCTTGTCTCTTGGGAGGTGTGGAAGGAGTGTAATACAATGATCTTTTAGCATGTTGCGTCGCCGGCGGCCATTGTCATTTCTAGAATTAAAATGACGCAAGAGTATGGTGTTTGGCCGGGGCCAAATTTTTGGGCAATGTAATTTCGGGAGAGTATTCTTCATTGGAAGTCCTAGAGCTTGTCCCGGGCAACTACATGAAACTTCTTCTTAATTAATAAAAATATAAAATATTTTGCATTGTTTCAAAAAAAATATCAACGCCATGAACTGGGCCGTTTTGCTCGACTCCAAATCCTTGAAAGGTTTTTTCTAGTTTCTTAGATAAAGAAGCACTAGACGCCAGACCTGCTTTAGATTAATCGAAGTAACATTGTTAAATACAAGATTGATTCTATTATTCCAAATATCCCAAAGGATAGCTCAGCAGACTACATTAAAATGCATGAAACATTTATTACAAATTCATCTAGAAGTATTTGATTCAAAGCTAGTGATCTACACATCAAAATTTTCGAAAAAAAACCTCGAATGTTCTCTAGCAACTATGCATTCGAAAAAGAGATGTCTAGCCGTCTCAATTTCATTGCACATTCACATTCTAGTGGTTTGGCCATACCTGTGGCCCTCAAATTATCCCTAGTCATGATCTTGTTTTAAGAAAACAGCCAAAGGAAGACTTGGATAAATAGGTTTTTTACTTTTGTTGTTTAGTTATTTCTTCACGCTTGAAGTCAAAGAATTCAAATATGTAGTAGAACTTGTGTCAAACAACAACATTAATTGTTGATAAGCAGGTGCTCCTCTCGATTTTCTATTTCAGTTTTCAGATATTTGTGTTTTGTGTGTGCTTCAGGTCATCTACAAGCAATGGCAGACCGAATTATTTGACACTATTTGAGGATAAGTCATTTTTTAAAATATCTATAGTTGTATCAAAACTGAACTAGCTAGCATGTCTTATGAGATATCAAAGTAGCATTTATCACGGAAATTCAATTCGGCACCCGAGCTCACCAGCTCCTGCTTTTTTCAAAAAAAATAAATAAATAGTGAAACATTATGAAAAATTCTGAAAAAAATTGGAGACACACGCATATAAGTTGTTCACACTCGTGAAAGTTTTAGGAATGAAAATACATACCCTGCACTCTGTGCAAAAAAGACAAAATCAGTGTTTTCAAAAATGTGTTTTTAGATCTATTTTGACCACTCATTTTGTCTTTTTTGTACAGAGCACAGGAGATGTCTTTTCATTCCGAAAAAATTCACGAGTGTGAAAAACTTATATGTGTGTGTCTCTAAATTTTTTCAGATTTTTTCATAAAGTTTTACTATTTTTTTATTTTCGTCTAAAATAACAGGAGCTGGTGTGCTCGGGTGCACAAACGCCGCTCCGCATTTATCAGGCCTACTTGTAACTAACCAATTTGCTATTGGAGCTCAAGATGGGGGATGGCTGCACATCAAGAAAGTTAGGGCACTAGGCACACTGTGCTACTCATTTTAGCAAAGGGGATCCTTGGCGTCCTGATAGTCATGTAAATATGTAATGCTTGATGATTTTGCCTGAAAATCAGGAAAGCTTTCAGTTTACATTGTTTGCCTCCTTCATATAGCATTTGTGACGTAAATAAAGTCAGTTTATGTTTCTTCCTTTTCAAATGGTTACATTTAGCTAAAGTGCCTCTACTTGCTGATCACATGTGTGTGTTCAGCCCAAAGCTAAGCTATCCAGGGCATGTAAGCGTAAATGCATTTATATTGCTGAAAGGATTGTTGATACTTTGTGTTGCTATGCCCAAAGATTGTTACGTGCAGGGATCCTGCATGATAACTTATAAAAAAGCTTATTATTCAATACTCGTAAAGTATATTTTCGAGGCACGATATTTGCAAGTATTAGTTGCTTAACATCTGCATATTATGTGCTACTTCTTTTTATTTTTAGATTATTGATTCATTCAAAGCCCTCTTTGTTCTGTAGGCTATGTACAGTTATGTGATGGGATTACGAATCTTATTTATTTCTGTAAGATGTAATCCTCCTTGGGCCGTCGGCAGGTTGCCCTCACTCTCCGGCCAATGCCGCTGGACAATGAACCTTCAAGTGCTGCCTCCAAGTGCCACCAACCCAGAACTAAATGTAGGCATCAGGAATTTGTATTAGTCATGTATTGCTAGGATGAAATGGGCTCCAATATTGGTTGTCAATGAAAAATTGGAGCGTGGCATCCTTGGATCTTAAGTTTGATCATTTGTGTTTACCTAGATGTGGGTTTCTTATTAGTTATGATATATCACACATGAGATTTTCTTTGCTTAGTCCGAAGAGAAGTGTGATGAAGATGTCATCACATATCACTTGTTATATTGAGGAAATATCAACAGCTCGCTATGTCGCTATGTGTATCCACAAAACAAAATGATTCTCTAATCAATATATTTCCTAGGGATTTGGAGCAGAGGGACAAATGTTGATCTTTTTGTCGGGAGAGATATAAGGCTACGATAATATAGGTCCATTCATTTTAGGGCGAAATTACGGTCGGCTGTTTTTTTTCTCCCGTTGCAACGACGGGCATTGTGCGAGTTTGCTTAAACCCTCTAAAATTAACTAAAGAATATAAGGAACTGGAGGAGTAAATCCCCATAGATTCATATTGCCAATGCATAAACTCTAGCAACCGAGAATCTGCTGCCTCAGGACTAAGTCCATTCATCTCCTTTCCTCGTCAGCGGAAACGGACTGCAGGATATCACAAAAATGCTGAAACTCGGCATAAGCTGCTTCAGAGAAAGGCAAATGAAACAAATCTAGCAAGCAATGAGGGTTGCTGCAGCCTGCAGAGCAGAATAAACTGAAATGTCCACAGATGTAGCATAGAAAGCTAGTTAATTAGTTCTTAACCAATCGGGGATGAGCTAGCCAAAACTTTTATATACGTTTGATGAAAGAAAAATCTTTGGCCAGTAGTCCGCCGCACGCACGAAAACGTAATGATTGTCTTCTCACTTAATAATAAAAAAGAAACCATTCCTACAATATACAACGGCCACTATATGGCATACAAGCGCCCTTCGACACGTAGCATAGTCGTCGCCGCTGCATCTGCACGCACGCATGTTCGTGCGGCGGCCGCTACGCCAGGCAATCATATAACCGTAGTGCATCTATGTCTACATACGGAATATATACTAACTCCGGCAATGACGCCGCTGAATGGATCGATATCGGTCCATAATGTTGATAGATCGCAGGCTACCAAGCGAATCCACAACGTGGGTGTGTCGATCTTACCTTGGCCTATGCGCACACACCTGTATAATCGACATCCGATATCGGTGCAGATTTGTCTTCAGATTTCAGCACATGTGCACGATCGATCCAATCATATGGATCGAACATCATCTCGCGGCGCAACTAACTAGCTAACATGTCTCGTGTCGTTACAGAGATCATAACAGTAGCTAGCTAGACTTCCATGGGGGAGCTTCCTCGGTAGCTACCTTGCTGAATTATTTGTCTGTTGTGTGTTTCTGTCTTGTCTGAGTATATCAATCCAACGAAATGGTTTGTTTCGCTACAGACGATGCTATTTGGTCGATCCGACAAAACCAGCTGATTTATCGGATCAATCTACACATGGTACGATCCCCTTATTTTGGAAGTATGAATGGTTGCACTAGATTCCTTTACAAGCATTAACTATTTATGGAAGCTCAAAGGGTCATTAAAGATTATGATCTTTATATGATTTATATATAAAAAGTTTTATTAACTAAAGATAATTTAGTCAAACGTAAATGAAATGGGTGTAAAAGATGTTCGTTCTACGATTAAGAGAAATTTATTCACTATTTGTTTACCACTTGTCCCTTTGCTCGTCTTGTTTCAATGATAGTGGAGCTTACTTTTAACTACCACCACCAACAATATTACAAATCTATTTTGAAACTAGTTGAGAGTGATAGATAAATTAAATAAGCCGTATTCAGATGGTAGTATTCTCTTTGCTATGGTCTATTCATAATTTTAGCAATGACTAGGTTCTTAACATGACAGGAAATATTAATCATTTGCATATTAATTATTCACAAGGTACATGATCCTAGCGTGGTATTTTCTTCCCATGCCGGAGCAGCAGGAGCCTATGGTTCTGCATGAGACGCCAATGGTTACATTGGCCTACCAGGCTGACTGGCGGCTTTCTAATACATTAGATGGTGCATAAGTGTTTCATCTTATTTGTATTTCGTTAGTTTGTTTTTATATCCATCTATGTTATCCATAATTTCTAAACGATGAATCTGAAACTTCACAGCAAATGGATAGTGTGCATGGATTGATGCAGGGTCTGGAGTTTTATTCCCCTTTTCAAGAGAATTCATTTCGCAATAATCTCTCTGTAATCCCTATACTGTAACCCCCCTACTAGATACATACATGACATCAACATGATACAATGGCAACAATGATGGGATGCAACAAGTGATGACTCAACTTTTGCAAGTGATGACTTAGTTCATTGCAAATGGGAACTATTAGGGTTAGCGCTCCTGGAGAAGAGATAATAGCCAACAATGGATGCCGCAATTTGACTTTAAGAATTGGGAATTATGATTTTCCCACTGAACTAAATATTCTGATGAATTCGCAAGGCTTAGGGCATGCTTGGTTTCCCATATCTTAACCAAATACCATCGTAAAATTCCACGGACATCCTCATGTCCTCATAAAAATCGGTCGATCATGTAGGCAAGCCTGGAAAGTTTTACGGAGCGGAAATTTAAAAGAAAATCCATGTGCGCCCTTAGATGTAATACTAGGTATGGATTGGATGTCTAAGTATGAAGGTCAGATAGATTATGCAGAACGTGCTATTACACTCATAACCCCGAAGAAAGTAATGATCAAACGTAGATCTGTGCTTAACCTTGGAGAGACCAAGTAAGTTGAATTCTCTTAAGAGTGTTAGTCTGGAGGATGTACATATAATGATGGATTACCCGACCAGATTCTTTTCGTATGAGTTATCAGGAATGCCACCGGATAGAGACATTGGGTTTATCATTGAATTGATGTTACAGACATGACCAACAGCCAAGAGACCCTACAAGATGGATGTAGATGAGTTGAAGGAACTTAAGAAGAAACTCAGAGAGTAGTTGGATAAATGATTCATTCAACCAAGTTCATCGTCTTAGGGAGCACCATTGTTGTTTGTGAAGAAGAAGGACAAGACACATTGTATGTGTATGGATTATCACCCACTTACTAAGGTGACGATTAAGAACAAGTACCCACTTCCAAATATTAATGATCTGTTTGACCAGATGAAGGGAAATATCAATGACTTGTTTGACCAGTTGAAGGGTAGTTCTAATTGAAAAATAGGAAGGATGATATTCCCAAGGCCGCCTTCACAATTTTTTTTTCAAAATGGGGTGCCCCCAGCCTCTGCATCGATTGATGCATGTAGCTTTTTATTCCTTTATTGAAATTCAAGTGTTATAACGAGCTACATCACGGATCAGAAAGAGTTGATACATGGATCAACCAACGAAAGAAAAAACACATGAAATGAATCTGCATTAACATGTGATCCGCCGATCAAAACGCCAGCTGCACTGGTTGTATAAATCCCGCGCCACCGATTCTAGCCGGCTGCACCTAGTAGCCAAAGCGGCGCGCTTCTCCGTTGGTTGTAGGTAAGACCACATACGGATCCAGTGTGTGGCTAGTGGAACAACCTGCATGAAGGAATAAGATTGTGCTCTGTTAAAGATATAATTGTTGCGCACATTCCATATGGCCGAAAGTAAAGCACAGACACTAACTCGGATCTGGACTTTAAGCTTTTTAGTGACCCCCCTTAACCAGTTTCCGAACAAGTTTTTTATACTAATAGGGGGATAAATATTAAAAGCCACATGAACGATACGCCAAACCATCTTAGCAAGAGGGCATGTTATAAATAAATGTTGAATCGTCTCATCTTGATCACAAAAGTAACACTTTTTACAATCCTCTCATTTTCGCTTTGCCAAATTGTCTTTTGTTAGAATCACTTTACGGCGAAGGAACCACATAAAAATCTTAATTTTTAAGGGCACCTTCATTTTCCATATGTACTTACCATTAAAATGTGCATCAGACATAAAGACTAAATATAGTGATTTAACCGTGAATTTTTTCGAAGCCGCTAAATTCCACTTAAAAATATCTTGATTATCATTAAGCCGGATTTGCATTAGGCGAGCAAGCAGGTTAACACAAAGATTCCACCTGTTACCATTTAAGGTTCGTCGAAAGGTTAAATTAATGGGTGGAGCTTGTGATAAAACCGAAGCTACCGATACCTCTTTTCTATGAGCTATTTTGTATAGTGTCGGATATTGGCTAGAAAGGGGCTTATCCCCTAACCACGTATCCTCCCAAAACCGGACACTCTCCCCGTTTCCAACGGAAAATGATCCCCGTTCGAAGAACTCATCCTTCACTTTCAAAGGAAAAGTTAATGATGAATTAGGTCATTTTTTTCAAACGAAAAAAGGCCTACGGCAGGGCGACCCTCTATCACCCATTCTTTTTAATATCGTTGACGATATGCTGGCTATTATCATTGCAAGGGCGAAGGATGATGGCCAAGTTGGAGGGTTGATCCCTCATCTAGTTGAGGGTGGGGTTTCCATTTCACAATATGCGGACGATACGTTACTTTTCATGAGCCATGATTTCGAGAAGGCTTTAAATATGAAACTCATCTTATGCATGTTTGAACAACTATCTGGCCTAAAAATAAATTTCCACAAGAGTGAATTTTTTTGTTTTGACCGAGCCAAAGAAATGGAAGATCAATATAGGACACTTTTTGGATGCGAAATCGGCAAGTTCCCATCTAAGTACATGGGAATCCCGATCCACTCCTGTAAACTTCGCAATGGCGAATGGAAACCAGTTTATGATCGGCTTGAGAAAAAATTAGCTAGTTGGGCAGGGAAGCTTTTGTCCTGTGGAGATAGGTTAATACTCATCAATTATGTCCTAACTAGTCTCCCGATGTTTATGCTATCCTTCTTTGCGGTACCCAAAGGGGTACCAAAAAGAATGGATATTTATTGCTCTAGATTTTTTTTGCAAAGTGATGGGCATAAGAGGAAGTACAGATTGGATAAAAGGAATATTTTGTGCCGGCCGAAAGAACAGGGAGGTCTAGGAATTGAAGTTTTAGAGATTAAAAATAAATGTTTGCTTTCCATATCGTTCGCTAAACTACTATCTGAGGACTGTGTTTGGCATGAACTGATTTGGAATAAATACTTGCGCACGAAATCTCTATCTCAGACCGCCTTCACAATGAAGGGTATATATGTACGTATTACAAGACTTGAAGCATAAGAACTATATGACTTGGAAATATCAAATGGACTTCAAAATTATAGTCTATCTCTAAATCATAAATTATCATAATGTATCCTAATATGGCATTCCATTCCCGATCTCGGTTGATTCCACGTGAGAGCCAATGAAGAAGTGTGTTAAACATTGCCTACTTCGGATGTCCAACAGGGAAAAGGAGTGCATGACCACGTATGAGTTGGGCGCGACGGAGACCCGCATATACCACTATAATGAAGCGGTTTCAGTAGGGGGAAAATACTCATGAGATTCAATGCGTTCGCTCTTTTCGGCCTCCTCGCCGATCCCATGTGCTGGTTCCGTGTCGTCGCGCTGGTTCGCAACTCTGCCAGTTTCATCCTCTCGTCGCACCGGTTCTTTAGCTCTGCCATCGCCTATTTCCCTATTTGGGCGGCGGGTCCCAAGCTTTGTCCGCTTTAGATCCCCAGCTTAGGTCCCGATGCGGCCCCTCTCATCGACGTTCCAAGGCACCCGTTCCCAGCCAAGTGCATCGTGTTGTGTTTTCGCCTTGTAGAGGACGCAACACCTCGTGCGGATGATGGCGGCGCTACAACGCCATGCAGGCACTTTTAGCGGCAGGTCCAGGGCTATGTAGCATCCTTGTTTTCTACAATTTGGAGAAGTTAAATTAATTCAATAAATTGATTTTATTGCAATGAATTTATTGATATTTCTAAACGAATTATAAATTTAAGGATTTGAATAAAAATTCAACCTTGTTCAAATATAACAAATAAATCGATCTACTCTCTTTCATGTGTCTTCTCTCAAATAACTCGGCTTCTATATAGAGATTGTTGATTCTGTCCGACCCAACAAGACTCTCTTTGAACGTATATCTTCGCTCGGTCACCAAACATGTGTATTTACTTTGTTTCATGTTGCAATTAAAAAGACTAGTCAAAATCCTGATCTTACTGATCGGATTGACATGGATTGAAGGCGGGGGGGGGTTCAATCCCATCTTAATGAAAATCCTCCCAAATCCCCTTCAATCCACTCCAATCCATTTGAGTAGTGGACTAAGTGAACAAGCCTTAAGGCATGTACAATGGTTGATAAGATAGTTTTATCTTAGATTTGCCACGTAATCTAGATATGTCAATAAAACATGATGTATAATGATGTTTTTTTGTCTTATCTCTAATAACCAGATATTCTAAATTTGTGGTGAGACAAATTATGCTAAGAGATCCTCTCTTAGCTGTGAGAAGACAAGATTTTTTTTCACTTATCTCTCCTCCACCTCAGCAATTATCCTATATAGTAACGCTATGATATAACCATTGTACATATGCCCTTAATATCCCAGTTTTCTCGCTCCCTCTTTCGCTCTTTTATTTCCTTGTTAGAAAATTCAATAAAGAAATTCCTTAAAAGTTCATCGATGAGTTGTACATTGCAACAGACAGCGTGCTTTCCCCGTTCTGTAAATCCTGCACCAGAATCCATTCAATTCCAACCATGAACATTTCATGGCAAATATATATGTGTGTGCATGGCCGGCGATGACATCGACCAGGCAATGCACGCACGAACGCAGACAGACAATTTACAACCGGGGAGGAGGATCGCTCGATCGATCTGATTACAGCACACAATTGCAGTACAGAAATGCACGCGCCGATTGCGCGATCTCGAATCATCTCAGTTTCGGGGAAAGCTAGCTAGCAATGATGATAATTTGAGGAATCAATTCATGCCGGTTTACGTGCATACAAATGCGGCAATCTCTTAATGTGTTGCAGGCTAATTGTCTCTCTGCATCCAACCCATCGATCTGTCAAATCAGATAACCCTACCAGGTGCCGCCACCTGACCCTACAAGCTGCCTCCGAAACAACAAGTCAGACAAGATCAAGAGCTTTAATTAGACAGCATAAACAGATATTCGATCCCTTAAACAATGGGATCCGTTTTGTTTGTAGGAGTAAACAATGTGATTCGTCGTATATTTGTTTGTTTCCAAATATTGTAGATGGAGAACATGGTGGGCTGATCGGAGCAAAGTCTAGCGCAGAACGTGCGGCCACATATCCACGATCCATCCATATATACGACTGCGCATTGCTAGTGCTCAGCCAGTTAAGCGAACTCATCACCCTCGCCCCGGCAGTCACCACCAGAATAGTCGTCCCGTTCGTCAGAGCTCGAGGAGCATTGACCATGAGGAAGGTGTGCCCCAACCTAGACCGGGAGGACGGCCTCGACACCGTGCTCGAGGTGCCGCTCCCCGAGATCCACGACCAGTCGTCGTCGACAGTCCGCAGCCGGCGCCGGCGCCGCACGGTCAAGTCGTGGATGCGGTCGCACGTCGATTACCAGTACCGGCGCGACGGCGCGGCGCTGCCTTCGCGCGCCGACGTGCAGATCATGCTCGGCGTCATGGGTGCGCCGCTGGTGCCCCAGCCCGTGCACGCCAGGAGGGCCATGGCCGGTCGTGACCTCAAGGAGGAGCCCCTCGTAAGTTCCATTGCTTAACTATTTCACCGGCGATCATCGATCGAGATGTCGTTTGCACTAACTGGTTCTGATTTGTCATCGATATTCGCGGCTAATAATCAAGATCATTCTGTTTGCAGGAGGTGTCGAAGGCGAGGTACATAGTGGAGCAGTACGTGGCGGCGGCCGGGGGCGAGGCGGCGCTGAGCGCGGCGACAAGCATGTACGCGATGGGGAAGGTGCGGATGAGCACGTCCAAGGGCAGGGCGGCCAGGAAAGGAATGGGAGTCGGCAGCGGCGGCGCCGGCGAGGTGTCCGGAGGATTCGTCGTGTGGCAGAAGAAGCCAGAGCTGTGGTGCATCGAGATGGTGGTGGCCGGTGGCACCAAGATGAGCGCCGGCAGCGACGGCAATGTCGCCTGGCGCGAGACGCCCTGGCAGCAGGCCCACGCCTCCCGGGGGCCCCCGCGACCGATCCGCAGATGCGTTCAGGTACCAATCGATTACTGATCCCCTCCATCTTGCATTTTCTTCATCTTGTTTCCACCCCCGGCCCCATTACATCTCTGTCAAATGTTACACATTAGCACCCATCTATGGTAAATTTCAACGGTGATCTGTAAATAATTGACAGTTAGACGGCACATCGCCGGAAAACATGGCCGCCCAAACGTGCGCCCATGTGCATGTACCAAGCATATATGGAGTATATATTTTGAGTAGTATATTAATCTAGTGCTGTTATGTGGTGCAGGGTTTGGACCCAAAGTCCACGGCGGACCTCTTCTCGAGCGCGGCGTGGGTGGGCGAGGAAACCGTCGACGGCGAGGACTGCTTCGTGCTGCGCGTCGACGCGGAGCCCTCCGCTCTGGACGCCCGGAGCAGCGCCGACGTGGAGGTGATCCGGCACGCCCTGTGGGGCTACTTCAGCCAGAGGACCGGGCTGCTCGTCCGTCTCGAGGACAGCCACCTGCTGCGCATGCCCACGCCTTCGACCGACGATTGCGGCGGCGACAACGGCGAGGACATGTACTGGGAGACCACCATGGAGTCCTCCATCCGCGACTACCGTGTCGTGGACGGCATCAACATCGCGCACACCGGCCGCACCGTCGTCACGGTGTCCCGGTTCGCCGGCGCCGCCGGGAGCGTGGACGACGGCGTCGACGCGCGCACGAAGAGGCCGTGCACGTCCATGGAGGAGACGTGGAGCATCGAGGAGGTGGACTTCAACATCGCCGGGCTATCCAGGGAGTGCTTCTTGCCTCCCAGGGACCTGGTGCTTTGCAGCTCTAAAGAACAGAAGCAGCGGGAGAAGAAGATGGACCGAAGTGACACCGGTGCAGCTGGTTCCTTTGCGAAGGGCGCTCGTGACTCCGTCAAGGCCGGCGATGGCGGCGACGGTGCTGGTTGCGGCATCGGCGCCGCTGTGGCGAAGAAGGCACTTGTTCCGGTCGTGACTGGACTAGGTTGGTTCGGTCCGGCCAAGGTTGCCGCCGTTGACAGCTTAGACGACGCCGCCGACGAGTCGAAAGACGCATCGACAAGATGAAATGGGCCGTTTGTATATCTACGACACGGTATAATCTAGCTAGATCAGGAGGTGCGCTTTGCCGCGCCCGTCAGCAGAAACGAGTTACTATTATGAGTACTTTTTTCCCTCTTCGAACATGCAAAAGCTTCGAGTAACACCGGTGGAGAATCCTCTTCCCCCTGGCATTCTGGAAGAAAAAAACCTTTGAGCATAGTGTCGATACTATCGTGTAACACATGTCGTCAAAAGTAAACATAAGAATAGATATAAGATAAAGTGAATTCCGCTTTTTATCTATGTGGTGCCTCAAAATATGTAAAGAACGGAGGGAAACAATAACGATAATTGTTCATCCTTCTCTTCACCATTTGTTTGATTCATCGTCATTGGCTCATTGCCATTTTTATGCCTCAGTCATCACCTCACACTTCGCCAAACAAAAATAGGGTTTAGCCCTTCTTTCGCATAAAAGTATTTATAGTACTTTGATTTCTAGAAATACTAAAGTATTTAATATTTAATGTGTTTGGATCCAATCAAAATCAAGGTTTAAAAACTGGAGTATTCTTCAAAACTATAATTTTCTTTGGGTCTGCCTATGTATCAGTTAACTGAGCAGATGAAGTCAGAAAAAAGTCATGTGTGTGTCCGGCCTCCCGCTAGCCCGTGTATTTGTGATGTCCTGTTTTTTTTTCCTGTGCTTTCCCGCTGGCCCGTGTATCTGTATTGTTCTGTTTTTTCTGGGCTTTCCCGCTCGGTTGGCCCGTGTACCCGTGGAGTATTTTTTCCTGGGCTTAGTTCCACAAAACTGTCAAAATGAGCAACTAGCTAACGAGTTGCACAAATCTGATAGTTTTGTGCAACTGGTTTGTTAGTTGATTAAAAATAAAAATTGACAATAATTAGCAACTAAAGCTAACCAGTTGCACAAATCTCATAGAAATGTGCAACTAGTTAGCTTAGTTGCACAAAACCGTCAGAAATGAGCAACTAAGCTAACAAGTTGCACAAATCAGACGGTTTTGTGCAACTGGTTGGTTGGTTGCTAAAAATTTCACTGAAATGAGCAACTAAGTCAACCAGTTGCACAAATCTGATAGAAATGTGTAACTGGTTAGCTTAGTTGCACAAAACCATCGGAAATGAGCAACTGATGGCCTTTAACTCAGCAACGGCGCCAGAAAACTTCTTAGCGTAGTTACCTGCATTAAAACAATATGGTTAGGTTGAGACTCCAAGCGCAGAGTGTATAGTATAGTAAAGACAGTTTCCACACGAGGGATGACTCGAGGGTTTAATATCGAACTCTCGGGGAATCAGTAGTGAAAGGTTTATGTCCTTATCCTTCCCTTGAGAACCTACAAACAAAGTAAATTATTTTGTGCCCTCAACCTCACCAAGTGGTTGTCAAGCACAAGGTGTGAGAATAATATCAAAATAAACAAATGCAAAATAAGAAATAAATATGCAATGATGGTAAATAAATGTGCAAGGATGGTGGAAACAATGATGGATGATATTTTTGGGTTTTGTATTGTGAATGCAAGATATAAAAATGTTTTTGTATTTTCGGATTTTTAAATGGCAGAAAATGGAAAATGCTTAAAAGTTGTTGGAAAGGTGTTTCTTATGATTAAAAATGGACTGGGGTTCATGGTTTTACAAATGCACTCTCTCTTTAATAAAGTGGTAGACAATGGAACATAGGAATTGACATATGAGATTACAACAAATAGGTTTCATAACAAGTTACTAATTATATGGGCATCACGTCCTAACATAGAGATCTTTTGTTTATTAACCTCTCTTATACTCCACCAAGGTGTGAACTAAATCTTAGCACCTTAGTATTGAGATAAATCAGAGTATATCTTTAAGTCTTATGACATGAAATTAAAATAAGAACATGCTAGATCTAGTCATGGAGAAGTGGCAATGGTCACAACCACACCTCCGGTAGCATGGTATTTTAGTTTATCCCTAGTGAGGCAACAAAATAAGGTAGGAATACCCAAGTGGATCGCGGAACTTCTCTCACTTTCACCGCACTAGCCACCCCCTCATTACTCCAACTAATGCACACGTTCCCCCCACACATGCTCTCATAAACAACCTTGATCAAAACAAGTAGACAAGAACGGGGTACATAATATGCATCTACTTTCATAACTGAAACAAAACAATTGCAATCTCAAACATATATTAACTCATAAAGAGATCCACCACAAAGGAATTACATAGATGACCGTAATCATGTTCGGCAGCTCATACAGTGCTAATTAGTGAAGCTCAAGAGAGAGAGAGATACATAAGTTACTTCCACAAACCCATAGTCCAGGGGTGGACTACTCCCTCTTCATCATGGAGACGGTGGAGATGTCGTTGGGGGTGATGGAGACCACGCCGGCAGCGCTCCGCCGGAGTTTCCCCCCTCCAATCTGCAGCTCCAGTTCTCTGTTTCGGTGTTTCTGTGTTTCGACGGCGCTCTCCTCTGGAAAACGTCGGGGGGCTATTTTTATAGTCGGTTTTAGGTCATGAAGAAGCTTCGGGAAGAAGGATCAACGCAAACGGAGCCACGAGGCCCAAGAATCTGGCCGCGTGGGGCTATCTATTTTGGCCCTCAGGCCTCAACTCCTTCGCCTCTTTCGCTCATACGCATTCTTCCTTCCAAAAAAAAAATGATCCCCGTAAATTTTCAGGTCATTTGGACGTCGTTTGGGTCCCTGAAACTCAAAAATATAGAAAATAGGGTTTTCTGCCAGTGCAGGGTTAATTCCAGAAAAATAGGGAAACTATGAAATATTCCCAAAATCAATAGAAAACAATGATATAACCCTTATATGATGCAAATATGATTGAAATATAAGTAATTCAATGCAAATTTTATGTATGCATTTTAGATGCATCAACATCCCCAAGCTTAACCTATACTCGTCCTCGAGTATAAAGGTGATAAAACTAACATGGACTTTGCATTTAATTATTATCAAAGGATATAAAAGATGATTATTATTGCTACATAGAGTAAAATGATTCATTCTTTAAAGGAATAGCAATATGCAAGATAGATTATAAAGTGATATCAAATATTCAATGCAAGGATGTTCAATGATAATTCACAAAGTGTAACATAGAAGAAAGTACTATGGACCAAATGTATGCATAATGAAAAGTAAAAAGATCCTATAATGGTCATAGAGTACTCTTATAAAACTGAATGTAAAAGGTGGACACTTTGGATAGATAGATATATATGAGTAGAGGTAAAACATGAACAAGTCTCATCTAACTTCCAAATGCTTCTACTTAAGTTAATGTTTGCAATGTGGTATCATTGGTATCAAGCTCTCATTACCCCTTATTATAGCATGTTTAATGATTAAGTTTTAAAGTGAAAGCAAATATGAGTAGTGTGCTTGACAAAGAAATGGTTGAAAGTCTCATGTCCCTTGAATATGAGTACCTACACCATGGTGTTACTCAACTTGGGAAACAAAGCAAGTTCAAGTAAAAGCATTGTATAATAGCGTCATTAAGAAGATCAACTGGGGTACCTCTTGTCCCAGGACATGAAACAAGCCCATGTCAAAATGACAAGACAAACAAACATAAGGAACAATCTCAACACCCTTTTTATTTACTATTGGTATAGCTTTTTATTGTGAGGTGTATCACTGAAGGTTCACATAGCATGTAAGTAAATTTCCACCATGACAGCATGGCTTAGATTAGCGGCCCAGGTATCTCTCTAGCCATTTATACAACTACTTAAACCTACTAAATTTCCACATTTATTTGGCACCATGATAAGCATCCATAAACAAAAGTACATGATATCAACTAGATATAATTTAGTGCAATGTTGAAAGCTTGCCATGTGACAGCACATTTGGGCTAACTAGCAACCAAGACTCTTGTCAAATTCACAACTTCATAATTTTAATCACAATGGTTCATGTTTATTAAGTGCAATAGTAAGGTGTGAGAGCTATTTAACCAAAAATTTCCCATAACAATCAATAACATAAGCATTTTAATTCAGAGGTATAGATAATACAAAGTAACATGATAAACATACTCGGAATAGCATAAAGCTAATAGGTAGATATGGTGGAGTCACTAGAAAAACTTTGGTTGAAGGTGTTGGAAAACAAGTTTTTACTTGTTGGGATTTTTTGGGCTAGCAAAAGGGAGAAAGTTGACCAACTAAATGCATGCACAAGTGTCCATAGAACAACTCAATCCATGTTAAACAAAGTAAAGTAACATTAAGCATATAAACATGAATATAAAATAGCTCTTGATAAAACACTTGCAAATTGACACTCATTAAAAACATATGAATTATGCAACTATATGTATCTTTTTAAATCAACTTAAACATCCCTGTCCCAATAATTTATTTAGCATCCAACTTTATTCAACCAAAACTTCCAGTAGCTCTCTCATATATAAATGATAGTGGTGGTCTCAAAACAAAAACTAAACTAAAATAACAAGCAAATAAAAGACACTCCAAGTTTATGCGATAAAGTGTATTGATAGAAAAACAGAAGTTAGACGTGTACAAACCGAGAATGTGAACTAGTGGGGTTGTCTTCACATCCCCAAGCTTATGGTCTTCACCATCCTTGGATAGCTCTTGGTGCATCTCCTCTAATCCCTGTGAAAAAACTTCAAAACACTGTTTCTCCCATTTCTTTTCTGTGAGGTGACATTTGTAGTGATAGATAAATGCATTACTTCCTGCATAGAATCCTTAGACAAAAATTCATATGAATGTCCAGAGAGTGTATAATGTTGTATGCCTACTTATAAACTTAATTGGATCAACAAGATTCAAGTTAAAAGTTCAAAACATGCATCAAACAATATTGGACAGAATCTGTCCAGAAAACTAGCAGCAGCGAAACGTATTTTTCTACCTGAGTTAAACATGTCTAAAAATTCTGAAAAAAATCATTCATACAGAGGATGAAAAGTTGCAGTTACAGTAACAATTTCAGCTCATTCGGAGTTACAGAACAGGAACTAAATATTATACCATGCACAGACTCGTGTTGGAATAAAATCTCCGAATGCAAATAGCAACTTTTTCAAACCAAAATGGGTAAAACTTGGCACTTTATTAATTATTCCAGAAACTAAACTAAAAATTAAGTCTCTTGTTACAGCAAGAGGACACAAAGAATATCAAAAATAAAAACAACCGGGTTGCCTCCCGTAAAGCGCTTTCTTTATAGCCATATAGCTAGGCTTCTTACTTGATACTTACTGTGGACGAAGCTCATGAGGGAGCTTGAATTTTGGTATGTCCCTCTTTCTTGGGAAGTATTCCATGCACTTCTTGTGTGGAAACTGAAACTTCACATTCCCTTCTTTTGAATCAATGATAGCACCTGTAGTACGAAGAAAAGGTCTTCCAAGAATAATTGGACTAGAGGTTTTATTCCCCATATACATGATTAGAAAATCAACAAGTACAAATGTCATATGCAACTCTACCATAACATCACTTACTTTTTCTAAAGCATATTTACTGGAATCATCAACAAGTGCAAGTTCAATAGAGCATTTTTCAAGATTCTTTAATTCAAGGACTTCATATAATTTTTTAGATAAAACAGAGACACTATATCCTAGATCTAATATAGCATGGTGTGTCTCTTTTCTAATGGTTACTAGTACTTTGGGAATCCATACATCCCCAAGTTTAGGTGGTATCATAGCTTCTTGGTTGTACCTAGCAATCTTTTCTTTTAACAGATTAACAATATGAGAACCAAAACCTGTTTGGTTGGCATTAATAGAAGGATCACTTGCAACTTTTTGTAAGATAGATATTAATTCTTGCAAGCTACAATTATCTAAGTCAAGTGGTGGTTCCTTGACTTCACTAAGCATTTTAACTTCTTCAACTTTTCTTCCCCTATTATAAAGATCAAATATTTCATAACGGTCATCAAAAACATCTTCAGGTACTTGGGCCTTTTCTAAACTTTCTTTAATTTTTACCTCCAAAAGCAAGCCATCAAGTAGAATATGAGTATTAGCAGCAGTAGTATTCATAAAAGAACCCTCACATTCATTATCCAAAAAGACTCTAGAGTTTTCAAACAATCCTCTATAAAATATATGCATGAGCATCAAATCTCTAAGACCATGTTCCATTCCAAAAGCTATACCTCTAAACCTTTCCCATGCTTTTACCAAAGGTTCATCATCTTCTTGTTTAAAGGTGATAACTATTTGTCTAAGGTTACAAACGGTTTCAGTGGAACAAAATCTTTCAATGAATGAAGCTTTTAAATTAAACCAAGTTCTAAAGTTTCCAGGTGGCCATCTTAATATCCAATCTAAGGCTTTTCCAGCTAGGGAGTAGGGAAAAAGCTTAACTTTAATCATATTAACATTGGCATGATTCAAATTTAGCACTTTGCATCTTTCATTAAACTTCTTAAGATGAAATATAGGATCTTCTTTTGGTTTCCCATAAAAATGGTGTTCATAAATCATTTTAGTGATATTATGATCTACTTTAAATTACTCAACAGGGATATTCATATCTTTAGGAAAGTTTTTAACACTAAATGGCCAAAAGGTTCTTTTTTCCATTATGCAGGTTTTTATGTGTTTTTTAATTTTTTATGCAAAACTGAAAGTAAAATGACACTAAACAATGCAAACTGAAATAACAAATGCAACACAAAATGTAAAACTGAAAATAAAATATGCAAACCGAAATATGCAATGATATGCAAGACAAAAACAAAACAAAATAAAATGATTTGCAGGTAAAGATGGATAAGATGATGCTCACTTAGGTGCAACCTCCCCAAGCTTAGGTGTTAGCACAAGTTGGTGATGAAGTTGACTTTGTTGTGAGACTCTCCTTGGACAAATCTTTACAGCAATGATTCCCTGGCAACGGCGCTAGAAAACGTCTTTGATGGCCTTTAACTCAGCAACGGCGCCATAAAACTTCTTAGCATAGTTACCTGCGTTAAAACAATATGGTTAGTTTGAGACTCCAAGCGCAGAGTGTATAGTATAGGAAAGACGGTTTCCCCACGAGGGATGACTCGAGGGTTTAATATCGAACTCTCGGGGAATCAGTAGTGAAAGGTTTATCTCCTTATCCTTCCCTTGAGAACCTACAAACAAAGTAAATTGTTTTGTGCCCTCAACCTCACCAAGTGGTTGTCAAGCACAAGGTGTGAGAATGATATCAAAATAAAACAAATGCAAAACAAGAAATAAATATGCAATGATGGTAAATAAATGTGCAAGGATGGTGGAAACAATGATGGATGATATTTTTGGGTTTTGTATTATGAATGCAAGATATAAAAGTGTTTTTATATTTTTGGATTTTTAAATGGCAGAAAATGGAAAATGCTTAAAAGTTGTTGGAAAGGTGTTTCTTATGATTAAAAATGGACCGGGGTTCATGGTTTCACAAATGCACTCTCTCTTTAATAAAGTGGTAGACAATGGAATATAGGAATTGACATATGAAATTGCAACAAATAGGTTTCATAACAAGTTACTAATTATATGGGCATCACGTCCTAACATAGAGATCTTTTGGTTATTTACCTCTCTTATACTCCACCAAGATGTGAACTAAATCTTAGCACCTTAGTATTGAGATAAATCAGAGTATAGCTTTAAGTCTTATGACACGAAGTTAAAATAAGAACATGCTAGATCTAGTCATGGAGAAGTGGCAATGGTCACACCCACACCTCTGGTAGCATGGTATTTTAGTTTATCCCTAGTGAGGCAACAAAGTAAGGTAGGAATACCCAGGTGGATCGCGGAACTTCTCTCACTTTCACCGCACTAGCCACCCCCTCATTACTCCAACTAATGCACATGTTCCCCCACACATGCTCTCATAAACAAGCTTGATCAAAACAAGTAGACAAGAACGGGGTACATAATATGCATCTACTTTCATAACTGAAACAAAACAATTGCAATTTCAAACATATATTAACTCATAAAGAGATCCACCACAAAGGAATTACATAGATGACCGTAATCATGTTCGGCAGCTCATACGGTGCTAATTAGTGAAGCTCAAGAGAGAGAGAGAGAGAGAGAGATACATAAGTTACTTCCACAAACCCATAGTCCAGGGGTGGACTACTCCCTCTTCATCATGGAGACGGTGGAGATGTCGTTAGGGGTGATGGAGACCACGCCGGCAGCGCCCCGCCGGAGTTCCCCCCTCCAATCTGCAGCTCCAGTTCTCTGTTTCGGCGGCGCTCTCCTCTGGAAAACATCGGGGGCTATTTTTATAGTCGGTTTTAGGTCACGAGAAAGCTTCGGGAAGAAGGATCGACGCAAATTGAGCCACGAGGCCCAAAATGGATGGTCCCACGCGACCCAAGAATCTGGCCGCGTGGGGCTATCTATTTTGGCCCTCAGGCCTCCACTCCTTCGCCTCTTTCGCTCATACGCCTTCTTCCTTCCAAAAAATGATCCCCGTAAATTTTCAGGTCATTTGGACGTCGTTTGGGTCCCTGAAACTCAAAAATATAGAAAATAGGGTTTTCTGCCAGTGCAGGGTTAATTCCAGAAAAATAGGGAAACTGTGAAATATTCCCAAAATCAATAGAAAACAATGATATAACCCTTATATGATGCAAATATGATTGAAATATAAGTAATTCAATGCAAAGTTCATGTATGCATTTTAGATGCATCAGCAACTAAGCTAACCAATTTCACAAAACTGGTAGAAATGTGCAACTGGTTAGCTTAGTTCCACAAAACTATGAAAAATGAGCAACTAGCTAACCAGTTACACAAATCTGACAGTTTTCTGCAACGGATTGGTTTGTTGATTAAAAGTGAAAATTGACAATAATGAGCAACTAAAGCTAACCAGTTGAACAAAACTAATAGAAATGTGCAACTGGTTAGCTTAGTCGCACAAAACCGTCGGAAGTGAGCAACTAAGCTAACCAGTTGCACATATCGGACATTTTTGTGCAACTGGTTGGTTAGTTGCTTAAAAATCATAGAAATGTGCAATTAAAGCTAACTAGTTGCACAAAATTGATAGAAATGTGCAACTGGTTAGCTTAGTCACACAAAACCGTCAGAAGTGAGCAACTAAGCAAACCAGTTGCGCATATCAGACAGTTTTGTGCAACTGGTTGGCTAGTTGCTTAAAATTTATAAAAATGTGCAACTAATCGAAATAGTTGCACAAAACTGATAGAAATATGCAACTGGTTAGCTTTAGTTACAACTTATAGAAAAGTGCAACTCATATAAAATTTCCGTTGGAGTTGCATATTTATTGAGAAAAATTCAACTCCTAAAATAACAAAATAAAAGGAAAATACATATAGAACCATGGTTACACATTTCTTGACCAAAAAGTGTAACTCGGGATACCGGTTAAAGAGAACATTTCTTATAAAAAGTGCAACTCATATCAAATATCGTTTGTTAGTTGCATATTTTTGAGAAAAAGTGCAATTTTGGTGTGATGAAAAGTATATCCTAAGTTCCTTACTAACAAATAACAAGAAAAAATAGAAAAAATACATATGCAACGCTTGTTGCACTTTCAACAATAAGGTAGTTGTACATTTCTAACAACGTGCACCTATGGTGATGCGAAAAAATAAATATATATAAATAAGTAGAAACACATATAACAACTCGTTATTTCTCATTTCCTCTGTCTGCTATGACATAAACACAAACAGGTCACAAAAACAAAAACGAAAAAACAAGATAGAAGCCCACAAACCATTGCGGCCTGATAGTGCCAGGTCACAAACAAGTTTGTATGTCACGCTAGCTGGGCCCAGCCGTATTCATCGCTCCCTGCTTGTACAACATAACGACTGTTACCCTGGTATGAATCGGGACGGAACCATCGGACGGCTGAAGCGGTCGACTGAGACATAACATAATCTCAGGTGCCTGCTGTTTAGCAAAACCGATTTTCTTTTGTCATATTGAAAAGGTCCTGACTTTTTTTCTTCTACACTGAACTATTCCTTAGCCTGGTGATGACATGCTTTGGTTTTGCAATAGTCTAATACTGACATGCCAAACTGGTCATTAATTTTTTTTTGAATGGGTAATCTAGACGGTTTTTCATTAGATAAGGGTAATAGTATCACAAATACATAACTAGAGGGTAAAAAGATGGACTTTACTCTTTTACTTTTCTAATAATAGCCGATCGAACAGACAGTTTTTTCCTAGTTATCATGCGGAGGTTTATTCAAACAGTGCAACTTGCGTCCTGGTCTCTTTAGATGGTTGATCTATGTTTTCACTTTTTGGGACCCATGAGAAGGTTCCCCTATAATAAATAAATAATATATATTTATGTAATAAATCTTTACCAAATAATAAAAGCATTAAGGCTTCTTTGGTTCGTCAGTCATTTTTTACCGTTTTACCCTTCCACCAAGACACGACTTTGCCAAAATTTTCGTTCAGCCTAAAAATACACTTTTACCCTCCCACCAAATAACATAATACATACAAGATACCACAGTACTGATTCGTTCTTTTCCTCCCCACCTCGACGATACAGTTCTTCCTCACCGTCCGCCACCCCTCGATCTATGACGACTAACGAGCAGCACCGTCTCCCTCCTCCGGCGGGAGGAAAGGAATAACCAGCCATAGACCCCCCTCCCCTCTCCCTCCGTCATCCGAGCGTCGGGCACCCCCGCGGTGGAGTCCCCTTATCCGATGCCTACTGATTAGGCTACCGCCACCGTCAGCTCGTTATCGCCCACTATAGGAGTTCGGTCCCTGCAGCCTCCCCACATCCCAGCCACGATGCTGAAGCTTTGCTCGATGCAGAGGCTCAGTTATGGACCCCTCCTTCTGTCCGTCCACCTTCTAATCACCGGCGTCATTCCCATCTCTCTCACGGCGCCCCGTCCCCACCTCACCAGCCTCGCCCCATCCCAACTCACAGGCGGACGAAATTGGCCCGAGTTGGGGATGGAGAAGGAAGACCACGTCGGAGCATATGGGATTGGAGGACGACGGTATGTTAGCAATAATCTTGCTAGTTAGTGTTTTTGGAAAGTGTTAAGTTTCCTAGTGTCTACGTGTGTCCTACTACTAGTATGAGTTGGTTTGTACGTGTCTACCTAGGATGTGTTTCCTAGTTAGGCTAGGTTTGGTCTGTGTCTTAGGTCGGCAAGTTAGGCTGAGTTCTAGAGTTGTTCCAGTTCGTATACTAGTAGGTTTAGGTGATTTTGGGTCGGTTTGTGTGCATATATATGCACAAGGTCATGTAATAGATATTGTACCGAGAAAAAGAGAAAATAAAGAGGAGATTTAGAGGGCGTGACACGCGCCCCTGGCAACAAGTTTTTCGTGTCGTGTGTTCGTCTAGTTTGATGTGATCGATCCTGTGAGCGAATCCCAACAATTGGTATCAGAGCCAGGTTGAAGATTTGAAGCCACGCTTGCCCCGGGGAGGCGACCCGACTAGCGCCTCGGGGCGGGCGATCGTCGTTCGGTGGAGCGACACGGAGGAGGGCGGCAGGGAGATGTCGTCGACGAGCCGGTGGAAGTGGATGATCGTTGATGGAGCGGTGGTGCCGAGGTGCGGTGTCGGGTGTCTCGTCAAGTTCGTCTTCGGGTCCAGGAGTCATGGGCGTGTAAGTTGGCACGTTGAGTCGGAGTCATGTCAGTAAGTCGTCGGTGTGTCCAAGTGCTTGTCTTTGTGAGGATCAGTTGCAGTTGAAGCGTCATCGTCTATGTGTGTCGACGAGAGGATCAAGTTCAAGTATGAAGGGGGCGGTAAACCGGTGAAGGTGAGTCTCTTCAATGAGGCCATGGCTCTACATGAGGCTGGAGTGGATGGTGTAGTCCACAAGGTAGTCGGCATGTATCACGCTAGGTGGATGGTACGATCCATGGGTGGTGTGTTTACCACAAGGTTTCTAGCGTGGCTGGGTAGTCCGAATCATGTTTGGATTGGTTCGTAAATTCGCCATGTCAAGATTGGGGAGAGCCAATTAGACATGTCGTGGTGTGAGACCTAGAGAAGACGCAGATCTGCAAGCAGTCAAGATCAAAGGAGCATGGAAGATACAAGTCAAGATTAGGAAGAGATTGTTAGCAATAATCTTGCTAGTTAGTGTTTTTGGAAAGTGTTAAGTTTCCTAGTGTCTACGTGTGTCCTACTACTAGTATGAGTTGGTTTGTACGTGTCTACCTAGGATGTGTTTCCTAGTTAGGCTAGGTTTGGTCTGTGTCTTAGGTCGGCAAGTTAGGCTGAGTTCTAGAGTTGTTCCAGTTCGTATACTAGTAGGTTTAGGTGATTTTGGGTCGGTTTGTGTGCATATATATGCACAACGTCGTGTAACAGATATTGTACCGAGAAAAAGAGAAAATAAAGAGCAGATTTAGAGGGCGTGACACGCGCCCCTGACAACAAGTTTTTCGTGTCGTATGTTCGTCTAATTTGATGTGATCGATCCTGTGAGCGAATCTCAACACGGTAGGCATGGTCAGTCCCCTGGGCGTGGTCCTCCAAGCGGAAGAAATTGGCCAGAGCCGAAGTTTTACATTCCAACTCGAAGACGCCTTGCTCGGCAGCGCTCTCGGTATGTCGGCGACAAGACGAGGCAGTCGCGGATCCGACGAACTGGGTGGCATTCAGCTGTGTGCAGGTCAGCAGCGCGACCGCATGAGCGCGTCCACGAGTTGGAAGCTAGGCGATAGCGCCGCACGCCAGGAGTGCACCTCCCGCGCTCACCCACCCTGCTGTGTTCTTGAATCTTGCTGCTGGTACTGATGTGCCGCAGCAGGTAGCCCATCCGAAGCGCGACTTTAGATGAGGTCCATGTTTCTGCTCGGGCTGCCCACTCTAAAACTTTTTTTTTTTTAGAAAAATATGAACAAGCAGGGTTAAGCTAGCTCGACTGATGGATTTCTTTACAGTATGTAACCTGCCCTGCCTAAGTAGCTCGGCCTGCCTAGCCTAGGATTGAGTTGGCCCGGCCTGTGAGTGGGATATAGAATGAGAAGAAAAATAGATAGGGGATTAAATAAAGTACATTTGAAACTAATAGTATACCATATTATAATATATTTGAATAGTTCAATATTTTATTTTGTGCATCCGTTATATGAATTACTATTATTTTGTATTATATTTATCAGGTAGTTATAAGAAATTAATAAAGTAGCTCTCCAAGTTGACATATAAAAAGCCAATTCTACCATTTCGGTTGATTTAGGGGTAAAATTTGGGTTTTGCCCACATTTTTCATCTAAAAGATTGGGTAGCGAGTAGGAGGTTTCCCCCTGAAAGGAGACAAATTTAATTGGCCAGTAATGTCACGGAGAAGAAAACATCAGTTACTCTGTAGCAAACGTACGAGAACATTTGCTATTTTAACAACTTCGAAGGTGTACAAATAGGAGGTGGCCCGGGTCAAACTATTGTCCCAGCTTTATGTTCCTACCTAGGGGTAGAAGCCGGCCTCACTGGTTTTCTAACCTTGCTTCGCTACAACTGACATTTGCTCTATGGTGAAGGGGGTGTTGTGCTAAATTAGATTAGGACGTTGCTAGGGAGTGCGCGGGCACGATTTTGCGCTATGTGGTGCTCCCCCTGTCAAAGCGACATGTCCCAGAAAGGAATCTCGGACCAACCCTTCACACGTGAGCGCAGCGGCCTTTTTTGTCTCGACAGGCCACCACCACCAACAATTCAGATCCCAGGAATCTTGCCCCTCGCACCCCTCGACCCTCTTCCATGTCTAACTTTCTCATAACAAATTGTTTATTACAGCTTGCAGAAAAACAACAAACCAAAAAATACATCCGCAGGAACCAAAACATATACCAAATTACATTACAATTATTGTTCAAAATTAAAAGTTACATCCCGGCGGTAAAAAAGAAGACAAACATCCAATTCAGACCTTGATCCCTAGGATGGAAGAAAAAATATTGAAATTACATCTAGTACGAGAAAGTTACATCCCATTATTGTACAAAAATAAAAAAGTTACATCCATTGCAAATAAGAACACAAACATCCAACTCTTCCACCTTGATTTTAAGATGTAAGAAAAATATAGAAATTACATCTAGCACCATAAAATTACATCCCAATTACATCTAGTATCAGAAAGTTACATCTCTTTTTTCTTGCGGAATATCAGAAAGTTACATCTCAAATATACATCTAGTACTAGAAAAAGTTACAACCACCACGGTGAATCGAGAGCTTACCTTCCCCTGAGGTTGTTGGAGCGGAGTAGACACAACCCAGCGGCTCAACCACGGCCACCTTGCGCCTCCAGGACCTCCTCCCGCTATTACTCCATGACTCCATCTTCGTCAAGTGCTCTAGAACCAGATCCACCATCAGTTAGCGGTAGCAGCATCAATGCTTCGAGATATTATCCCCCTCTTCCTCCAATGCCACCATCAGATCCGCTACCCATCCACCCGCACCACCAACATCAGCGACCTTCGGTCGCCATGGATGAGACAGGCACTAAGAACGAGAAGGACACAAACCAACACTCTCCGCCGCTGGGTGTTTGGGGTCGAACCGAGAAGAGGGGTGGTCAGGAAGAGGTTCAATTGCAGGCTCAAGGTGGGTGTGTGGGCAACGGCGGAGAAGGTGAGCTGGGAGAGAGGGAGGCGGCGGCAAGCCGTATCGGAGAAGCCGCCGAGTCCTCCACTCGGTGCAGATGCGCACGATGGGAATGGCCGAATGGGGGATTTTGGCCTCGTACGCGCTTTGGTGAGCTGTCCCGCACTCCCGTGGATAGAAAGGTCCACGTGCCTGGCTCCATGCCGCTTGGCATCAACTGCACGATGTTGATCGGATGGCACCGGATGTGCGCACCGTCTAACGACGCGAGCGTGCCCACACATTAATTAGATTTTGCGATTAGATTATGCCAAACTTTTCCATCTAAAAGTTTTTTTTCTCCGTTGCAACATATTTGCTAGTAATAAAATAAAAAGCTGCCTGTACTCCCTTCGTTTCAATGTAGATAATTCCCAAATAGATGAATTTAGATGTAGAGTATCACTTAATGCAGAGGTCGGGACTATGTTCCTTTTGGAGGAAAAGAAAAAACTGCGGAGGTCGTGACGATCAAGCAGTGTCCGAACTATCGTCATCCACGATTTTGCTATTTTTAACGGGTGTGTGATGCTATTTTTCTCCTCCCAAGCTACAGTCCCTCTCCACCTTTCAGCACTTCCAACCTCACGCGTGGCTCCTACAAGATCTAGCTACGCAAGAACCGGCACCTCTTCTTCCACCACAGAACTACCTAAATCCCCACCGGCTCGCCGCTGGGACAATCGATCGGGGCCTGCCGGAGCTGGCGCCGCCGTACATAGTACGTGAGTCGCAATGGACGCGACGATCGGCGATCCGCTGCTGTTGGCGTCGGTGGAGCGGGCGTTCGAGAAGCAGCCGCTGCCGGGGTTCTGGGAGCAGGTGACGCCGCGGGCGATGTTCGTCTCGCTGCTGCTGTCCGTCGTCTTCGGCTTCGTGACCCTGCAGATCCAGATGTCCGCCGGCGTCGTGCCGGGCCTCAACATGCCCATCAGCGTCCTCAGCTTCATCTTCCTCAAGTGGTTCGTCAGCCTGCTCCGGACGTGCGGCCTCCCGGGCTCGTCGCCGTTCACGCGCCAGGAGAACTTGTTGGTGCTCACCACCGTCGTTACGGTCGGCAACTTAGCCCTAACAGGTAAGCATGCATATAACAGCCCGGTATTTAGTCCCAACATGCTTATTTTTTTTCTTTTTCTTTTTTTGATAAAGCGAATATATTAATATTGAAAAGATACCGATTACACCCAGCCTCTGCACCAACAAGATATCGAAAGACTGCACCAACAAGATATCGAAAGGCATCTAGGATGCACATAGCGAAGAAATAAAATAAAATAAAAGAGAAAATTAAAACAAAAACCCTGTCGGAGTGATGAAACACTTGCAACAGCAACACTCTAACCACCACCAAAATACAACACCCGGATCGCAAATAGGTTCTCCAAAACAATATATTCGGAAAGGCCATTGCCAGGTACAATCAATGAAGGCCGGACCTTGGGTTTTCACCCTAAAGAAAAACCGTGATTCCAAAACAATGCCTTCAGCAAGGCCATTGCCAGGTACAGCAAATGAAGGCCAAACCTTGAGCTTTCACCCTGAACATCACGGCTCGGTACTTAGTCCCAACATGCTTCTAAATTACTCTTACAAATGGTGGAAAGAAAAACATACTTCTGAACAACTATAAGCTCAAATTCCCAACTCGTGATTTGATTTCATTGTTGCCCTTGTATCGATGATGATTTCAGATCTAGATCCCACATTAGTAAAAAAAAATTACCTTCTTTTCAAACTCTTTGGTCACAATAAGTAATGCACAGGTTGTCAAAAAAACTGTATGAGGTTATCTTGTTTTTCTTGTTGTGAATAGTATGAAGTTATTTTGTAAGAACTTTAGTATCAATATCATGCCACTTTGTAAGTCGTAGGGTGGCAACTTTAAAAATAAAAACATTGTTAAAACGTACTAATATGGTCTATTTCTTAAGCTATTATCAAAACAAACTCGACTCTAAATTGGGATCATTCGTATAATTCCCAGTTTGAGAGTTGAACATTTTAAGTTTCAAGCTAGGAAAGATGCTTGATGAATGATTATGTCATCGAAAAGTGTCTTTGGCTCCCGAGCTCCGATAATCCTACTCATCTAACACTTTTGTCATTTTTATGTAGCTCAAAATATAAAATATTTGAAGATGATTTTTTACACGTTTGTGGGATACACCATTGGCTACATCCGAGATTTTTTCATCATTTTTGAAACCCGTAAATATTTTTGATTTTTTAAAACAAGCGAGATCACTGGAGCTCGGGAGCACCAAATCTCCACTCTTATGTCATCCTCTTGGCTCTTAGCACATGCTACAAAAATAGCTAGAAAATGTGCCATGCTATGAGCTTATTGCGCAAACGTTCACATTGTACTATTGTCATTTTGATTAACATCACCATGCTAATTATATGTTTTTGGAAAATGTCAAGAAACCCCCTCACCATTTTTACTTGCATGTGACGCTTCTCCTCAAAAAGTCTATTTTCCCCTACCGTCACCGAATGCCACGGAACTAAGGTATCATGTTTAATTTCTTGTAACAAAATGGCGCATTGAAACTACTTGCCAATCCCACCAGGTGGTGACAGTTCGACGGATTGTTTGAATGACCTTGTCTAGGTGTTGACCAACGACTCAGAAACAAGTTTGGGAGGCCTAAGAAAATTTGAAGCGATTGCTAATATTTTTCTTTAGGGAGGAAAATAGACATTAATGTGCCCCCACCCCACTGAAACACATAGTTAGAAATAAAATAGCGAGGTTCTGGCGTGATTGCAAGGGAGGCTTCTACGGATAATGATCCATGTATGTTTGGTTGGCCCCGTCCGAAGGTGTTGCATGGTTCTGCGGGTTAGAAGGGAATCAACCCGTCTTGAATTCATCAAGCTTTGGATCTTGGTTAGGGAGACTGTGCTACTTTAGGTCGTGTCCTTCACTCCCAAAATTGTTCAGGTCTAATAGTTCGGCGAGCGACTTCCTCCGATCCTTGAGTGTGTGTATACCTTAGAGGCATTGAGACTGCTATGTTCGGATAGATCGTTCGACCATACTGTGAGGAGAAGACCGTAATATGACTATTGATGTAATCACGAGCTACACCGAATCGATTACTTTCTCCATGGACCTGCTTAGCAATCTCGTGCCACAAATTGTGGTTTCCACGATAGATACATTTGATTTGCGCTACTATATTCTACCCTCTATTCTCATTAAAATTTGTTGAGAGGATGGATCACATGATGCACTTCGAAACTACATTGTCAGACAAAGTTCTCTGTTGTCAATGGGCTATCACTGCCATTAACCTATAGGTTATCAACCAAAGCATATGAATAAAGTCCATTTTCATATGTATCCTCACTAAATCCCGTAAGGTAATGAATTTTAAATAATCATTCAAGTTTTGTATGGAATTTCACAAACAAATCACATACATGCTGATCAATACAAATAATATTATTCATGGAACATTCAATAAGTCATGAATTCAATGAAATGTGATCATCTCTATGATTATAACTAGAGCATATTTATAACAAATGGTACTCCATACGATGACACCTTGGAGTTTTCAACATTGGTGGAGTTGTTCTTGTTTGTGTATTCACATACTCGCAATGGCATATAAAGAGAGGAAGGATGATCTCAAGAGTTATGTAGGACTTTCGAGGATGTATCCTATTTGACGGGGCCTTCATAAATAAAGACAAGGTTGTTGATGAGACCGTGGTTGAGAATGCTCATCGAGCTTTGTGCCAGTCTTGCCCATCGAACTATGAAGTCATTTATCTGCAACATTTTCCCTTCTAATAAGACTAGCACTGTTCCACATGAGCGGTGCTATTTATTGGGCACACATACATGGGCAGAGACGACAGCCCCAAGTATATACATTTTTCTACAAAACTGTTTCAATGCTATTCTCAGAAACCGGCATTCGAATGGTCATTTCTAAAGAACACAAAGGACATTCAAAATTAACTTTTTTCAATGGAAATAATACCACTGACAAGTGGGACCTATGAAAGCTAAGGCCACAAGACATTTTTTGGGATGCTTAATTTCTTCCCGCCCCGATCAAAAATACATAAATGGACTAGCCTACTACTTATTCGTGCGTCATTCTTCCGTGACATCATCGTCCTTCGCACGACCGTGCTACTTGTGGTGATCGTTGTTGAGTGCACATATCTATCGACGTCCTCCTCCTTGTCATCAATTTTGTACACCTTGTTTCCCTCCTGGTCCTCCTTATCCTCCTTGGTCCACTTCTCCTTCGAGTCACGCTTCGGTGACCACTTATGTCCTTCCATAACATCTATGTACTCGGGATGATCAAATAGGGAGGCTGGTGGCGATAAATCTGATCCATCCACAGACTCCTCAACGTGGGCAGGACCAATATTTTCATTGAAGCATGCATTAGACTCATTGAGCACAGTGCACTTGCGTGAGCCTGCTCCGGGCCATCTTGGCTATGCAATGCGACAAAGTAGAGAGAAATTGGGGATGATGAGCTACGGCAAAGGGATGGACTACTTTTATTCGGGGTAGAATTGGTTCTAGTTCTGAAAACAATTACTGTATTCAATCCTCTGGGTGGTTCCCATTCTCAACATGATTGCCATAATGTTAATCATTCTTGAGCAAAGCTTAATTTCCTTGGTTAGTTCATACAGCTTCAAACCACATGGGTTTCTACGAATGTCCGCTGCCATAAATGGTCACATCAAAACTTTTAAACTTATTTATCCACGGTTGATATCATAAGAAAAGGTTAGCTCATTTCTCCATTGCCGATATGGGTCTTGTCGCGTGAGTACTTGTCTAGCATGCCTCATTGGCTGCGCTCAAATATTTTTAACTATATATGGGCCTTCTTGTTGTCATTGTCGATGGGATGTCATTAGTGTCATTTGTACTAATGTTTGCTGCTTAGTGATCATAATATTCATATATGTCATGAAGTTGGATATCATTCACAAATTAGAGTCATTTGTAGTTTTTGCTGCTTACTAATCATAGTATTCATATATTACATAAATGGTTTCTCTCGATGTTGATGTTACGTAGGATCACCGACGTGTAGCTCTAATCCAAGTCAACCAACTAAATTTTAACATGTATCTAATTAAAACTAGGCAAAAGAATGGCAAATTTGTCTAAAATCCATGTAAGAGGTAAGATGGAACAGGTTGGATGAGGGGTGAGTTTATTGATTTGACCCTTATATGATTTAAAAATCTATATTAATTGAAAAATATATTGTAGCGATATGATTGCAAAGGTAGGACACTCGCAAGACATACATACTATTTCATTGCAATTTCACACTGAAAAATATGTCTTTTGTTTTACTTGTAGGTGGCTTTGCTTTGTACATCGTAGCAATGACCTCTGTGGTGGCAAAATCACTTGGTGAAAATCCAGAGCCAATAGACATTGTTGACAACTTTCCGACGGGACAATGGATGTTATTCCTTTTCCTCATTGGTCTAATGTCTGTATTAACTAGTGTTCCATTGAACCAGGTAACATTTCTAACGTACTGACCTTTTTGAAAGCTTATCTCCCAATATTATTTTGAGCATTTTAGGTAATTATTTGTCCTATGTGTTAGTCGGTGTTCCAGTATTTTGTTGGTGGAACCAATACTTTTATACAAGAGATTATGTACCACATATTATAATCCTACTGTACTCTGATTTTGAATAAGAATAGATTGTCAGCCATCTGAAGTTGGTAACAATGATTGAGGAAACTTAGAGTGATCCTAAAGTGAAAATTCATCCTTCTATATAAATTTTGTGGCATAGAACTAGTCCACCAACAAAGTAATGGACTGGGGGAAGTTTCCCTTCTGTAAAAATTTCTCTTGATAACCATCTTCGAATGATGTTCCTATTGGTGTCACCATATTTCAATCTTGATGTTCAGTTTGATGATGGAGCTAGCTAACAGACATTATATTCTTGTGATGTCGTTATTGTAGATGGGACTAGTGTTATAATGACTAATTGTTTGATGAGGGATGTCTAAGGAATAGGATCAAGCGACCCACAAAGTTGGCTGGTCCAACACAAAAATCAACTTTAGTTATTTGATGCATCCACTTAGTTGTTGGATGCAACTAAGTATTAATTCATTTTCCTACATCTGATCTCTACCTGTCCACCCCCTCATCTTCTACCACGTGTTCCTTTCTAAATTGGAAATATATCCTATGGCTAGCTTTCCACCATTATCACATTGTTCATGCCTAACTCCCACCACAAATGATACACACACACACACACACATGTTCCGCTTAACTTTTTGTAAACCCTATTTCTACTATGATTTACATAGCTACATCCACATGTGGTATCAACATAATGTGCTAGCCTTCCACGAAATCGGATCCCTACTTTACTAAATTTTCCGTGCACACGAATGGGAACAAAAAAAAACTAACCCTTTACATACTTACCATCATCGCCTTCACTAGATATCAAGGTGGAGGACTATGAGAGGACAATTATATCATGAGATGGTTGGAATATAAACTATAGATTGCCAAAAATCACAATAAATACCCAAAAAAATATTTATTTATTTTAAGAAATATGCTAATGTTTCTTCTTCTCACTATAGGTGATGATTCTTGACTACAGATTACTATTCCCAACAGGAACGGCTCAAGCTCACCTTATTAATAGTTTTCACACCCCTCATGGAGCAATTATGGCAAAGTATGACATGTTATTTCTTCTCTTGCTAGAAATTGGTTTGTTGAGAAATTCCATTATTTGTTTTTTTATTCATAAAGCTAATATTTATGTTTAATCCAGGATGCAAGTCGCAACCATATTCAAATTTTTCTTTGGTAGTTTTTCTTGGACTGCATTCTCATGGTTATATGCTTCAGGCAAAGATTGTGGATTTTCAAGCTTTCCCTTATTTGGACTAGAGTTATACAAGAAGAGGTACGAAATGAGTTTGCTAATATACATCAAAAGTTTTGTTACATATTCATGATATCTTTCCCTCATGGATATATCTCAATTTCATGAAAATATGTAATCCTATTTAATTTTCATCTCTAATATTATTGGTAGAACAAACAACACAAGTTTTGTAAAAATAGTATCATAGACACAACAATTATTTTCTCCAAAATATAAAAAATATATTAAAATATCTTGTTGATATTGAGTAATTACAATTGTATTTAGTAGGACATTTCATATGTAAATATTTTTTATGCATAAAGAAATATTTCCTCGTTTTACAATATGTAAGTTCAAGATATCACAAGCAAAGGCACCTAAAAAATAGGTAATGAGATTAAACTATGCATACCATATCACATATGGATATATTAGACCTTCAGATACTATAAAACATCAAAGCATAGGTTGCAAGTGTGATTACAACAGCTTAAATCTTGATTTTATAAAGGACATCCAACATGTTTCAAAGAAAACTTGTTCGTGCCTAGTACTCACTATATTTTACCATGTAAGATATTAGAATACCTATTTTAACAAACAAAGAACTACCAATTAATATTGATTTCATGCTCCATCCTCTTAATGTATTCTACATCAATAAATAGTTCTTAAGAGCTAGGAGATTAAAGCATTTCAATAACGACTTTTTTACTATAATTTTGCCGTATTCACCGTAAGTGCTATGTTACTTTGCACAAAACTCACATATCATTTAAGTGACGACAATCCATAAAGGTCAAATGGCCATCATGATTGTGGTGAATTGATGGTTCTTATGTTTCATAGTTCATATGTCAGTAACAAACACAAGATGTGGTTGTAATCCAAAATATTTAGAAATAATTGATCCAATGATTGAGAATATAAGTTTGAAATTTTCACCCTAAATTTTTTCACGCACTAAATATATTCTTAATTTCAAGATAAACTTTTGATATACCAAATATGTTCCCTTTACAACATCTTAATGTTTTAGTTCCATAATTTCTTTTTTGCATTTACAATCCGCATTGTTGAGTACGGTGTTCCTTTGGATCATTCTCTTGGTTGCATATGTCAACACTTAATTCGTGTGATACATACCATTCCTCTCATTTGCTTATGGCAATATACATTTCATGACACATATATCATGGGAAATGTATATTGCACTACATGATTGATAATATTATGCAAAACCAATATGCGATCTTTTTTATTTTCTGAAGAGTGTGCATTCTTGTTTCTTTTACACATGTTCCAACATGTTACACATCTATGATTTTTTTTTTTTTTTGAGGAACTAGTGACAAGTTTGTACAATTTTTTGAATGGATATAGACATGTAGATATATAACAATATCCCTTGCATGAAGCATTGGTCCTAATACTAATATATACTTACGTGCTTGTAGGTTTTTCTTTGATTTTTCTGCAACATTTATTGGTGTGGGAATGATTTGCCCACCTACAGTAAATTTGACCTTTCTTGCTGGAGGTATCGCATCATGGGGATTATTGTTTCCTTTTCTCGAAACAAAAAGTGGGGAATGGTACCATACCACCAGTCCATCAAGTTTGGCAGGGCTGAATGGATACAAGGTATGGAAAAATGAAACAAGAAATTACTTATTGGTTCTAAATTCATCAAACAGTAGTTTTTTTCTCATTCTCTTTCCCAACTAAGCAAATAAACTTTGTGGCGTCTCTATAATAAGGCCGATTACCCAATTGTATGCTCCTTAAGTCTATTTGTAAATCCAAAGTCTCATTTCTAACCTACGATTTGAATATAAAAATAACTCATGGTTGATCAACCGTAAAACAAATATGTAATTCAGATATTTTGAGGTCTGCCTTCATGAAGGTGGATAAATTTGGGTGGACCATTAGTGCATAGTGCAGGGTCAGTTTCCCTGACGGTGTCTAATGTCTAATGTTGGGCTTTACGTACAACAAAAGCTTTGCGTTAGATACATTATTTCTACATAGTGGATGTTTGAATCTACATGACCTTATATGATCCTTTCAAACTGCTGCTTGTATGTGTCTGTGTGTGGCACGTGTTACTATGGTTAAACATACATTATATGACTTATTTACATTCTACTACAGCAACTTTCTATTGTGAACTTAGGAACTCTTTGTTTCGCATGATTCTCAAAACACAAGAATCGAATAGTGCGGGACTGAAAATCTATAACAATATTGTATCGTAGACTGTTTGAGATCAGACGAGAAAAGCAAAGGAATAAAAACATGGGGTTGAATGGATGAAATTATCCTCCAAAATAGAGTCCAATGCAATCCTTGGAAAATAATTATAAGGATTCGAATGCCACAAATAAATGAAAAACATATGAAATTCCTAATAATATTAATCTCCCAAAATCATGTGCAATTACTTTGTAACACATCTCCTTGATCGTGCTAATATTGTGGTAATACTAGGATGATTTGTACAAGTAATATTATGAGTTCCCAGATGAATGTTTTAGCTTTTTTTTTTGCGAGAGTGTTTTAGTATTCAAGTGTTTTCTGGTCCATTTTATTAGCTTCTCCATAAGCAAGAATACTCTCTCCAAAGTTTCTTTTCGGCGAGAACTAAAGTCGGACGTCCAACATCCAATAATGACTAGGCGCCCGTGTAAAAATTCCAATCGATCGTGAAGCGAAATTTTGTGTCCAAACATATGAAACTTGCAAATGTACACTAGAGAAACATTGCCTTTGAAATTGTTCGTTGAAAATGTCTTTTTTTGTTCTATTGACAGGTCTTCATTACAGTTGCACTGATTCTGACTGATGGCATTTACAACTTCATCACACTCCTTGTTACTGCATTCATCGACTTTAGACAGAAACAACAAGAAACAGACACAGTGGTGGGTAACTACTTGAGAAAACACCCCAGCCTGAACTACGATGATCGTAGAAGAATCGAGGTATTCCTCGAGAACCAAGTCTCTGCTACCCTACCAGTGGCTGCGTACGCGATGGGCGCAATAATCTGTGGGGTAGTCATCCCACAGATGTTCCCCCAGATAAACTTCCTTCACGTCGTCACCATGTACATCATCGTCCCGGTCGTCGCCCTCATCAACACCTACGCGACCGGGCTCACGGACTGGAACATCGCCTACACATACGCCAAGTTCACCATCTTCGTCGTCTCGGCATGGATCGCCAAGCCAGGCGCCATTGTTGCTGCCCTCGTAGCCTGTGGGCTGGTGGTGTCAGCGCTTCACATTTCTTCCCAGATGACACAGGACGTGAAGACCGGCTACATGACGCTGACCTCGCAACGAGCTCTGATCGCGATGCAGGTCTTTGGCATAGCCATCGGCTCCATTATCACGCCGTGCATCTTCCGTGCCTTCCAAAGAACTGACAAGGTGCACGTCCCCATTGGAGCGCCGGACTCGGACTACCCGTGCCCCTACGCCGGGCTCTACCGTGCCATGGCGATGATGGGCACGGGAGGTGTCAAGGAGCTCCCCGACCACTGCCTCACCTTCTGCTTTGTCGCCGCTTGCTTCGCGGCTGCGGTAGACACGCTCTCAATCGTGGCTCAGAGGAAAGGCTGGAAGATACAGTGCTATATTCCCAGTGTCACGGTGTTTGCACTTCCCTTCTTCATCGGATCAGCCGTCGCCATCGATATGTGCATAGGCAGTGCGGTGTTGTTTATGTGGACGAAGATGAATAGCCAGAGTGCCGCCATAATGTCGTCGGCGGTCGCAGCCGGCTTGATCTGCGGAGAAGGGCTGTTCGCGTTGCCATCGGCACTACTCACCCTTTTCAGTGTGCAGGCACCAATCTGCATGAAGTTCATTCATAGTGGAAAGCAGGTTGACTTGGCAGATTCCTTCATAAGAAATATGTCAGCGCCGACAAAGCCGTGAGGAATGTATTCAGAGGTAAGAAGCAACTGAGTTTCCTTTCTGAGCTAGTAGGTCCGGAGGATGGAAATAAGTACTCTGCAGCTATGAACAAATCCACCGGGCTACAGTGATTAGCATTACAAAATCCAAGCATCTTTCAATCCAAGTCAGAGGTTATGGGTGCAAATACTACAACTATATATTAGAGGTGTTGTTTGAGCATTGTGGCTTCGAATGGTTGGCATTGCAGAAACTGTACTGCAACAGTAGATGCAAATGTTTATATAGTTTTGATCTAACAGTTGACGCAGTCCCCTAATGCACAGTAGTGTACTTCTCTGGGTTTTTTTTCTCATAATTGTATATGAGATAACATTTTAGTTGCACCCACTAGAAAAGTATGTATATGAGAAACTATGTACGCTCCTTGTAGTTTCATAATGTCAAAACATTGTAGTATCATAGGCATACAATTCTCGAAATCATTCTTATGCAATAGAAGATGTGCTCAACAAATTTAAACTCTTATGTAAAGTTTCATTATAGTACCATGCAATAGAAGTCGTACTCTCATTGTAGTACCATGCAAATGATTGTAAATCTCTATCGAGCAGTGAAAACATCGGACAAATAATATTTGGATCCTTGGAATTTGCTCGCCCTATTGGAGACTCATAATTGGCTTCGTCGCTGCTAATAGTGAAGTGTGTATATGTGAAGTAAACGATGGTACCTGATCAATAATATTTCTCGTACCGTTGTGTGGTACTACTGAATTTTGGGACTAAGGGCTATGGTTCCCGGCCAAACTTTCTCAAGCATAAGTTTGGCTAGTGTGGCTGAGAAATTGGGCACCATAAATTAACAAAAAGTTCATTACAGGTGGACCATATTGGTAATAAAGAGTGGCAAAACCAAAAGCCATACCAAACTGAAACTGTCAAACTTTGGCTTGGCAAAGAACCAAACATCCCCTCAGTGACTACAGTAATAATATTTCTTCGTTGACTTTGTTTCCCTTCTGCGATGGCGGAAAAGTAATGAAAAGAGCCAAGTTCAGAAAAGAAAAGGTTAATGCGACGTGGTCCAAATAAAGAAAAGCACAATTGGATTTTGCAGGTTCCAAAGGACCTTTCATACAGCATGATCCATCATCAGCTCTTGCTTACTGCTATACAAGTAGCACTATCTTAAACGCATAGCAATGAAACAAGTACAATCAACGTTTCTGTCTTCCCAGCAGGGGTGCCGACCTGAGTACAACCAGGTAAACTGAATGTTTGGTAGTTACATGCAGCGCTTGCAACAACAGTACCCCTGTCCCCCTAGTTAAACTGAAGCAAAATGCTTCTCTACAATATGGACAGGAATGCAAATGTGACATGGTTCTTCTTAGAGATAACTAGATCAAAATCTGGGAGATGATTGCTTTGGCCTTCAGAAGAAGATCGTGGATACCCCCATCGCGAAGCACCCAAATGCTACCCAAGGGCTCAAGCGCTCACCTGATAAAGCAACACACGGAAGGTTGAATTTCGGATGCTTGAGACGACTGGATGCATTAATATCAAATAGCGTGTTCTTTAGAAACATTATATGTGTACTATATTTTTCACGGCATAAGCTTGACACACCACCTACATGTGAATAACAAGTACCAATCGGCAATTGTTACTCAACAAACCAAGATCAATCAAATTTGAGCATTGAAGATATAGTAAACTATTATGGTAAAGAAACAATCAGCAACCATGCACACAGTCAAATGACCTACGAACAGAGATTCAAATACACAAAAGTGTAAGAGAAATCGAGTGCCCGATACTGAACTTCCTAATGGCAGCTAGAATATAGCTTCCACACCTGACTTTCCACTGATATATAGCAACCTACAGTGAATAATTTGTAGTTGACTGACATTTGTTAAACCTATTAATTCTGTAGATCCTTCTTAATATTACATTACAAATACCTATTTTTCCAGGCCAAACTAAGTTCAAATAGGAAGTTAAGGTTTATAGAGAATGTCACTTGAGCCAGCATTATACCCATCAGCCAAAACCCAGGAAGGACCCCATGGCACCAGCTCGGTCTTAGAGATAAGGTCTCCTTTATCTTAGGACATGTAATTTGCCTTAATCCCAAGTTACCTTGTTAGTTATTTGTGAATGGATCATTAGATTGATTCCCTAGAATAATTTGTTAGGGACGGCTATTGTAACGCATGGCGATAATCGTTGTTTGATTAACAAAGAAATAAAAAACAGAAAAGGGAGGCTGTCCTCTGCAACCCTATCTCTCCCCTCAGGTGACACGGCGCCCAAGTGCATGCACCTTCGCTTCAGACCTCTTACCACCCACAATTATCCTCTCAGGAACTTAGCAACTGACAGAGAAGAATAACCACAAACTTATATGAAGCCTTCTAGCTGCTACACCCTGGCACTAAATCAGCAATGGTCTGGGATAGGCAAAACCTTGTACAGACAGAAGAAGATCAACATTCAAATATCTACAGACGTTATAAGCGAGCCTCGGCCAATTTCAAACTCTTTTCCTTTCATGGAGAAACTCAAAAGGGCGGCTGATACACATAAAATTGGTTAACCGCTTGCTTAAATGTACAATTCCCCTTCACAGTTGAAGGTCATTAGTTCACGAGTTGATTCTCTATCAGAAATTATGTAGTTTGGCAACTTAGCATATATCTAATGCGTGAGTGGAACTAAGAAACTTTGGCTGAAGCAAGAAATGCTGACGTTTAAGTTTACTGCATGTCCAGTGGGAAATTCAACTTTCAAATATCTCGAGTAAATATGCTGTGTGTTTTCACTTCCATCTTTATAAATATTGCAGTCAGTCTTTTCGAGTCCAACAGAAATAAGCGCATGAATCAACCATGATGATGATGATAATGAAATCAATATATAAGCAACAGCCACTGACATGCAAAAGCCAGGATCCGAAATATTACTAGGACGATTACATAATTTCAGTTAAGTTTTTTTATACTAAAAGCAATTTGTGAAAAAAACCTTAGCATTATGGGGAAATTTGAGAAATCAATTTTGTTAAAAAAAGTAAACTCAAGATAAGTGAAATCAAGGAATATATGAGCCCGTCTACAGAAAATGCAACGAATATTCCCAACAAAAAATAACTATGATATAATTGAGATAGTTCAACTTTTTGCAATTTCAACATGCAAGCTTTGTTCAGTATAAAAAGAAACCGACAGAATAAATGAAGTCCAAACAATTTGGTAACATTTACAGTGATATAAAGAAGTGGTAAGCATTCCCCAACAATAAGAACTATGACACAATTGAGAAAGTGAGGCTTGCTGTAAAGCCTTCTCATTTATTTGAAAATTCTAACAAGATAAATGAGACATAAGGAATTTTAGAAGATTTTTTATACAGAATATAGCAAGTCCATGGCAAGAAAAAGGAGTGGTATAAGCCACTAGAACAATCTAGACGGAACTTATTCTATCAGCGCCTTGAGCAGCAAACAATATTACAATACAGCTTGACAGATGAAACTAGGTGCATTTACTGAGGAAAAGCAGTGCTCCAAACCGAAAAAACGAGAGAAACTAGGAAACATGCAACAGATATATGAACAATGGAAACAAGCTAAAATAGGATTGGAAGTGGCAGCTCAGAAATAAGCATACCTATTCTTGCAGCTTTCCAGAAGAAACCACGGAATCTGTCAAGAAGAAATTCAGGTAAGAAAATGAAGAATATCTGAAATAAAATAATGTTTGCAGTTTGGTAGGTTCATGGCCTTCCAATTAACAAGTTTTAAGAGCTAATTGCATCAAGAACAGTTGGCACCAGAGATATCATACAAACAATAGTGATGACCTCTCTTTGATCCAGAGAATTTTTGAATGATTGTTATCCTTAGAAATTTACCTATGAGGAGTGTTTGTTTGTAGGATTTTTGAATGATTGTTATCCTTAGAAATTTACCTATGAGGAGTGTTTGTTTGTAGGATTCTTATCCGTACGAAATTTTCCTAATGCACTATATTTACATAGAAAAATATTTGTTGACTCAACCTGGAAAGATCCCAATTTTCTTCGTGTGGTGTGACCAGACATAGTTTTCAGTCATATGGGATCATGTACATTGTAATCCTACATGTTTCCTACTTAAATGTTTTTTGACATCCTAGGAATGAAAGGGGACCTAAATGTTGTTTTCCTTATTGAGTTAGCAAATTAGCTTCATCGTCATACATACAAAACAGGGGTATCCATGCCAAGACAAAAATAGACAAAATTTACAGTTTTACCACTCAATCTTCATCCGTATCAGATATTCATAGGCTCCAATTGACTAGGAATCAGCATAACATTGGGCATGCGACAGCGTGTACAACTCCAAATTAAAGTGACATACCCTAGACCCAACAGCACCGGGAATTCATGTTTAAACGTATACCATTAAATAAGTTATAATTCTTCAAGCTAATCTTAGTTCTTAGAGAGTTCAAATAATCTTCCTCTACAACGAAGTAAACACAAATTGCGCAGATCAGATCGCGCATGACAAAATCCGCAGTTTACTTTTCGAATAGGGAATCATCATTAGAAAATTACCCGGTGCGGTCGTTGAGGATGGCAGGGAACTGCATCTTGACGTAGGTGCAGGTGCAGATCACGAGCAGCACCACGATGAGGAAGGAGTTGAAGTTGAACAGCGCCGACTGGAATAATCACGCCAAGGAACAGGAATTAGGTTTCCAGATCCGATCGAGTTAGTCGAGGCGAGGGGGGGAGGAGGTGATCTGGAGACGAGATGGGTAGGGATCGAGTTCTTACCATGGCGCTGGCCTCCTGCCCTGGTGGTCGCACCCGCGCCCACGGTGGTCTCCTGAATTCTTCTGCTTGAGGAACTGAATCGAGCTGCGAGACGGGAAAGGACGATGAAGCTGTGTTTGGCGATTCGGTAAATCTTCGATCTACGGGCTCGAGGCCGTGTGTACAAAAGTCACTGTTAAGGCCCGGGTGCGCGTGATCTGTATAGCGGTCGCTTGCCAGAAAAGCAGGCTGGTAGTAGACTCTAATCAGGACTCGCAACATAAGACAAGACTCGGATCCAAGAAATTTGGCAAAATTGTTTTCTGTAATCTCGATAATATCTTTGATTAATAAAGTTGAAAAGGAGTTTGGACAGTTTATAAGGAAACCGTCCGAAAACCATACAACACAACACATCACACCAGCCCTAAGGTTGTGTCCCACCACGAGTCGACGACCATGTCGCCCAAGTGACCGAAGGCAACACTCAACACCTCAACGCAACACGACGGGAGGTGGCCTCAACTCAACAAGACAGAGACGAACCTCCAGAGCGGTCGCTCCGACATCCACGCCAGACCCAAGGCCGCGCTCCCACGCGGGCCGACGACCAAGTGCCATGTGTGGTTTTGGTAATTAATGACAATCTCTATGGACTAATGTTTGTATTGAGCCACATATAGCTTGTGTCCATATGCGTTGCTTGATCTCCATTTGTTGGAGTCAAGGCTAAGGGAAGAAGATTATATGTTGATTAAGGCTAAATACGGGTTGATCAACACTTGAGTCCAAGTGAAGATATGCCGAGGAGTGCTTCCCTCATATTGGTGTATGGGGGAGAAACATGTGAGTCTTCACCAAGCGAAGCGCAATCAAGAAAGGTGATTCGTCTTGAGGAGATGAAGATCGTCTTCATCGACTTCAAGTGGATTATGCGCAAGGCAAAGGTATGATCTTGATAGGCTTTCTATTTTACCGGTCTCATAATGTTAGTTGAGAGATCGGATTATAGGATAGATAGCCCTACTATCAAGAGGGGCTCTCGACCGAGTATCTTGATCGTATCGTTCGTGAAGAGTTAAAATCTTTGCATCATTGCAATCATTTTTATTGGTTCTTATTTGGATCTTATCATGGTGCGCTTTTCGTGCTCGTCATGACAAGATCAAGTTCATCAAAAACGGATTTCATATGCACATCTTGTTGTGTTTTTTATGTTGGAGGTTTTTCCGGCGTGTCTTTTTACAGAGGTCAAACTCTCTCCTTGTGACCTCCTCCTCACATGATGGACAATAATGTTTCTCTGCATGATCTTGTAGAGCTTTTTGTTGCGAGTCCAACGAGCCCAAGATCATCGAAAACGGAGTCTGGATGTGAAAGATATGTCCGTTTTCGTTTGGCTGTTTCTGCAGTTTTTCTCTGGGCCGGAAGTTCCGACCCTACAGATATTTCCGCCAAAAGTTCCGGCCCATTGTTCCGGACTATGTCCAGAGAGCTTCCCAGTGCGTCCGGGTCGCTCCAGGGGGTTCGGAAATTCCGGGGTAAACCCCGGAAGTTCCGGCCCGTGCAGGAAAAACTGCACATAACGGTTGGATTTGGTGGGGACCTATTTAAGGGGTCTTCTTCCCCAATGGTTCCCAAGTTTTGGAGCTTCTCTCACTCCTCCATTGTTGACCTCCAAAGTTTTGATTCCTCTCAATCCCTCTAATGATTCTTGCCCAAATTTAGGGATTCAAGAGAGGAGATCTAGATCTACGTTTACACCGAACAATCTCTCTTCTAATTGAGGGGAACCTAGTGGATCTAGTTCTTGGAGTTATTTTGTGGTTCTCCTCTTTATTCTTGCTCTCTTATTCCACCAAAAGCATTTGTTTCTTAGTTGGAATTTGAGATTGAAGGATTTAATCACTTGTGCTCTTGCCATTGCATTTGGTGCATCGGTTTGTGCTCGCCACGAAGATTCGTGGAAGTTGAAGTTCAAGAAGCTTGTTACTCTTGGGTGCATTGTGTTCCCAAGAGCTTGTGCCTATTGGATGCATTGTGTACCCTAGACGATTGGTGGTGCCGCGAAGACTTCGAGTTGTGAAGCGCCGGGGAAGATTTGAGAGCCCTCGATTGAGTTGTGGGTGTGTGCCCCAAGATCGTTGTAAAGGCTCCGGATTCCTCCTTAAAGCATTCCGATAGTGCAAGGTGAACCTAACCCCTGGGGTGAGGTTCATCGGAGAATAGGGTGAGCCCTTTTGTGGCATTTTGAGTAGGCCTTTTGTGGCAAGTTCACACCCCTCCAACGAGACGCACTCTCTTAACAAGGAGGAACTTGGGAATACATATTCGTCTCCGCGTGTCTCGGTTATTTCTATATCCGAGCTCTTTACTTATGCAATTTACAATGTGATAGCCTTCGTACTTGAAGTTTTATATCTTGCTATCGCCTTGTTGGTTGCCTTGCTTAGCATAAGTTGTTGGTGCACATAGGTGAGCCTAGTTTATTTAGGTTGTTAGCTTGTTAATTTAAACACTTAGTTTTATTCCGTAATTATCAAGCCTTAAACCGGAAAAGTTTTAATCGCCTATTCACCCCCCCTCTAGGCGACATCGTTTGTTCTTTCACAAGTCGCCCGAACGACCAAAGTCGACACTCTAACACCTCAACGCAACATGGCGGAGGCGATAACTCGGAGTCGTCACTCCGGCATCCACGCCGGCCCTAGGACCACGCACCACCAAGCCGATGACGAAAACTCGCCGCCGCCAACCACCAACCAAGTCCACTGGTCCCTCCGGTCGGTGGAACATCCAGGGCGGGCCCCCAAGAGTTAAGCGGTGCAAGAACGCCACCCCGCTCGATCCTGCGTGGGACCTGGGGTTTCCCTCGGAGAATCGGGATGGAGAAGCGAGAGTACCATCACGACGACGCCTTCAAGAGGGACACGACGCCATAGGGCATCGCCGTCGTCGGTCCTGACTAGCAGCCAGGACAAGGATTTCGCCTGACGACGGATCAGAAACCCCGCAACCGTTCCACGAGGACCGATCAGACCGCCATCTCCATCACGTACATAGATCGTAAGCCCCGCGTGCCCGACGAGCTAAGTTTAAAATTTGAACACAAAACGAACTGGCTTCGATTCGACCTTCATGGTGCCCGCACCAAAGGACGCCATGCTAGACATCACAACATCCTGATGAAAGGCGATGTGAACCTGTCACATCAGCTTAAGCCGGACCTGCATGCATCAGTATGGCGCCCAACACAGCCGCCATGTTGGGTACTATGGCGCCACCACCCAAGGCGCCAAGTGTTTTTAAGTGAAAAGCAATGTGCGTCCTTCCTTTCCCACCCTTTCTTCTTCCTCCTCCACCCCGATAAGTTCATACACGCGATCATATGCAATGGACTCCGAGGACAAAGAAATTGATGAGAATGAGTTGACGGCTAAGGAATCCAAAGCATTTAATAAGGTAGTAGGTCGGGATCATCGAACATCATTGTTCCGTGAACTAAGCCTTGAAAATGAGGTTATTGTTTACACTGGCACAAGTAAAATTCTTGGACTTTTCCAAGCCAGATATTAAAACAAAGAAGGGTTAGTAAAGGAACCATGTTTAAAAACTAATTAGAACTTTAAAATTGTCTTAAGGAGTAGGCAGTGAAGTATCATGGAGCACACAAACTCGAAGGTGGCATTACGCAGTTAGATGTGGGGATTTCAAGAATTGTCTGTGGGTTGCTCATGCAAGAAGTGTCAATGGGAGACCATAATGGAAGATTACAGATTGCGTGTTTTCTCATCTTTGCAGCTACAAGGATATCGTTGATGTCTCCTTTTCTATCTAATATAGAATCAAACAATAACAATTTAGATGTGAAGCGTGACCGGGGCACAGTTAGCGCACAAGGCACATAGGGGCCCACAACCACCCCTTCCACCTTTCCTTCTTCTTCTTCTTCTTCCCCCCGCACGTGTTTTCCTCCTCTTTTTAGATAAAACGCAATAGATTGCCCGACTTTAAATTAATAAAGCCCCAAAGTTTTACAACAACAGTTACAGGATGCTAAATGATCAGCTTACAGGCAGCGAACAACAAGCAAACAAAGAGTACACAAAAAGCACAGCTTGAGCTTCGATGCCAACGTCCGTCGACAAGGTCAGCGCAAAGAAGATGAACGATGTGAAGCAATCCACGTCACCGAAGAAAGATCCCGCCTTCGTCAACCCCCTACTTGTCATCGTCGTAATGCCTTTCGCCCCCACCTTCGAAGAAGACCCTTGTCTTCTCGCCCCTACGACCACATATCCTTTCTCTCTTACAGCCAACCACCAACTGAGCCAAGGCAGAGAGCTAAGACGGAGAAGACGTCGGGGAGGCGAAGTAAGGTGGCGCCGAGCCCTAAATTTAGGGGTAGGGGTGTGGAGCGACGCGCTAGAAACGAGCGGCTATCCGCGGACCCTTGAGGAAAGTCCGAGGAGGAAATTCAAATATGGCGGTGCAGCAGCGGGAGCGTCGCCGACCGCGGGATGGACTGTCAGAAAATGGATCGTGCTTACGGGTGACCGTAATCTAGCGGTCCCTTTTTTTTTTGAGAAAAGACACCCGAAGGCATCTTATATCTTATATTGATCAAGAAAAACACCTCGTACAGAAAAGTTACAACTCGACGTAACACGACCAGCACAAAATAAAAATATAATGAAACTCAAACTTGTCGATCGCCGGCTGTCGGAACTTGAAAAATACGCTGAAGAAGCAACAAAAGGTTGGGCCACCTGGCAGTCCCGTTTTGATGAACCGTCTCCGTTTGGTGGTCGACATGTCAGATTATTTTATGTGCATTATTATGTTATTGTACATGTGGTGCGTAAGAAATAAACAAGAGCGGGCATTGAACTAGCAGTACTAGTAAACTCAGTCACGCCGAAACACAAAGAAGCACATAGCGCGTTGCGAGTGGCCTGACTCTCTCCTCCTTCCCGTTTTATACGAGTCGGCCACCTCGCCCGCTCTCCACCTCCTCCACCCCCTTTGCCGCGACGCGCGATCCGGCCAATGGACCTCGACTCCTCCTCCGGCGATGCGTGGCTGCTCGACGCCCTGGGCACCTCGCCCCTCTTCGCGGCCGCGTCCCCGCCGCCGTGGCCGTTCGGGGACCAGCATTCCCCGTCGCCGATGGATACGGCTACGGCCGCCACGGACGAAGCCCCGAGCACGCACTCCGGTGAGCTCTCGGACCCAACCAGTATTCTTCTTGTTCGTATCTCTACTTTTCCGTCGTGCTGTACAGCGCGATTCGCACTAGGTTGTTCTGATCGCGACGCGCGCGTTCTTTCGTTTAGCGAAAAACTTAATCGCGCCTTGTTGTTTCGGTTGATTTCCAACAAGGCAAACCTTTTTCGTTGACTTTGCGTGCTGCAGCAGTGTGGGTGGCGTTCGATGTTTTCTATGCGCTTGAGGTCAGTCGAATTGGTGGGTTGCTCACTGGATTCCACTACGAGGCATCATGGATTGGAGGGCTTATTTAGTTTTTTTTTTTTTTTTTTACAGCAGGGCTTATTTAGTTTTAAATTGCGAGATTAGCCACCAGTTGCCACTAGATTATAGTATACGGTGGGTTCCGATGCCGCCGTCTTTTGTGTGCACTGTGCAGTAGGACGTGCGTCTCTTTGCTTTCTTACCAAGTGGTCTAGATATAGGAGATAATCTTAGATGAAGTGCATTTCAGCATTTGGTTGCTTGCAACAAGGCCTCAAGGAGGCACTGAGCTCTTAATTTAGCATTAAAGAAGTCTTGTTGAAGTGTCACAAAAATTTCAGATCCAAACTAAATCAACTATTCAAGAAACTAAATGGACAAATTCCATGAAACTATTCACTTATTTTGTCTTTCTATTAAGCTGTAGATCGAATTTGGATATGAATTTTTGTGGCAAGATAGGCATATTATCTTTATACAATGATTTTTTTCGGTATCCATCCTGAATTTAAATATACTCTCATTCCTTAGTCTTGGCCATTGAACGACCCATCACACTTTGATTTATAAGGGCCCTTGAGAATCTCTAGAGTATCCCAAAGCCTTTCTTATATCTTCATGAATCCACTGGATCAAACCACATTCAAATTCATGACACGTTCATAGGTAATGAAAGTCACCTCTCATTGCCCTTGAGGGTGCACACAAGTTTACTTTTTTTCGTCTTTTTTGTTTTCTTTTGGTTTATGAATGGCTGTGTGCATCTTAGTTCAAGAGACGCTCGAACCTTTTGAGTAATAAAGCCCTTTTTTAAAAAAAAAACTAATTATTACAGTGTTCAACAAGTCTCACATACCCCATCCACCACTCAAAAAAAGTACAGAAATGCAACGAGCCATGACACAATCAAAACAATATTTACGGAGCATGTTGCTAAATCTTTATCCATGGTGGGACATAATGCCCCTACTGCAAAATGCTGGCGGAGCTTCGCTCCCTAGGTTGCCGACGTGCAGCCAGGGCGATTAGGTTTCCGTCGAGAGGATCCACCGCTGTTGCCTCACTATCATCGTGGGCTGCCTCTCTTCTTGCCCCCGACGACGACGGGTACTCTCTATCCTCGTTGGCATCTCTCCTCTGGAGGCGTGGCAACGCTAATGTGGGGCCACCGATCCAAGGAGGCGTGGTGCTTTCCGATCATGGGGCGATTTGCTTATAAGGATTCAATGGTGGTTGGTAAGATCACGATAGTTTGGTGACTTCGGCAAATGGTGGCAACGGTAGACATTTGGAAGACATGATCCGCTAGGTGGATTGAGGAGCATGGGGATAGTAATCAAGCGCACTTGGCAGATCAAGACACAACATGCTGGTCTGGATCTGTCATTGTTGGTGAAAACTTAGGTCTGGCTATCTGGACCCGATTACGACGATGTTCTGCGGTGTTGCCTTCCCTTCTTTATGGCATTGTTGTAGTACACTGATACATGTTGCCCGGATGAAGATCCAGGACTTGGCCTTATTGGTGGAATGACGATGGCGATGCGAGTCGTGTTCCTGTTTGGAGGTGTCGAGTTGAAGACTAGACTCCTCTACACCTCTCCGTTGAGTAGTTGCTGTCTGGATGATCTCTTGGAGGCCTTCGATGCTCGGTTATGGCTTGTATTGTGTTTGACAACCTGTCATGTGTGTACTTCTCTTCTCTTAGCCGATACTGCGTGCATGTCCTTAGTTGGTGCAGAGGCCGGGAGTAATGAAGCTTCCATTTTCCAAAAATATAAACGCCTCAGTCCCTTAGTAACTTGCTCCAATTTGGTGTTGCCCATCATGTGTTCCTGATGTTCTAGATCCCAGCTCGAAGTAGACCAAGATCAAAGCCAGCTAATAGGTAAGAACATAGCTTGCAAAGTGTCTGAAATCTTCTCTTCGACACCCAAAAAATTGTATGGATTGTTTTCCAAGGAATTCCTAGCAAAATATTGGGTTACATGGAAAACTTCCTTTGCACCTAGCATGTACTTCAGTCTCTTCAAGTTCATGAGGAGCATCGAAATGCCACTTAAGTCTTACGTTTTGTCGGGTATCTTCCTCGTGTGGGTTGTGAGGAGATGGTCATTTGAAACCTTTCTGGCTGCACAAACATATGCAGAACCCTACTACCCATTAGGGTTATGTCTCAGCGTCATTTTGGACTTTGCACATGAGTAAAGCGGGATATTAAGCCTCCCATACAGCCACCACAAGGTGCAGTGACGAAAATCCCAAGTAAGCCTCCATTGGAGAAAAAAGAAAGAAAACCAAGAGAAAAGGGAAGAAGAGAAAGTTGAAGGAAGAGTTTGAGACCAAGCATCAGGTATTCCCCACAAGGTTGTAAAGTCCAGATCCACTACCTTGTCTCTTTCAAGCTATGGTTCCACCATCTTTGGTGAGATTGTTCCAATCCCTATCTTTTGTGTCCCAAATCTTGTTGTTGCATCCAAGATATTTGATATCTTGATGTATGAGATCATCTAGTGCTCTCTAGAGAAGAACTTATTGTATCCCACTTAATAGTGTAAGAAGATTTGGGTTGCTTCGGCCCGTGGGTTTTCCCTCAAGTTGACGGGTTTTCTAAAATGATTGGTGTCTTGTGTTGTTTTGCTACAGATGTTCTAAGAATTCTCTCCCTAGGAGAGAAACTGTCACCCCTTGGGCGCGAGTTTCTCTCATGAGGACAAACACGGTCTTCCCCTGAGTGTGAGCTGAGAAGTGTGTTGTCTACTCCATATATGTTTGATGCATATGTTTCCTTCCAAGACGAGAACCGATCCATGAGTTAGTATACAGGTGGTGTTGAAGTTACTTCTTATTCCACATCGTATTTTTTAGATCACGTTAAGAGTGTGCTAATCTCCATTAGCGGTAATCGGTGCGCCTGGTTTTCGAAACAGAGTGATATCAGAGCTCAAGGTTGCTACTTGCAATGGCTTTGGAAGAAGGCGCCACCAAAAGGCATGTTAAAACTTGATTATTCCAGTTTCTCATTATGGAAACCCGTGATGGAAGAAATCCTTTATTGTAAGGATTTGTATGAGCTAGTTGTGAGAGCACATACCAACCGGTGTCACGGAAGAATATTGGAGAGTGAAGCGAAAGGCAGTAAATCAACCACTATATATTCCACCATGTTCTTACAACAACAACAACAAAGCCTTTTAGTCCCAAACAAGTTGGGGTAGGCTAGAGTTGAAACCCATAAGATCTCGAAACCAAGTTATGGTTCTGGCACGTGGATAGCTAACTTCCACGCACCCCTGTCCATGGCTAGTTCTTTAGTGATGTTCCAATCCTTCAGGTCTCTCTTAACGGACTCATCCCATGTTAAGTTTGGTCTACCACGACCCCTCTTAATATTTTCAGCCCGCTTTATCCTTCCAATATGCACCGCCGCTTCTAGAGGCCTACGTTGTATATGTCCAAACCATCTTAGACGGTGTTGGACAAGCTTCTCTTTAATCGGTGCTACGCCAACTCTTTCACGTATATCATCATTCCGAACCCGATCCTTTCTTGTGTGGCCACATATCCATCTCAACATGCGCATCTCTGCTACACCTAGTTTTTGGATATGTCGCCTCTTGGTTGGCCAACATTCTGCGCCATACAAGATCGCAGGACGGATCGCCGTCCTATAGAACCTGCCTTTTAGCTTTTGTGGCACTCTTCTGTCACAGAGGACGCCAGAAGCTTGGCGCCACTTCATCCAACCAGCCTTGATCCGATGACTCACATCTTCATCAATATCACCATCCTTCTGCAACATAGATCCTAAATATCGAAAGGTGTCTTTCTCAGGTACCACCTGCCCATCAAGACTAACCTCTTCCTCCTCCTCCTCCTGCCTAGTAGTACTAAAACTGCACCTCATGTACTCAGTTTTAGTTCTACTAAGCCTAAGCCTTTCGATTCCAGAGTCCGCCTCCACAACTCTAACTTCCTATTAACCCCCGCCCGGCTATCATCGACTAGCACCACATCATCCGCAAAGAGCATACACCATGGGATATCTCCTTGTATATCCATTGTGACCTCATCCATCACCAAAGTAAAAAGATAAGGGCTCAAAGCTGAACCTTGGTGCAGTCATATTTTAATTGGAAAGTCATCGGTGTCGCCATCACTTGTTCGAACACTTGTCACAACATTATCGTACATATCCTTAATGAGGGTGATGTACTTTGTTGGGACTTTGTGTTTCTCCAAGGCCCACCACATGACATTCCGTGGTATCCTATCATAGGCCTTCTCCAAGTCAATGAACACCATATGGAGATCCTTCTTCTGCTCCCTGTATCTCTCCATAAGTTGTCGTACCAAGAAGATGGCTTCCATGGTAGACCTTCCAGGCATGAAACCAAATTGATTTTTGGTCACGCTTGTCAATCTTCTTAAGCGATGCTCAATGACTCTCTCCCATAGCTTCATTGTATGGCTCATCAGCTTGATTCCACGGTAATTAGTGCAACTTTGAACATCTCCCTTGTTCTTGAAGATTGGCACTAACGTACTCCGTCTCCATTCTTCGGGCATCTTGTTTGCCCGAAAAATGAGGTTGAAAAGCTTAGTTAGCCATACTATCGCTATGTCTCCGAGGCCTCTCCATACTTCAATGGGAATACCATCAGGGCCCATCGCCTTGCCTCCTTTCATCCTCTTCAATGCCTCCCTCACCTCAGACTCCTGGATACGTCGGACAAAACGTCTACTGGTATCATCAAAGGAGTCGTCTAGCTGGAAGGTAGAGCTCTCCTTCTCTCCATTGAAGAGGTTGTCGAAATACTCTCGCCATCTACGCTTGATCTCTTCTCGTCTGTCTTCCACCATGTTCTTAATGAAACAAATTTGTGTGAGATATGGCAGAAGTTGGATTCAATGTATGAGAGGAAGACAACTATGAATGTGGCTTCGGTAGTCAAAAGACTTTCAAACCTTGAGTACCGGGCAACATTGTGATTGAACACTTCACTATTTTCCAGTGCCATATAAATCAACTATTGGCCATGAAGATCAAATTTGAGGACGAGGTGCAAGCATTGTTGTCGTTGAGTTCCATGCCTGATAGTTGGAACACCCTTGTTGTGTCAGTTAGCAATTAAGCTCCAGATTGGAAGCTGACCTTGGATATGTTGAAGAATAGAATGCTGAATGAAAAAGGCAGAAAGAAGGAAAAGGGCAATGCCTCTTCTTCTAATGTGAATATGGATGAATCCCATGGTAGGAATGAAAACCGTGGATGCAGCCAAGGCAGATTTCAGCAAGACAAAGAGAAATCTAGGAGAGATCAAAGTCAAAACAGAGAAAAGGAGTTGTTTGCTTTTAGTGTGGCCAACCAAATCAAATAAAGAGCGAATGTAGGAAATACAAAAGAGATCTTGCAAGGCGAGAATGGTGTCCCCATGACTACAGAATGTGAGGAAGGTGCCCCCCCCCCCCCCCCCCCCCCCCGCAAGGTTCTCTCATAAGGACTGACACGGTCTCCCCCTTAGTGCGAGCTGAGAAGTGTGGTGTCCACTCCATATATGTTAAATGCATATGTTTCCTTCATGAACAACGGTCCATGAGTTAGTACACAAGTGGTGCTGAAGTTACTTCTTTTTTTTTTGAGAATCTGAAGTTACTTCTTATATACTGTATTTTCACATCGCGTTAAGAGTGTGCTAATCTCCATCGAGCGGTAATTGATACGCCTGGTTTTCGAAAGATATTTTTCTTATTCCTACATATATAGAATTGTATATCGATGGATGTATACGTATATCATATGAAATATGGTACTCTTGTCCTAGATACGACATTACTATGTACGAGTGCCACGGTTCTTCTAGTATACTCGAGCTTTGTTGTGGAGTAAAAGACTCGTGCATGCATAAGGAAAGAAATGCGATCACATGTTATTTCCTTAGTTCAGCATGATTCCCTTCCTAGACCGGATTGCATCAACTTGAAGTTCAAGGCAAGGAGCATATTTAAGGAACCCGGTGGCCATGGCGAAGACCAAGAACTATTTAACCTACACAAGCAACAGACAATCCACGGAAGCAAGATAGGTCCGTAAGAAGCCATTATTCCATCATAAACCCTAGAACTTCTTCGTGTTCTTCGCTTCTTTCGAGTTTCGTCTACGATATTCTTGTGTCGTCGTACTCATCTATGCGAGTCTTGTGTCTGGTCAACACAAGTAATCCGTGCTTCGACACCATGTGTTTCCAAGAGACCCTAAGGTCAATTGTACATTGTTGTGGACTTAGATCCATAGTGGGATAACTACCCTAGACGGCGTGGGTACGGGGGATTGGGTAGACATGGGTTGAGAATAGAGAATAACCAGGGATAGATTAGATTGATTGTTCTTGCTTGTCTCCAACGTGGATACATGTCATCCTTATATAATGGATGTTCACGCTCTTGACCTCTCCTAGTACGATTAGACCTAAACCTTTCCTTATACAATTGGACTCTTTCCTAATCCTATACTTTCCAATGGACTCTTACTATACTTATCTATCGTGGACTCCTTCCACGCTTCTAGTCATGCCTTGATACAGTGGACCATGTCCATGACATACTTGTTCATGTATAATTGACCGCGAACCGGCAGTGGACTCTAGAAGGGTGTGCTCCAACTCCCACGTGCGAAGATCAAATCCCCAACCATGGTTAACTCTTTAACCACGAGAGGAATGTATACACATTTATGGATACAATCATGGAAGGGGCCTAGCATATCCTTCCTGTTGTATGGAGGAGCAAATGTTATCTTCATTGGCCATGCCTCGGAGCATCTTCAGGACAAACCAGAAAAAAATATTTTTCTAACTATTCCGTCAAGGAGTAGTATTCCGTTAAACATAGAACAAAGAGCAGGCCCTAATTTGACGTTCATAACTGGGTAGAGTCCTTCATGTAACCACAATCTTGTATCCTGTAAATATTATAATGAGTGAAAACATGCAGTAGGATGTCTTCTTACTGTTACCTCTTAAAAGAATGTTACAAAGCTGTGTTGTATTCTTTTGTGTAGGGAGATCTGAATCAACCAGTACAAAAGTAGAGAACATCAGTGGTAAATTCCAGGTTCATGTTTCCCTGGATGATGATTCTTCAGATAGCTCTTATTTCTTGAAGGAAAGGCTTACACTAGCTCTCAGGTACTTCAAGGAGTCCACTGATCAGCATCTGTTAGTTCAAGTATGGGCGCCCACTAAGAACGGAGATCGTTACATGCTGACTACTTCAGGACAACCTTTTGTGCTTGACCAACAGAGCATCAGACTTCTTCAGTACAGGGCTGTGTCAATAGGATTTGTGTTCCCTGTAGATGGGGATAATGTCCATGAATTGGGGCTACCAGGACGTGTATACAGGCAGCGAATACCTGAGTGGACACCCAATGTGCAGTATTATAGCAGTACTGAGTATCGGCGGCTTAACCATGCCATAAATTACAATGTTCATGGTACTCTTGCTTTGCCTGTATTCGATCCCTCTGTGCAGTCATGCATTGCTGTTGTCGAACTTATAATGACATCCAAGAAGGTGAACTATGCAATTGAGGTTGATAAAGTCTGCAAAGCTCTTGAGGTGGGGTCACTTTAGCGTTGTACAAACTTATATCTATACATATTTAGGACATCATATAGATGTTAAAAATACAATCTGTAATGAAGGCTGAACTATGGCATACTGTTTTCCATAACTTTCTTTTGTGTTAAGTTGTTCTTAAAAAAACAATCATGCTATCTGCAGGCAGTAAATCTTAAAAGCACTGAAATCGTGGAACATCCATACGCCCAGGTAATCATTAAATAACTGTCATTTGAGTGATATATTCCCGTATTTTATTTTGAGAGTATTATTTTCTGTTTTGTTCAGATATGTGATAGAGGCGGTCAAACTGCTCTAATAGAGATACTGGAAATCTTGACTGTAGTCTGTGAAGAGTTCAAACTGCCTTTAGGTCAAACTTGGGTGCCTTGCAAACATCAGAGTTTACTGTCACAGGGTGGTGGTGTGAAGAAGAGTTGCTTGAGCTTTGATGGAAGTTGTATGGAGGAGGTATGCATCTCAACCAGTGATGTTGCCTTTCACGTTATTGATGCTTGCATGTGGGGCTTCAGAGATGCATGTGTAGCTCACCACCTACAGAAGGCGCAAGGAGTTCCTGGAAAGGCATTCGTCTCACGCAGACCATGTTTTTCGAAAGATGTCACTAGATTCTCAAAGACGGAGTATCCTCTTGTACACTATGCTCGCATGTTTGGATTAGCTGGGTGTTTTTCGATATGCTTGCAGAGTGCTTATACTGGAGATGATTATATATTAGAGTTTTTCCTGCCACCTGATTGCAGAGAAGATAAAGAACAGAAAGATCTTCTGGAGTCCATCATAGTTCTGTTGAGACAGCATCTTCGTAGTTTACAGGTAGCCAGTGATGAAGGCTCGGATGAAGCTTATCTACAAGTTGATGATGTTACAGTACTTCCTAACGAAGAAACTAAGGATACATATGTACATGACTTAAACTTTGGAGGTACAATTCCTGCATTACATGAGAACGATATGCATGGAGGAATCCATGAGCCGGATAACAGAAATGTCGAAGCTTCAACAGTGTCTAATAAACATTTGTTATCTGGTAATTACTCTAAATGCAATGTCAATCCTGTGACAGAACCAAGTGGCAGCGGTACTTCTGATTCTTCATTGCTTTACAAAAACAAGAAAAATCCTGAACGAAGAAGAGGCAAACCAGAAAAGACATTCACTTTAGAGGTTATCCAACAGTATTTTTCTGGAAGCTTGAAAAGTGCAGCGAAAAACCTTGGAGGTACTCACAGTTATAACTTCTGTACTACATGACATATTGATTACTGCTGAACGTGTGTGTGCTATAACTGAAAATCTGTGGTGATCACCAGGTGGTCTATTCCATGCTAGTGCTGAAGATCATAAATTTTAAATTTGCAGTCCTGTGTTTAGAGATCATAGATGAGAACATCAAGTGTAGGCATATCATTGTTCTCCAGCATGTGCTCTGACACTAGTTATGCTATTCTGAAAGTCACAATTTGGAGAGGTTGAGCTAGCCTTTAGTTATATTCTCATTTTTTGGGGGTATTACTGCAATCTGAAGTGCACGTTAGATAGGTTGGATTATAACACACATGTGTTTGCAGTCTTAAAATGCGTTCAGTGGCTTTAATTGCTTGTTTACACATCATAACGTAACAGAGTAGCCACCATTTATTTTGCGAGCCTTTATTTTTGTCCAGATCATGGTTAATCTAACTGACTGAGTTTATCATGTATAACTTATACCATGACAGTAACAGCCAGGAATAAGGTCTTCCTTTTGAATATGCTTAACTGAATTATTTTTTCCTTTTTTTACAGTATGTCCTACAACTTTGAAGCGCATCTGCAGGCAACATGGGATTTCCAACTGGCCATCCCGACAAATTGGCAAGGTTAATCGGTCGATTTCAAAATTACAGAAAGTAATTGAGGCTTCTCAAGGGTCTGAGAGTGCATTCAACGTCATATCCATCGCACCTCCTTGTCCTGTTCCTGTCAATCTTCTTGATATTGAAAAAGCAAGGCAAAATAAAACCACTGAGCTGTACAATCATTTTGGTGAAGAAAACAGAGGTTCATTCTCGCAGGATTTGGTACAACATGGTTGCAATCTAACTGTACTCATGTCGTCGCAGTCTTTTCTAGCTAACAATGGTACCCAGATTGAAGAAGATAAATCAACTAACTCGAGAAGCTCATCTGGTCAACATAGCACGCAATCTCAGACTTCAGAAGGATCGTTCCGAGGAAGTCTGGGGAACAGAGCATCAGTTTGCAAGACATTCATAGGGCCACAGCAGAACGTGTGCAATTCAGAAGGCTTGACAGAAGTACCATTTGAAGAGCAAGACCTGCTGCTTTCTAGGATGCTCATTCAAGATTCTGTGAGACCAACTGTTATTGCACCAGGCAGACTGGTATTGCCACGAGATTCAGGGATTGTGACAGTGAAGGCGCGTTACAAGGAAGACATTCTAAGGTTTCGCTTCTCGTGTTCCGGGAGTGTTAGCACCTTGGAATATGAGGTGGCCAAAAGGATACAGATTGATGTTGGTAATTTCGTCATCAAATATCTGGATGATGATCACGAGTGGGTTAATCTGACATGCGAGGCAGACTTAGAAGAGTGCTTGGAGATCTACCAGTTATCAGGTAGCAGTGTTATGAGACTAATGGTCACAGACATCGCCGTCATCCTCGGGAGTTCTTGTGGAAGCACTATTTAATTGTAGGTTTAGATATGGTAGTATATTCTTCTCCGGTTCTTCATGAGGGTGCCCTGTTAATCTATTAGCAATGCTATATTTAGCTGCTTCGTTGCTTGGCTAGAGTTCGTTTTTCGTTTTCTTCTGTAGACATTTCTCTAATGGCCAGCGGTGCTGTCAATCAAATTTGTGAGTCCGTGGTTGTAGATATCAAACATTTGATGTTTCATGAGGATAATTTATTTTTGGTAGAAAGCATGCATCGGTATGAATACTGAAATCTGTTGGCCAAGAAACTGGATGTCTCGCCCTTCCATTCTTCTGTACTCCATACCTTAACCTTTCATTTTCTGATTCTAAAGAAAAGGGAAAATTTTCGGCGAAATGACTCGGATGGGTGAATGACCATGCTCTAGGCTGGTTAGTCTGCCGGTGGGGTCTCTAGGTTGACACAACAGCACCACAAATAATTTAAAACTAACACAAATACGTTTTTAAAGGGAAAAGGGACACCTAACTTGCTTTTGTTGGCCAAAAGTAAACCAGTAGGTTCTTTTCAGTATTCAGTCCATTTTCCTAGTGCCAAGATATCTTCTCATGAAATGAACTCGAAGTGTCAGGCAACAAATTTGTTGGGCAACAAGGACTTCAGTACACCAACAAGTCCACAAGAAACAGCACACGTCGGACAATTTTCTCGCGTTGCCCAACTATCGTGGTACCAAGTTTAGTTAAATTTGCATAGTTGCTTACCAACAAACCAGCTACCCACACTCTTCCACGTAGCTGAACAACCAAAACTACTCCACGAAACCTGACTACTTATTAGACGGCATCACCCCACAGAGTGTTTGAGATCTTGTGAACCCTCACCCTGATCACCAAAGACACCGACTAGGCTAAGCCAGGGACATACAAACCTTGCCCATTAGGCTCGAGACACCATTATGGCCAAGGTGCACCGGCTCATCTCCATCGTGCTCAGGATCGCCGCTGCCGCCGCAGCTGCCGCTGCGGCGATAATCATGGTGACCAGCCATGAGAGGACCAGCTTGTTCGGCTTGGAGTTCGAGGCCAAGTACTCGCACATCCCATCATTTATGTAAGTACTCGTCTATTCCATATATACGCAGTTACGAGGTGTTCATAGCTGCAATTGTGTACTTGTGTGTTATACTATGTGGATGATAACTGCGTGCATTGTGTAATTTCTCAGCTTCTTCGTGGTGGCATTCGCCGTGGCCTGCGCTTACAGCCTGCTCGCTGTCTTCGTGCCGCCGGGGAGCGCCGCCTCCAGATTGGTGGTCATGACCGATGTGGTAAGGAATTACACAGCTTACCAATGCAGAAACACAATGCCCTCCAGCTAAACTGAATTCCTGACAAGAATGCTCCCTCCAACGCCCGTGCAGCTACTGGGGATGGTGCTCACCGGAGCCGTGGCTGCCGCCGGCGCGATAGCGGAGGTTGGGAGGAACGGCAACTCGCACGCCGGGTGGCTTCCGATCTGCGAGCAGGTGCATGACTACTGCAGCCACGTCATGGGAGCTCTCATCTCCGGCTTCGTCGCGCTCATCGTCCACTTCCTCATCATCATGTACTCACTCCACGTAGTCGCTGATCCCATGTGTCCATGCCATTAGCTGATCTTCGGGGTTGTTTGTTTGCCACTTGTTGCTGATCTCCCATTTTTACTGGTATAATTTTGATCTGTTCCGATCATATTCTTCTTTATTTTTTTTATGTCGATTTGAAGGGAAAGTGTGCCAAGATGTTTGCCTGCAAGTATATCATCTTCTACATAATTTTTTTGTTGACATGAGATATGTTGTTCTCATTAAAAACAATCCGGTCGAGTAAATTTGGACATATAAAATGAAGGGAAAAGCTAATCATAGGCACCGCAGTGGCCGGCTCGCCCTCTTCATGCGCACACTACAGGAATGAGGCTAGGTGTCGACGGCCGTTTGCTACGCCGACGGCAATTTGTCGGGCCCGTCGGCGTAGCCTCCTCGCAGGCCAGCCGGTCGAGCTGGCCGTCGGCACACAGAAAGCCATCGGCACAGCTTCACAGGGCTACGCCAACGGCAAAGGCATAGCCGTCGGCATAGCTATATTTATTTTTTCTGTTTTTCATTAAATATGAAATAATTCGTATCTTTAAATCCGTAAAGCGCAAATTAACAAATAAAATGTCTAAATTGATTATAAAAATGAGAGAAATCCAAATATGACATCCATATCATCAGAGCAAACTATCACACACTTGTAGTTCAAATTTCTATTACTTTCCGAAAAGCAACATAAAGTCATTTAAGTAGGCGAAATTAGGTAGAAAGCAAGAAAATTCATAATACTTGGGGATTATCCATCATATATGTACTACTATTTGTGAAAATTAAATGGGTGTCATTTTGCAACATATTTTTGGTACTTGCTTCATAAAAAATGTTATTTTTGACACTTAAAAAATGAAAAATGATATTTGGAAAAATAATTTGGAAACTCGGTTCGGCACCAATATTTCCCATGCCAAGACACACCTATGTGCCAAATATGGGCACTTTATCATAAACTATGTCACGGAGATGGTCATATCTTGGTCATTTGGTTCGAAACTTATACGGGCCCTTTTGATTCAAAGGAATACCATAGGATTTTTGGAGGTTCAAATCCTATAGGAATTTTTCCTATCTAAGTTGTTTGATTCATAGGAACATATCCTATAGGAAATAATCCCATAGGAATTTGTAGTGTAAATCCTATAGGAAAAAAGCATGAGGTCCAACCTCATGGAAACTTCCTTTACCACAATCAAAGAGAATCACTATTCCCATAGGATTCAGTTTGGCATGACATTCCAATCCTATAGGTTTCCTTTTCCTATAGTTTTCCTACCCTATGAATCAAAGGAGCCCTACATGTTTGTAAATGATAGACCTTTTTGTGAAGGATATTTTTAGAAACTTTGTCAAAAATCAAGTTTATCATTTTTCATAGCAACTAGTAAACATAAAAGGACTCCATGCCAAACGATTCCATTTTTTGAGTATTTTTTCACTTCCTTTTACTTTTCTGAAAAAGGTCAAAATGGCCCACGTGCCTATTCATCGAAAAGGCTGTAATCTTTCAAAATTATCGACAGTTATGTGATATAATCACTAGTTTTGTACCTTAAAATGATTTTAAAAAAATTAGAGCAAACTATCATACACTCGTAGTTCAAATTTCTTTTACTTTCCGAAAAGCAACATAAAGTCATTTAAGTAGGCGAAATTAGGTAGAAAGCGAGAAAATTCCTAATACTTGGGGATTGTCCATCATATATGTACTACTATTTGTGAAAATTAAATGGGTGTCATTTTGCAACATATTTTTGGTACTTGCTTCACAAAAAATGTTATTTTTGACACTTAAAAAATGAAAAATGATATTTGGAAAAATAATTTGGAAACTCGGTTCGGCACCAATATTTCCCATGCCAAGATACAGCTACGTGCCGAATATGGGCACTTTATCACAAATTATGCCACGGGGATGGTCATATCTTGGTCATTTGGTTCGAAATTTATACATATTTGTAGATGATAGACTTTTTGTGAAGGATTTTTTTAGAAAATTTGTCAAAAATCAAGTTTATAATTTTTCATAGCAACTAGTAAACCTGAAAGGACTCCATGCCAAAGGATTCCATTTTTTGAGTATTTTTTCACTTCCTTTTACTTTTTTGAAAAAGGTCAAAATGGCCCCGTGCCTATTCATTGAAATACCAAGTTTATAGATGTTTATGTGATGCACAAGATGATATGGATGTCATATTTGAATTCCTCTCATTTTTCTAATCGATTTAGACATTTTATTTGTCAAATTTCGATTTACGGATTTAAAGATATGAGATATTCTATATTAAATGTAGAAATGGAAAAATAAAGTAAAATTCATTTTATTGTTATTTATTAAAAATAATATTACTTAATAATTACTATTTATTCAAATAATTTTTCAAAATTTAAATAATAAAAAGTGTAACATCATGACCCAGGGGTTAATATGATTGATAGGATAGTTATATCAGTAAGTTCTAATTTCTCATTTGGAAGTTAATTTGGATGGAACTCAAAAGTTAAGCGTGGTTGGGCTGGAGGATGGGTGACCGAATGGGAAGTTTGACAAGGGTACGTACTTTGACTTGAGATTATGAGTGGAATTAGAGTTCAAGTGTGTGGCTAAGTGGGAAATTTCAGAATAGAAATAAAAATAGAATTAAAAAATATAAGTAAAAGTAAAAAAAATGATGAAAAAAATATGCCGACGGTGCTATGCCGACGGCAATTGCCGTCGGCGTAACCTACGCTGACGGCTTTCGATACGTCGACGACTTTTTTGGCTATGCCTACGGGCTAATACGCCGACGGCAGCCGTCGGCGTAGACCTATGCCGACGGCAATTTGGCCTACGCCGACGGCTTTTGGCCGTTGGCATATTCACAGTTTCCTTTAGTGGCAGTTGGTTGGGCTTAGGGTTCAATGATACGCATAGCTGGAGAGTAAGGGTTCAACCGCAAACCCTTTCTCTCAAGCATAATGGTCAAGGTTTGCAATGATCCGCATAGCTGGACAGTAAGGGTTCAACTATTTTCAAGATCTAAAACATCATACTGTATATCATTCCAAACAGATTAGTATCACGCAGGTTTGTACTGGTGTAGAGTGGCGTGCATAAACCTGTTAACTATTACAGACAAGTTAGAGTGAAAAAAGTTGATCGTAGGACGCTAGTATCATATACTCACTTGACATGAAGCTCATCCCAAAACCACAGAGTGATATAAGCATTTCGATGGTACAATGGTTGATCAAGTGGGTGAATCGACCAAATGAAGTTGCTTCTTGGGAGGATTTTGCATTTCTTCGAAAGGTTTTTTCCCACTTTCACCTTTCAAGACAAGTCTGGCCTTCACAAGGGGGATTATCAGACCCTAAGTTCATTAAGGCCTATTTAAAGTACTTTCAATCAGCAGATGTCATGTTCCCGCGTGTCGGATTCATCGCGACCCTCACATCTCCATTCTGCAGTTGACATCGCTTCTTACTGCTTCGCGCCAAGCTCTTATACATGGGACGTTGATCTTCAATCCGACGGATGTACGTTGTGGGTGTTTCATTGTTCTTCTCCAACGCCTTTTAGTAGTGTGGCCTAGAAGCGACAATTGTATCAATTTCTCAACTTTAAGCTCACCAGCCCACTCGCTTGCCGCTATTCTCTTCCCCTCGAGCATATTCAATTTATTCGGAGTAAACTACATCTGGGCATGGACAGCCCGACCCAATTTTACCGGGTCAGGCTTTATATTGGGTCGGGCCCAAGCTCTTTTTCTTTGCCTGAATAACTATTCAGGCCGGGCTGGCTTCAAATTTAGCCTGGCGCATGTGTGGCTCACTGGCTTCGCCGAGGCCAACCTGACTTGTGGTGCGTTGAGGCAGCGTCCTCCTGGTTCCCTCCGCGGCCCTTGACTGCACGAGCTGAATCCAAGCAAAGCTGCTTCGAGGTCGTTCCTGCCTGTTGTGCATGCAGATCTTGTATTTTCTACTTGTGCACATCGATTTCTGAGATCCGTGTGCATGCATGTGGATGCTTCGGTGAGAACGCATCTGCCTTTTCTTTAACTGAATGCATCTGTTGTTGGTAATGTTCGATTTGTGTGAAGGAATGTGAATATTGTGCGTGGAACTGCTGCTGCTATGTTCAGCTGGGCACGATTGAATGGTGTATCTCAGGCTTCTGGTCAGGCATCGGGCTTTGCACCGGCCGTGCTCAGGCATGCATAAAGCACATAATCTATGTTTTGGCCGAGCTTGGGCTTGGCTTCTGAAGTTCGAGCTCTTGCAAGCCCGGCCCACAATCTGGCCTGGCCCGGGGAATGCCCAGGCGTAGGGTAAACCTCTATCTCCACACGAGGAAGCGGGATCTGGACATCCGGTGCCGGAGGTGCCACCGGAGTGGTGCCTTCCCTCGCCATTATGGGACCAGGCGACGGTGAGTTCCTCGATGCTAGTTGGGCTTTGGTAGCGTAGGACATCAAGATCGAGGCGAACACCCACATATTTATGAAGGCCATCGAGCTTTCAGCGCAACATGCCTCCTCCTCCGACGGCGGCAGCGCCTCCTCCTCTACCGCCGCGCATCCGATCACCTTCTCTTCTACCGTTGTGCATCTAAATGCCTCCTCCTTCGCCCTGACTACAATGCATCCTCCTCCACCGCCTGCCTCTATGTCTTGTCCTCCTCCTCCTCCGATGACTTTGACTTCGGGAGCGACGATGAGGCTTAGGGTTAGGTTTAATTGTATTCAAAATCTTGTAAATATAAATGATATAAGGGGTGGCCCGATCTTCTCGTTGAGCTCAATGTAGATGGATGATTACTTGTGAGATGCCGATGAATCTCTGGTTGTTCCCCCGTTGCCAATGCAACAGATCTAAACCCTAGTTGATATTCGCAACACCACACACTTGCGCATGTAGCCGCCGACCACGAAGCGGTTCTACAATATACTAATTCCCAATGGAACAATAGATAACACTCGAATTCTTCAGTAGCAAAAACACCAGACCGGAACAAAGTGGTGGAGGTAAAATTCCTGATCGGATCAAAGAGGAATTGTAATTTCGGATGAGTGCTTGGAAGCAGTTCAACAGAAGGTTTTTAATCTCTCTAACGTGGTCGAACCCTAATAGCCACGACTACAAGCCTATATAAAGGCTGCTGGATGTCCAACTTAGGGTTGGGGTGGAAATTAATCATATCTCTAACTTTCCTAACTTAAAAGGACTCTATTTAAAAATTGATAGAAAATAAACAATGATTTGTTTTGGTGACCGAGCACGTTACGTGTTGAACCAGAGGATGGGGGCCTACCCATTTGAAAGTACAAGGAATTATCTTTCCAACAAGTGCTTATTTGCTTTTTTTGGAAACAGTATGAGGAAATCTTGGTCGTTTCAAATTCAGATCTTCTGTCTGTCCGGGCTGGCGCGAATCAGACTTATGTTGCGCCTCTCTTGTGGCATGTCTTCATGTCCACTCTCCATATTTTGCAGCACGCCGTCCTCCCTGTCCTCCCTCGCGTACTTCATGGTATTGGATTTGAATTGCTTCTCTTCTCCACGCGCCATGCTTGTGTTATCTTTGAAACCGATCATACATAGATGCAACGACTTACGTAGTATAAAATTCTCATTAAAAAATATCAGTTTCAATTAAGAGTGAGTTCACCTGTTGTTCAAGTGAAAGAGCATGGTTGCCCTCATGTGTGGTTTTGGTAATTAATGACAATCTCTATGAACTAATGTTTGTATTGAGCTACTTGTAGGTTGTGTCCATAAGCGTTGCTTGATCTCCATATGTTGGAGTTAAGGCTAAGGGAAGAATATTATATGTTGATCAAGGCTAAGTGCAAGTTGATTAACACACAAGGCTAGTGAGATAATGTCCATGTGAAGATATGCCGAAAAATAGGTTCTCCCATATTGGTGTATGGGGGAACACCATGTGAGTCTTCACCAATCGAAGCGCAATCAAGAAAGGTGGTCCATCTTGAGAAGATGAAGATCGTCATCGTCGACCTCAAGTGGATTATGCCCAAGGCAAATGTATGATCTTGATAGGCTTTCTATTTTACCGGTCTCATGATGTTAGTTGAGCCGGGTTATAGGATAGATAGCCGTACTATCAAGAGGAGCTCTCAACCGAGTATCTTGATCGTATCATTCGTGGAGAGCTCAAACCTTTGCATCCTTGCAATCATCTTTATTGGTTCTTATTTTGCTTTTATCATGGTGTGCTCTTGGTGCTTGTCGTGCTTGTCATGACAAGGCCAAGTTCAGCGAAAACGGTTTTCGTATGCATCTTCTTTTGTGTTTTCGGTGTTGGAGATTTTGCCGGCTCGTCCGTATGGAATGTTTCACCATTCCAACCCTTAGCAAAATCTCCCTTGCTTGTTTTCATATTTTCAACAAAATTGGATTCACCTCATTCGGACTTCATTTGCAAAAGTTATGGCAGTGTTGGTGTTGCTGGTTTTTCTGTTGGAACTAGTCCGGAGGAACACCGGAGATGGTCCGGAGTCTCCGGTCCTACCAGAGTCGCCGGCCCACAGGACCCGGAATCTCCGATCTACCAAGTTTTGCTCCAAGCGACTCAAAGTGTGGCGCGGTACTGGATAAGGGTTCGGAGGTTCACCGGAGTATTTCTGGAGTCTCCGGTCTGCCCAGATGACCCAATGTGCGGCGCGACACTGGTGTCCAGTCCGGAAGCAGTCCGGAGCCAGGCCGGAATCTCCGGCCCCGGCCGGAGTCTCCGGTGTAAGCAGACTGCAACGACTATATTTCGTGGGGACCTATAAAAGGCCCCCTTCTTCCCCGAGTGACTAAGGTTTTCTGCAGCACGTTTTCTCTCTCTCTCTCTCCCACCATTGTTGACCTTGGAAAACCTTGCCCCATCTCAATCCCTCCCATGATTCTTGCATATCTTTGAGGGAAAAGTGAGAGGAGATCCAGATCCACATTTCCACGAATCAATCTCTCCTCTAAGTGAGGGGAACCTAGTGGATCTAGTTTTTGGAGTTCTTTTTGTGGTTCTCCTCTTTGCTCTTCCTCTCTTATTCCCCCATAAGCATTTGTTGCTTTGTTGGAATTTGAGAGTGAAAGATTTGAGATTCGTGGAAGTGAAAGTTGTGAGCTTGTTAATCTTGGGTCTTTGGACCCTAGGCGGTGTTGTGGTGATTTGAGATACCCCGATTGAGTTGTGGGTGTGTGCCTCAAGAACTTTGTAAAGGCTCCGGATTCCTCTTTGAAGGATTCCGATAGTGGAAGGTGAACCGAGCCTTTATGGTGAGGTTCATCGGAAAAAAGGGCGAGGCCTTTGTGGCGTTGAGTAGGCCTGTGGTGGCGAGCTCACACCCTCCAACGAGTCGTACTCCCGTAACAAGGAGGAACTCGGGAATACATCCTCGTCTCCGCATGCGTCGGTTATTTCTATACCCGAACTCTTTACTTATGCAATTTACATTGTGATAGCCTTCGTGCTTGAAGTATTACACATTGCTATCACCTTATTGTTTTCTTGCTTAGCATAAGTTGTTGGTGCATATAGGTGAACCTAGTATATTAGGTTTTGTGTGCTTGATAAATTAAACGCTAGTTTTGTTCCACATTTATCAAACCTAATCGTAAAAGTTTTAAATCGCCTATTCACCCCCCCCTCTAGGCGACATCCTTATACTTTCATCAAGTAGCTTGGCACGTGCTCTTGTTATTGGTCCAATTCTGATTTCATTAGACATGTCTTCTGCGGCAACATCATCAATGGAATAAAATGGTAAATAGCTAGGGATGCTCTCATCATCCTCCCCCTTGAGAAGGCGTCAACCTCGATGCATCAAGGTCTTCTCCATCATATGGCGTCAAATCAGTAACATTGAATGAATTACTCACGCCAAACTCAGTTGTAGGAAGATCTATCTTGTAGGCATTATCATTAATCTTGGCAAGCACTCTGTATGTACCAGCACCTCGTGGCATCAATTTCGACTTGCGTTGTTGTGGAAATATGTCCTTGCGAAAATCACACCATGTCGCCCGGCTGAAACAACACATCTTTTCTCTTCTTATTAACACGATCAGCGGTGTACTTGTCCTTCCTTTCAATTGCTTCTTTAATCTTCATGTGTATATTTCTTACAAAATCTGCCCGTTTGGATGCCACCATGTTCACTCTCTCTTGAATTGGAAGGGGCAGCAAATCAAGTGGTGTAGTAAGTTTAAACCCATAGACCACCTCAAAATGACACAACTGCGTTGTTGAATGCACCATCCTGTTATATGCAAACTCCACATGCGGTAAACACTCCTCCTATACACACAGGCTTGTCTTGATCTTTAATCGCAACAACGTTGATAGTGTGCGATTAACCACCTCCGTTTGACCATCTGATTGGGGATGACAAGTAGCTAGTGTTGAATAGTAACTTTGTCCCCAGCTTTCCCCAAAGTGTCTTCCAGAAGTAATTCATAAACTTCACGTCACGGTCAGAAAGAATCATCTTCAATACTCCATGTAAGCGCACGATGTCCCTGAAATACATATTAGCGATATGCGCGCATCATCGCTTTCGTGACATGCAATAAAATGTGCCATCTTAGAAAATCGATCTACTACCACAAATATTGAATCATGTCCTCTCCTGATCCTAAGTAATCCTAACACAAAATCTATGCTTATATCTTTCCATGGTGTAGTAGGAGCAGGAAGAGAGGTATGCAAACCGTGATGCTTCAACTTGGACTTCGCCTTATTGCAAGTGATACATCGCTTCAGAAATCTGACCACATCACACCTCATCCTAGGCAAATAAAAATGATTAGCGAGCATAAGCAAAGTCTTCTCACGTCCAAAGTGACCCATCAAACCGTCAGCATGTGATTTCTGCAACAATAGCAAACATACGGACGATTCTGGAACATATAATTTGTAAGCCCTAAACAAATAGCCGTCATGTATGTGATATTTTTCCCATGCTTTCACATTATAATTTTTTATCATAAACAGGATAGTTTAATTGTGCACCATTCAATTTTTCTGAAAAATATGCAATCGGTCTACCCTCTTACATCAACACTCCTCCAATAGCAATTTCAGTAGCATCAAATTCAAAACTCAAATTGTCTAGTAAAATCAGGAAGTACAAGTAAAGGTGCAACAGTTAAACGATGTTACAGTTCACCAAAAGCATTATTTTGGATTGTGCCCCACACAAATTCAACACCTTTTTTAGTAAGTTTATTTAAACGTGCAGCAATAGTACTGAAACAAAACGATTTGTAGAAACAAGCAAGACCATGAAAGCAAACCGCACATTGGTCGAAATTTGAAGGGGGGTGGGGGGTGGGTGGGTTCCGATTTCTCGTATAGATGCTATGAGAACGACTTCCCCCTCGCTTACATTGCACGCCGACGGGTCTGTCCACACGTTCAGCTGTTACCCAAACGCACGCGCGATCAAGAACCGGTCCACGAACAAGCGCGCCTCCGTAACCGCGGACAGGGTTGACCATCAATCCATCCATGGCGCAGCAGCAGAGGCGCGTGCTCCGCGTGGCACCGCCGGCCTCGGCACCAGGAGACGGGGAGACGTTCCCGACGGTCCAGGCCGCGGTGGATGCGGTGCCGCTGGGCAACAGGGTGCGCACCGTCATCCGCCTCGCGCCGGGGGTGTACCGGGAGCCCGTCTACGTCGCCAAGACCAAGAACTTCGTCACCCTCGCCGGCGCGTCCGCCGAGGCCACCGTCATCTCCTGGGACAACACCGCCACCCGAATCAAGCACGCCCAGGTAAGCGGAAACAGTACGCCTATCTCCTGCTCGATGAAATGTACACTCGGGAACCGAAACGGATTATTAGTCCATGGCGCTGCGTCTTGCGCGCGCTGTTCTCCTGCGTGGAATTGCTGCCTCGTAGTCTCCGCCACTGCTTTCAATATATTTGCTTCCATGCGGCCATGCCAATGCTTTATGCTTGCATTACTAAATGTCTTTCGAAGCACATGTGTCTGCACTACGCTTTAACCGTTACACTATCAGATTCACTCTGCCTGCCAGGCTGCCACTGCCAGATCCGGGATGGATCGTGCTGTGATACTGTTTAACCGGTCTGTGATGTCCCGATGAGCGTGTTCATGTCTGTCCTTTTGACAAATATCACAGTGATGCACGAAATCAATGACACCTTGTTTGAGTCCCTGCAAAGCAAATAGTTTCTTGATTCGTTGATATGTAGCCTGAATCCAGAGTGCCCGCCCACTGCACTAGCATGAAAAACATATATCAGTTTAGTTCTGAGAGCAGTATCTACGAAACTCGGTCCTAGCTCGCCAGCTCGGTTGTCGATCGCCGAGCGAAATCGGGGTGCGAACTTGCCGACGAACGGAAGCAGGGACAAGGGTAGGGGTAAAAGGTACATTGTATTGCTAAATTTGATTGGTTTGTGTGCTTAGTCTCAAATCGGCCATCACCATATGGGGCGGCTGGTCTTGCCGTGCAAGTAATGAACACTTCCACGCTTTTACATGTAGAATCCGAGTACAGCTGCTACTCTAAAGTAGGCAGGTCTCCTCCTTGTACTAGAGCCGGGTCCCAGCATGTCTCCTGTCGGAGTCGAACTGGTCTACGTGTCGACTTCCTCTGGTCCGAGTTGTAGTACAATCTGCCTTGCCACCGCGTCGGACTCGGCCTCATCTTGGTCTCTAGACATGAGTTGACTTCCACCTTTGGATTTGCTCCACCGTACCTTCTGTTGAAAGAGGATACTTGAAAATTTGGTACTGGTTGACGTGGCTTCTAGATTCTCCTCATCTCTGCGTCTTTTCCCACGTCCTAGTGGCCTTTTCGTATTCAGATCCTCATGAATCTGACTTCCCTTCGTATGCGTCATCCGATTCCTCAATCTGCAGCTGGAATCTCTCCTTCCACAGGCAGCTGGCCAAAATGGCTGCTAACATATGCTTCAAAGAAGGAAGAGTTAGGTGCAGATTAGTTTAACCACCTCTAAGTTTGACATCAGAGTTTTTGCTAAATGTTTAATGTGTTTGCTCTCTGTACTTTTAGTGATTATAGTATCTCTCGAGTTGACCAACCGTGCCTTTTACTGTTATGAAGACATCCAGGGTTATTGGGACAGGAACATTTGGCTGTGGAACAGTTATTGTAGAGGGAGAGGATTTCATTGCAGAGAATATCACGTTTGAGAACTCAGCTCCCCAGGTACTGGTTGTTCACCTATTCTCCTTGCACAAAGAGATGATCATGCAATGTGTGTGGAAAGTTGTTGTTTTCTGGTTGTGATGCAGGGATCTGGGCAAGCAGTCGCTGTGCGTGTAACAGCAGATAGGTGTGCCTTCTATAGTTGCAAGTTCCTTGGTTGGCAAGTATGCATATTTCTTCATCTTCTGGTTAAATCACTACCTTCATCAGGATGATAAGCAGTATTACTTGGAAGATTCTGATTTGGACTAAAATTATACAGGATACATTATATTTACATTATGGAAAACAGTACTTAAGGGACTGTTACATTGAAGGTAATTGTGACTTCATCTTCGGCAACTCTATTGCTCTTCTGGAGCATTGCCATATCCATTGCAAGTCGGCAGGCTTTATTACGGCCCATAGTCGTAAATCCTCTTCAGAATCGACTGGTTATGTATTCTTAAGGTGAGTTATCTCATGATCATTCCTAGACCTTGTGAATGTTAGTTGCATTGTTATTTCCATAAGAAACTTGATATGTAGCTTCAACATTTTGCTATGCCATATTTTACCCTTGCTTGTTGTCACACTCAGGTGTATTATTACTGGGAATGGAGAAGCTGGATATATATTCCTGGGTCGGCCATGGGGTCCCTTTGGGAGGGTTGTATTTGCACACACTTTTATGGATCGTTGCATAAAGCCCACTGGGTGGCATAATTGGGACAAATCTGAGAATGAAAGAACTGCTTCTTTCTATGAGTACAGGTACTGTATTCATCAGAATTATAAACTTAATGCATAACTTATATCAAAGTCAATGATCAAATGCTACAATGAAACTTCTATATTGTCTTGTCACTCACATCGTTCCTCGAAAATTAACTTATGCTTCTAGAGTCATTCTCATACATGACATGTTGCTATGAACCATTTATATTGAATCAGGCTGTGCATATTGATACATGAACTGGAATGTCCTGTTAATGTATGGTTTTTTGTTTTTGGCACTGGGATAGGAATCATGTACCATTCTAGTGTCAGGTATTTGGTAAATAACCAGTTCCCACCCCTCCATGCCTGTGTTCGGTGCTTGGCTTGTTCACATCAACCACGTGTCCCAGCCCAATAGCTTCATACATGACATGTTGCTATGAACCAAGTATATTGAATCAGGCTGTGCATATTGATACATGAATCGTAATCATATCTCTTGTTAGTGAGTAGTGACTTGGTGTGGGTTTTTGTTTTTGGTACGGGATAGGAATCATGTACCATTCTAGTGTCAGGTATTTGGGAAATAACCAGTTCCCACCGTCCATGCCTGTGTTAGGTGCTCGGCTTGTTACCTCAACCATGCATCCCAGCCCAATAGCTTCAATATATGACATGTTGCTATGAACCAAGTATATTGAATCAGGCTCTGCATATTGATACACGAACCAGAGTCTACTGTTGATGACTTAGTGTGGGTTTTTGTTTTTTGGCACGGGATAGCGTCACCTATTAGGTAAATAACCAGTTCATACGCCTCCATGGATGTACTAGGTGCTCGGCTTGTTCACATCAACCACACATCCCAGCCCAATAGCTTCACGTAGTCATTGGCTCATGGCTGCCTTCTGGCTCACTGGTCCCCTCTCCTAATCCCTCACAAAGCATAGAGAGCGAGAGAGACTGAGAGAGGTATTGTGCGTAACTGCATATGTGGTGACACACTGTGTTTCTCTCCACCGTTGTAAGCCTATGGCCGTTGCTCGGTCGCTTGGCACTTCTTCTGTGAAACTGATACATCTTTTGATATACCTTTTCATGGCGTATTTTAAAGAAAAAAGAGTGTGGTGGCCTGCAGATTGGACTTGTATTGAGTGTTAAAGTAGTAATGATGTTGTAGATTGTAGCTTGTCAACCTGGACTTCAGCTTGTGTTGTGTTGAACTTGTAATGCACCGATCCTGCTGTAGCCTCTAATCCATAGGTTGTAAACTTGTTATTGCAGATTCTTATTATGTGTGTGTGCGTGTGTGCGTGCGTACGCCCCTCTTCTGCGCCCCTGTTTCTGCTTGTGCGTGTGCGTGTGCGTTTGTGTCTGTGTGCGTGGACTGATCAATATTGTTTACGGCATCAGGTTCTGTACTTGGTCACTCAATCATCAAAGCATATGCTGATCGATCTGAGTATCCGGGTATTGACTACTGAATAGTATTGCAAATGATACCTTTGAGATATTCAGATATATACAAGCTAAAACAAAATGTTCACGCCTCAGTTTATGATGTGTGTCAAGTTTAGTTAGATTGGTATTTACCAAAGAGTAATGCTATATCTAGGGACATGTTATACAGAAATTTGTTACGGACTCAGAACGTGGCATAGCATGTAGAATCAAAACGTGGCCCGTTTTTTAAGCAAGCTGAATCAACTGACTGACTCCACGCTTGCCTGTAGAATATCCGTAGGCAAAACAGTCCGTAAGTATAGCATTATTGTTTACAGAAATCTAACCAACACTATTTGGTGTTTCCGATGCATAACTGTATTTTTATTGCATACCCTATTTACCTAAGTTGGAATACCGTATTCACTTAACCAAACTAGCCAAATTAAGCGAAGAAACACCACTAATATTGAGTGTGCAACATCATTAACCATTTTTTTTTTGCAAATAACATGTAACTATTTTACCACCTCTTTTCTGCAGGTGCTCAGGGCCTGGTTCCGGACGATCAAACAGAGTGGCTTGGTGTAGACAATTGCTTGATGTGGAGGCAGAGCAGTTCCTTGCGCACTCTTTTGTGGATCCGGACCTTGATCAGCCATGGCTTCTCCAGATGATGGCGATAAGGATACCTGCTTCAGCGTAGTCTTTGTTAAGCTCAACAGTTTTTAACACTTGGTCAGCTCAGTATTCCCGTTGAGCAATAATTTGTTGTTAAACATAGTGAGCTTGTGAGGACTACTCTACAATACGAAAAGCATGTTATGCTCTTATGTAACTTAAAAAAAATTGCAGTTCACTTTGTAAGCTAATTGTTCGGGACTACAAACTGATTGCATAACATCAATAAGGAAACCAGTGTTTAGAGCAAAGCATAAAAGAGAACTAGTTGAATTTCGGTGCGGCGGCACGCCGCACCCTTGGTGGGAATTTTGTTCAATTTGGTAAAAGTCAGAATAATCATTTTTTCTTTAAAGAAATAATGATAAAATGGTAACTATTTTTTTGTGTTCCATATATTGATTGAACTCACCAAGATTATAGCAAGACCAATTTCAATAAAACTGGCATGGATAGGTAGCATTTTTTTTTTGAGTTCTTTTTTTTTTTGTTAGGGAATTTTGTGGTATTGGTCGCATTTGATTTAGAATTGTATGTAATCGTTGTTCTTTTTAAAGGTTTTTTATATTTGTTAGATTCAATTTAGAAGCAAGCAATAATTAGAGCAAATGAACTTGCATTTTCTCGAAATATTCACCTAATCAAACGCTTATTTTTTTAAATAAAGTGATTTTTTTTTCTGCGAATTTGTGGAATTTAGTGTCATTTGTTTTGGAAATATAGCTAATCAAAAAAAAAAAAATTTAAGTCTAAGTAGGGGAGATGTTTTTTTTTTCCAAGTATATTCAAATTTTTAAAAGTTTTGAATGTTCAGAAAGTTTTGTTTTACGGCATAAGTAGTTACCACGTATTTTTTTTTTGATTATTTTCTTGCATTATCCATATATTTGTTAGTGGTTATACTCAGAGTTTTTGATTGTTGAACGATTTCTAATTTTTCTGGAAAATATCTTGCCCTTCATGGTAATACATGAAAGGCATTTTTTTTTTTAAACACTGAAATTTCAATGGAGATCATATGTCATGGGTACTCTTTTTTTTTATTTGAATGTTTTTTTTTTTTTACAGCCATGGTGTAAAAAATTACCTTTAACATATTTCAACGAAGGGCATTTTTTTTTTTTGAAATGTTATACATTTCTAGAAGTTGTAAACATTTTTTTTTCCTGGTCATAAGCAGTAAGTATTTATTTATTTTGGTTGGTTGGATATTTTATTTAGTTTTTTTTTTCAATGGATATGTTTGGAATTTTTTTTTTTGACATTTTTTATTTTATGCAAATTGGTTTAGTGAAATGGTCCTACCTGTTAGGAATGTAACATTTTGGTAAACATTTTTTTTTGAAAGGGATATCGTCCACGTTAATTCATGCGATGTAGTCAAATATTATCGTATGGAAATTATTTATGTGGAAATTTTAAATCTTTACATATTATCCTAATTGATTGCTATTAGTTTTTTTAATTTGGATTAGTAATTGGAGGAAATACATTTTTCTTGAAATTTAAATGAGAAGTTTGGTGTATTTTTTTTTTGACTTTTCATATTGAATGGTATGGCTCATTTTTTTTCCTGTCAAAGGAAATAATGGAATATATATTTTGTGAAATGAGTCCAAAGTTGTTTTTTTTTTTTTTTTGACTTATCATGTTGAATGGTATAGCTTTTTTTTTTCCGTCAAAAGGAAATTATGGAATACATATTTTATGAAATGAGTCTAAAGTATTCTAAGCAAATGTTTTGTAATGAAAATTTAATTTGTTTAAATGAGAAGAGAAATTGGTTTCAGTTATAAAGAAATTTAACTTTGTTTAAATGAGCTGGGAAATTTTGTTTTAGTTATAAAGAAAATTTACTCTGTTTAAATGAGAAGGTTGGTATCACATTTTTTTTTGAGCTATCATATAGCTTATAAAATAAACATTTTTTATTTTATGCAAATTGGTTTAGTGAAATGGTCCTACCTGTTAGGAATGTAACATTTTTGGTAAACATATTTTTTTTTTCTTGAAAAGGATATCATCCACGTTAATTCATGTGATGTAGTTAAATATTATCGTCTGGAAATTATTCATGTGGAAAGTTTGAATTTTTAAATATTATCCTATTTGATTGCTATTAGTTTTTAAATTTGGATTAGTAATTGGAGGAAATACATTTTCTTGAAATTTAAATGTGAAGTTTGGTGTTTTTTTTTTTTGACTTATCATATTGAATGATATGGCTCATTTTTTTTTTCTCGTCAAAAGGAAATTATGGAATACATATTTTGTGAAATGAGTCTGAAGTATTTTTTTTTTTGACTTATCATGTTGAATGATATAGCTCATTTTTTTTTCCGTCAAAAGGAGATTATGGAATACAAATTTTATGAAATGAGTCTAAAGTATTCTAAGCAAATGTTTTGTATAGAAAATTTAATTTGTTTAATTGAGAAGAGAAATTGGTTTCAGTTGTAAAGAAATTTTACTTTGTTTGAATGAGCTGGGAAATTTGTTTCAGTTATAAAGAAAATTTACTCTGTTTAAATGAGAAAGTTGGTATCACATTTTTTTTTTTGAGCTATCATATGGCTTATATTATTTTTTTCCTTCGTAAGGAAATTGTCGAATTCATATTTTTGTGAAATGACGTAAAGACATCAAATGAGCCTTTATTGTATTATTTTGAAAATTTGTAGATTCGAAACAATCTAGTAAAAGTTCAAAAGTATTTTGAATAATTGATTTAAATTTGGACTGCAGGGAAAAAAGGAAAAAGACTAAGGGTAAAAAAAAAAAGAGAAGAGCTAGCAATCAGGCCGGCCCAAACAGCCGGCCCAATGCCAGCCCAGGCCCATGCGGCGACGTCAAGGTGACGTCACCACCGGGTGGAGCGGTGGAGCTCCCGCGGCGGCGACGCGCACGCCGGCGTCGGAGCAGGGCCTGCGGGGCCGTGCGGCGATGCGCACTGGACGCGTCTCTGCGCGGGGTGTCGCAAGGGGGCGGAGCCGCCACGCGTTGGTCGCCGGAGCGGCGCCGGCGACGTGCGGACGCGGCGGCCGCGGTCACGGCGGCGACGATTCCAGCGAGGAGGCGGCCTCCCGGCGAGCAATAGCGGGCGAGGAGGGAGAGGACGCGGCGGCGGAGGCCGCCGTGGGCGTCGATTCGGGCGGGGTGGTGCGGAGCGGCGGCGGCAGACGTCGGCGGCGCCGGCGAGTGTGGTCGCGCGCGGGAGGAGAGAGAGGGAGGGAGGGGGGTTCTGTGGTCATTTTACAAAAACGTCCGCGTATTTTTCTGTAATTTCGTTTAGGTCCATCTCCTCGCGTTTACGTGGACTGCGGGTTCGATTCACGGTTTCGTGAGGGGCCTTTTTGCAAAACCATCTCGGACGCGTCTGCGGACCGTCGGATCGACGACGGACGGCCGGGATCGCAGGCACTGTAGTTACTGTACAAACTACAGTGCCTACTGTAGTAAGAACAGTAGCAGGAGGCCTCCCAGGCCTCCATTTCGTCCGTCTTTTATATAAAGAGAGATGTTAGACCTTGATAGTAGTTTCAGAAAGAGTGCCGAATAACACTGGAACAAGGAGGAATTCAGCTACTTTCAGATACCATTTTCCAATTTGGATCTTGTTGTAATTTTCTTTTTTGTTGAGGTGTTTTGTACTATTCGATGTTTCTTTTAATGCCAGTGTTCTTTTCGCAAAAAAAAAATATAGCTACAGTAGAGTTATTCCCTAGCCATAGAGAGGAGGATAGGGCATCCTAGTGGCCGCAAGCTCTCCGTTGTCTTCGGCTCACGAATGAAAATGCCACCTCCTGCCATTGTGACGAGTGCAGTTCCGCCTTCGGTTTGCGTAAGGAAATGCTGCCACCCTCCCAGTCGAGGTGGCGAGTGTGGATACGTCTTTGGTGTGCGGGAGGTGATGCCACTGCTGCTACTCTCCACCGCCACCTCATCACAGTCTGCTGCTGCCAACACCACCACCACCCCCGCCGAGGTGATTGCAATTGCAAGGGAATGGGTCCTCCCTTGTGTGCTGCCTGCCATCGGGCGGCCTGGATGGTGTGGTTGGATGTGCCCCACTGCGCCCTCCGCCTCGGGGCGTTGTACCACGAGGCACTGAGTAGGACATGGTGGTGCGCATTGTCGTAGATGGCAGAGTGCCTCTCCCATGAGAAGCGTTCGAGCCATGCGCCATGGTTGGCGGGGTGGTTCTTGGGGAACTCCCGTTGCACCTACGGCATGTCGGCCCGACGCTCGAGGACGACCACGTGGAATTGCTTGGGGGTGGTGGGCAACGGAAGCAGGATGAGGTCGCCATTGCTGATAAGCCACCTATGTCGCTCTGTGCCTATGACACATCGGGCCACGTCTGGCAATGTGGCAACCAGGCCCCGACACAGGGGCCCGATGTGTCATAGGCGACACATCGGACCCCGTATGGAAACGTGAAGCCTACTCGGAACCTCCCGGCGAAGTGGCCACCAACGCCCCCGAGCAGACCCCCACGTTGTGCGCGGACATGGTAATTCCCGAAATTTCTATCTGCGCTCCATTGGATCGTACCGAGTAGGCTTCTCCTTTAGAAAAATTGGCTTATATTCCAACAACAACTTAACATAGCATGTATGGAATTACGGAGTGAGCTACCGAAGAACGGGGCCCTGAAACCGAATATGAACCCAACGAGTGACCGAACCTTCCGCCCAATGACGCGGACACGCACCTTCCGCCCGCATCACGCCGCCCTCGTCATGCGCTGGCGTCACGCACGCGTCATCCCCCTTCCTATCTCCTTCCCGGATGCTTCCTCCCTGGAGAATCCCTCCACACCAAGGAAGCCATCAAGCCCCGGCGCGCACGAATGAACGCAGCCCACAAAGTTCAAGTGCACCCATGTCCACGGTACCCCGTGTAGACACTCACAGCCAGTGTACCAACCCGTTCGAGAACCACTACGCCGTGCCTACGCAGGGCGGCAGCACAAGTAAACGCCAACGCCATCTGGTCGTCGGCAACCATGATATATACTACGCCTTCCTCCTCCTCAGGCTCTTGCCCCGCACTTGCCTCGCTGCTGCCACTAGCTCCATCGATCACTGTCTGGTAGTGTTGCTCGAGCTAGCTAGAGGAGGAAGAGAGCGTGACGATCCAGTCTGGTGCGTGTGCTTACATGTCCATGGCGACGACGGCGCCGTTCGCGCAGGTGGTGGATGACCTGATCAAGGGGCAGCAGTTCGCGACGCAGCTGCAGGACCTCCTCCGGGCCTCGCCCTCGCCCAAGGCCGGGCTCATCATGGACCAGATCCTCCACACCTTCTCCCGTGCCATCCGCGCCGCCGAGGCCGCCGCCGCTACCGGTGCCGGCGAATGCTCGTCGGACGTGCAGAGCGAGCTCACCGACGGCGGAACAGGCGGCGGGAAGAGGAAGTCCGCCGCCGGAGGAGGAGGGGACAGCAGGTCTTGCAGGAGAAAGTGAGTAGGCTCGATCGAGCTCATGGTTCTTGATTTATTACTGCTATTGATCTTCGGACAATTAACTGATGTACTTACTAATATCTGTGCTCCGTTGATTTGGCGTTGCAGGACGCACCAATCGTCCGTTGTCACGAAAACCTTGAAGAACTTGGACGACGGGCTGGCATGGCGCAAGTACGGCCAGAAGGAGATACAGAACTGCAAGCACCCAAAGTACGTTTCTGCCCTTAAACGACCATTATCTCTACTGTATAAATAACTGCTCAACAACCAAACACTGCCTGTAATTAATCCCTCGATGGGTCGCCGTCGACTGACAAAGCAGCCATGAATGTGTGTTCTGCGCAGGGCCTACTTCCGGTGCACGCACAAGTTCGACCAGCTGTGCGCGGCGCAGCGGCAGGTACAGCGTTGCGACGAGGATCCGGACACGTTCAGGGTCACCTACATCGGCGTCCACACCTGCCGGGACCCCGCCGTCGCGCCGCACGGACACCACACCTCCGATGATGTCCTTCACGGCGGCTACCGCTTCATCAGCTTCGCGCCCAACGCCGTCGCCACTCCCGCCACCACCACCAGCACCACCACGACGATGACCGTGAACACCACCAACCAGCTGACCCGCATGGACGCCGCCATGGGGTCCGGCTTGCAGAGCCTGTACCTGGAGGGCGGCGACCAGGAGGAGGTGCTGAGCAGCAACACCCCCGGGAGTTCTGCCATGCGCAGCACCGCCGGGGCCGCGACGGCGCCATCTTGGCCGGACCAGGGCGACGTGACGTCCACGCTGCAGTACGATGCTCCCGTTGACTTGGCAGATCATTTCTTTGATGATTTTTCGTCTCTGGAGGACCTAGTACGTTACGATTTTCAGCATTGATCGATCGAGCTGCAGATCGAGAGGTGCCTGATCCACTTGTATATTGATAGGCCGCAGTCGGCAAGGATTACAAGGGTTGTTACATGACTTGAGATCCAAGTTGATTTCCTTTTAGTATCTCTTAACCGAACACCTTTATACAATCAGGTTGGTTGTTACACCGCTACTAACCTAACCACAAATGTGACAAAGTCTAACACTCCCCTTCAATCACAATATCTCTTAGCCTAAGGGCCTCTTTGGATTGAAGGATTTTTATAGGAATATTGGAGGATTCCAATCCTTAGGATTTTTTCCTAAGGAAACCCTTTGGATCAAAAGAATGACACCTCCAAAATTCCTAAGTATAGCATTCCTACACCCCAATCCCATAGGAATTTCAACATCCAATGTAACCTCTTTTTTACACTTATTTGCGTAGGATCGAGTCATTTCTCCTGTGTTCCATCCAAATGACCATTCCTGTCGTTTTCCTCTGTCTTGTAATCCTCACTGCACTCCTATCAAATTCCTGTGTTTTTTCAATTCCTATGTTTTCTAATCCTATGATTCAAAAAAGCCCTAAGAGTGTGTACTCTTTTTTTTTTTGTCTTTATCATATTTACTATCGTGAGTCATATATACAACCTCATTTTTTTTTTGTGGTTTCCGCTTCCATGTATCGCTTGCCTAATATATGGTTGTTTGCGTCAAGCGAGGCCGGGGTAAAGATGGCAATGGGTAGGGTATGGACAGGGTAAAACAATACCATACCCATACCTATATAGTCTATGGGTACGAAATTGTACCCATACCCTTACCCGCGGGGATGAAACTATACCCATACCCATACCCGGCGGGTACCCATACCCATTGGATACCCGTTGGGTAGATCAAATAGTACACAAATTGTTTAAGTTTTACATTCGTTGGTAGCAAATTTGACAAAAAAAAATCAATTATCTCAACTCAGTAACAGGTAGATGAATACATGACAATTATCTAACTTTGGAAATCACAATCATATGGTCATATCTAGTAAGTCAACCGAGTAGAGTCCATATATCAGTATAAACGGGTAGGGTATAGGTATACCCATGGGTATAGAGTTGTACCCATGCCCTACCCACGACTTGGCGGGTAGGGTATGGGTACTACCCATGGGTATAAAAATATGCCCATACCCTCCCCATACGGGTACGGTACCCATGGGTAAAATTGCCATCCTTAGGCCGGGGCTATACTCCTTTTCAAGAAAAAAAACTTGACATCAAGTAATTTTTGTGGAAACCTTATTTTGGAAAAAAAAATGAAAATCAATCTTGATTCGAGTATGAAACATTGCCTTTATCGACATGTGGATGACGCCCATATAGTTGCATCATATGCATGATACTTAGAGGTACACCAAGTTCATTCAAAATGAACCTTGCTGCATTAGCTTAGTTGTCATATTTTTCAATGATTTATATCATGCAGCTGTGTTAGACCTTGAAATTATGGACTCTCCCTTACATTCCATGAAACAAGAAAGGTCCTAAGAATACTGGAAACCAACATGTTGACCACCTATTATCTCGATACTATCCACTCCGCATTATAGGATCACACTCCAATGAACATAGATTTTCTGAATTTGAAATTAGTGACCGCAAGCCCACATTTTTTTTATGTGTGAGAGTTTGGGGTTCTAGTAGGTTGGGAGAGTTAGTTGGAGTACCTAGACGGTTTGGAAGTTGCATCTTTGGGAATAGTTCTCATGTGGCTTTATCGTACTGATTTTCGTCCGATTTTCCGTTAATTAACTAGGCAATTCTCTTCTTCTTAATTAATATATTTCCTCTGTATAGTTCATGACACCGTGTCCAAATCAATTTCCTCTGTATAGTTCATGTATTTACAACTTGTGACACCCCTAACTCAAGATGAGAAATGTGTGTGATTCATACAAGACACCGGGTCATTTCCTCTCTAGGTCAGTCCCTGGATTTGGGCAAACCTTTTGTCCTAGTTTTTTTTTTGAAAAATCATTGTACCATCCGTGCAAAGAATTCCTCTTGGTTGCAGCTCGGTGGCGCGGCAGTTCGGACGCCGGGGCGGCGGCCCTGGAAGGTGGGAACTTGATGGTTGACGGGCGTGCCATGGGTTCTTGTGCTGGTCAGGGACCATGTCGCGAGGGCGGCGTGGTCTTCGGCGCGACACTCCGTGGCAGCGGTATGGAGGCCGTTTCGGCGTTGTTCCATGCCATTGTCGGAGGTTGAGAGTTTATGCCGAGAGGAAACTCTCGTCCGGGGTCTCCCCGGACCGCGACGGCGACGTCCATGGACGCCGTTCCCTTCTTGAAGGCGTCGCTGCGGCTTCTCTCGGTCCTCCTTCGTACTCCGGGCGAAAGCCCAAGATCCTCGGATCGGACGGTGGCGGCACACTGGCATCGTACTCTTCTTGAAGACACCGTCTTGGAGGTCACGGAGCGTTGCTTCCCGGAGGTGGTGCGGCTTCATGTCGTGCTCTCTCGTGGCAAGGTCTACAACTTGTTCTGCACTTCGGAGTTTCTTGCTTGGGCTACCGGATGCCTGTATGCATCTTTGTGGTCAGTGGCGGTGATCGTCAGTGTTTGCCTGTAATCTCCTCGGCGTTTTATTTGAGGTCTCCCTGTTGAGCCTGTCTGCAGCTCTGTGGTCAGTGGCGGTGATCGTTGGTGGTCACCTGTAATCTCCTCGGCGTCTCTCTTTGAAGCCCCTGTTGAGCCTATCTGCTTGCGTGGATAGTGGCGGTGTTCCTCGATGTTTACCTGTAATCGCCTAGTAGTTCTGTTTTCTTTGTATGTGTGCAGGGTGGTGTTGTATGCTGGGTTCAGCACTTTGTATCTTTCTCGCCGTGTGGCGCTATTAATTTATCGCCGGGCCTTTTCGGCCTTGTATCTAAAAAAAAAATTCCTCTTGGCTACACCTACATGCCTCCTGCATGTGCCTTGCACCCTCCCACATCCTATTTTAAGGCTGAGTTCAGCCTTCCCGCCGCTCCTATCCAGACCTTGCGCTCCCGGCCCAAACCGGCGCGAGCGCGCTCCTGCCGCCTCATGCAGGCCCTCGTCCGCCGGAACGATATGGGGTGTCTCTGCCTCAGCTCAGGGTCACAATATGGCAATGGGGCCACTAACCACTGGTTATTGCTCAACCAAAACCATCCCCACGTAACATACTTGTTCCCATCCCCATCCCCATTAACTATCACGGGGACTGTTTTCCTACCATCCCCATCCCCACCGGGTAGCAAATAACCAACGGTTTCCCCATCCCCATGGAAAACGAGGGTGTCGGCATGCGGTGGAGAAGAAATGTGAAGCTCTGTATTGGGATTTCGACATAGGCGTGCGTATGTGCGCTGTGCGGGCTGTGGCGGCTAGGGTCGAGAGGGGAAAACGAGCATAGGGTATGGCTACACGGGTGGGAATTAGGGTTTTCGTCACATACACACCTCTCTATAACCTTAAGCCCACATGTCATGTGTCCTAGCGGGGAATTCATGGGTACCAGATATGGATAATGGTGTCCCACAACCATCCCCGTATACCCAACGGGGAGGGTTTCGTCTTTGTTAAGAGCCCCACGGGGATTAAACTCCAACCAAAACCGTCCCCTAATAGGTGAATTAACCACCGGGGATCGGGGAACGGGGCCCCATTGCCACATTTAGGGTCACATCGTCTGTCAAAACGAAATGAAGGACCTCTTCCTCGCTGGAATTTGGTCGAATTCGGCGGTGGCACAACACCGTTCGACCTGAAAGTTTCTCTCCCGCCAACCATCTTTACGGTACATCCCTCATAGTGCAAATATGTAGTATGAATGTATGATACTCTCGTTTACCGTATTCCGTAAAAAAAATACAGAACAAACTCGTTTACGGGATCTGGAATGGTCACATTTTACCCCCAAAACTGTAAAATGACGGTTATTCTATGGAACGGGCTCTTGGGCATTTGGGGAAATGGGTCTAAGCCCAAGCCCAAGCCCAAGCTACCCCCAGCCGTTGCAAGTTGCAACTGCCCACACTGGACTTTTTTTTTTTTGAGAAACTGCATATATATTTCAGAAAATACAAAGTACACAGGACAATACATACGCCAGTACAGGGATACGCCCGGGGGAAACACGAAACAACGCAACGGCGACGCCTTCACCGTCACCGGAGAAGGCGATGCCACACCACCCACTAACCACCAGCCGAGAGGAACTACAGGCTTTGAAAGCAGGAGTCGTCCGCCGCACTGCGACGGAACCTAAGACGATGAACGGGCAACGCCGGCCCTCTCCTGGACGAAGATCCACGCAGCAACACCACCGAGACGGAGCGCCGACGACGGATCCGTCCTCCTTCGACCACCAAACCCGCGCTGGCCGCGGAGCCACCCAAGCAGAACGACCTCCGAACACGTACCTCAGCAACCCTACGCCGACGAAGGAGGAGACGGCGGCGCATCGACAGAGGGCTCGAGGAGAGGATTCCCACATCACGAGGGCGCCGTCGTCGCCACGCCGCCCACCGGGGGAAACACCCACAGATCCGTCATCGACACACCCGGCATCGACGAGAGGGGGCCGGATCTGAGATGACCAAAAGGCCGGACTCACCGGCGCCGCCCCCACCGAGACGCCGCCGCCGGCCACACACGCCCACACCCTATATACAGCCCGGCAGCACAGATCCGGGGTTCCCCCACCCTTCCCCCGCCGCTGCGGGCGGAGAAGGAGGAGGGAACCACCGGCGGCGCCGGGGAGTCGGGGGGGAAACTGAGGTCGCCCTCTCACTCGCCTCTCTCTACTGTAGAAGGGGGGAGGGGGAGGGGTTGGTTGTGCCCACACTGGACTTGTTCTCCATTCTCCACACCTCCCGGCGAACCGCAATCCTACGACTTTAGTTAGGGTTTCCACAAGACCACAACCACATCTCGTTCCACTCCGAATCCAACCGGCGGCCATGGCGACGGCGGTGGCGGTGGCGAAGGGAGGCGAGAAGCCGGCGCTGAGGAAGCCCGTCTTCGGCAAGGTGGACCAGCTCAGCCCGGGCACCGTCGGCCACACCCTCACCGTAAAGGTCATCAGCGCCAAACCCATCGCCCCCCGCGGACGTGCCGCAGGCGGCGGCCCCGCTGTCTCCGCAGGACCACGCCAGGTCCGCATCGCGGAGTGCATCGTCGGTGACGAGACCGGGGTCATCGTCTTCACTGCCCGCAACGAGCAAGGTGATGTTGGTTTTTTTTTTGACTGGAAGCTGATGTTGGTTTCGAGTTGCATTCGTACTGTTGCGGTGTTAGATGTGTAATAGTTTTTTAGCGCAGAAATTCTGGATGTGCGCAAGGCTCATAATGCAGAATCGGATTGATATGGCCATTCACAATAAAAAAATGCACTCGAAATTTCACAAATGTTTGATTTACATGTCATAAAAAAAATGACATGTGGAAAGTCACATGTTTATTGTCACCAAATACTTCTATAAGTTTGCAGCCGCAGCCTTGCAGATGGTTCCCAGGTTAATACCCACTGGGGGCTTCGCTAACCCACTATTTTCTGGTTTATTTAGTTAAAAAAGGAGTGGTCAGTTTAGGAAATAACATGACTAGATGCTAGGAAAGGGAGAGCAAAATGGACATTGTTCTGGCGGTAGTTGCTTCCTAGCCTGCTGACTAGGGTCTGAGAATAAATCACACCTGTGATTGCTTGGCTATGGATATTTGTCGCACGGCGACATCAGAGATCAGACATCCTCATATTTGAGCTCTGCACTTTCATATTTTGCTCTTTGTTCTTTGGTCCAAATTTAGTTAATATCACATTACGTTCCACTTGATTTAATAGATTTCTCAGGCGGTGGAGTATGCCCTGAGCCCATTAAATATCTACTTGGCTTCTGGTTGTTCTGTTCACACTGCAAGTCCTGAAGCCACACTGCTTGTCTACCTCTGACCTAGTGACCTTGGCTGCTGTCTTCTTCATGACGGTGATTTAAGTTGCCCTACCTAGCTGCGTATTTTCCATGCCTAGCAACATGGTCACTAATCTTCCTGCCCTGGAGATGTATGTTTGGCCCTCCCAGCCTTTGCAGTACCTAGATCATGGTAGCTAATGTCGGGAAAGTCAGACACTCAATGTTCACCAACACACTAGGTGCTTGTGGACGGCAGTCTAGCACCTAGCCGATGGGCTGACTCAGATTAACCGGCTAGGTGTGAGGGTGTCGCCAGGCATAGGGCCTAAGCATCACCTAGGAATGCTATTTGTCTGCCTTTTAAGTTTTCCTAAGTATTCATGTGTCTCCATATTCTGTAATATCACCTCAAATTTGACATACACAGTCATTTTGTTTCAAACTGCCAGTCATCTATCATATGTTGTATGCAACATAGCACACCTTATCATAAAGACGAAAGCACCTTAACATGTTGATGAAAAGACCCAAATGCTCTAGACTGTTCAGCCCATGCTTTATCTTCTGACAGAGGCAATGTTAAGTGCCACGCCCACCTGTCTATAGCTCCAATTCATCATTGCTGTCTGGCGTAGAGCAAAATTAGAAGTTGAGAGCAAAACAACCATTAACAGTCAGCAAATGCGTTAATCAATCAACATAACAAATAATCTAGGTAATGCCTTGGAAACCAATTCCCCGACCACATCAAATAACTTGTGTATGGAATGTCGAAGAAACAGACCTAGCAGGTCACCAGGACACACTTCTGTCCTCAGCTGTTCACATAGCATTCCTATGGCATAAAATTTAAAATTCATCATTTTTCAAGATGAGAAGGTGACAAAGGGGTTGAAGAGCGCAGAGGTCTGACGAGCAGGTCCTCTACATTGTGTAACATGAAAGAGTTGGGGGGGGGGGGGGGGGGTGCTATTTGGGGTAAGAGCAGAACATCGCCTTGGCAATTTTTTTTAACTGTACCCATCCCTGTAGACTAATGAAAGTGAATCGAAAACTAAAAATTGTGGTAGGTTGGTGTAAAGATTCAGAACTGAGTGGTGTTTTGGTAATTTTGGACGTTTGGCTCTTATTTTGGATAGTGGCGAAAATATTAGTGGTGCTGAGGCAGTGTCTTCTATCCTTAATTATAGCCAAATTGGTGTGGTGTTTAGTTTCTATGTCTTATTATCGCATAAGAAGGTATTAATCCAGCTCAGCTACATGAATATAGTTACTTTGGCTGTAGTTTATTTTAGTTGAAGTTGTGATGAAGAGTCAGTTTGTTTCAAATTTCTGATTTGATTGTTTGTCCATATGAATGTTTGTCACATGTATGATGCTCACTTTTAATTTAGTGTTGCCAAGTCGGTTCATTTCTATCCTTGTGAGCGATAGATATGAACCGTCCCTTTTGGTTGTCACTTTTCCACTCATTAAGATTGTTCTCATTTTTGTTTGATGTGATGCTTTCATTGTTTTCGTCCTTCCCTACACATTGTTCAAAGCATGATAATTCTATAATTTAGTAAACCATACCAGGTGGTTTTACATGACATTCTTGAAACCTCACTGTTTATAAAAACATTGGTCAATAAATATATCATACAATGACAGTTGTCCATTCTATATTCGGAAGGTTCGAATGTCTTAGATAATCTTGGCTGATAAAGCAGTATAAGATTTAAGTAAAAAGGTTGAATATACTACAATTCAACTGTAGAGGCTTAGATGATTTTGAGATTTCAGTGACATGAAATAGTTGATTTTGATTCTTCATTGTATGGTTACCCAACCAGCGAATACAGTCATACAGCACCATGTTTGTCATTCAGAAGCCATTGTTTGATATGTCATGGTCATTAGCTCTTGGGCTCATCTACATGATAAATTCTTGTTTGTTTTGTCATGGCTGTCATGTTTTGTGCTATCCACCTCTGCACATGTTTTGTTGCCAAAAATCATTCTTCAAATATTCACCTTGCATACTAAATATACTACTGCGCAATTATCTCGTAGCCAATTTCCATGTATGCGCCAGTAACCTGATGAATACTCTCTGCTACTTTTGCAGTTGACTTACTGAAGCCAGGCAGTACCGTGCTTTTGAGGAATGCGAGAATTGACATGTTCAAGGGGTCGATGAGGCTTGCAGTCGACAAGTGGGGGCGTGTGGAGGTTACCGAGCCTGCTAATTTTACCGTGAAGGAGGACAATAACATGTCTCTAGTAGAGTACGAGCTGGTTAACGTGTAGTGATCATCGATCTGATGGTTTTCTCTTGCTTCCATGAAAAAGCATGTGAAACTTCAGGAAGAAATTCTGTTAGTGCTTATTTGTTCGCTATGTGCACTAGTAGAATTTTTTGGTCAAATTTGATTTCTGTAAAATCCATTTGTGCATCCATGGAAAACGCTAGTTTTTCTTATTGTGGCCTGGATAGCTCGTTGTATTATTGGCATTACGATCGGTTTACTCAGACCTGGAAAAACAGCGTGGCCTTGGTTCCATGCAGATATGAGTGCATCACTCCGGCCAAGATTGCTGACTGTGACTGGACCTGCACAGTAGCTAGGCCCGTGAGCCGACGAGAGGCGATTGTCACATTCCGTGGAAGAGAAGACACGCCGGTGGACCACTTGCAGAATTCCGGGCTCCCGCCGGCGTGCACCTGCGAGTGGCACGCCACTACAAGTCGATTCCAAAGTGACAAGGTTTCTTTCTTTTACACACGAACTTATTACAGATTTATTCATCGAAGTGTATGTACATATCCAAGCTCGAGCATTCCCGACGCTAAGGTCAAGCGCTACATGGCTCCAGGGCCGCTGGCCGGCAGGACCATGCATCCATGTGTTCCATTGCATGTACCTTGTTGAAACGGGGCTAGTATTAAACCGAACTCTCTTTAGCCGGTTTCGGAACAAAAGGAAACTCTCTTTGATAAAAGAAATTATTACTACGGTGCTCAGGTCCAAAATGCAAATCTCTCTTGACAGTGGCATAGTCTTCAAGATAATACTTTCCCATCACTCTGCAATAGGCCCAGCGGCTGGGGTGGCGGAGATTAGGTTTTTGTTTAATTAAATTTCTTTCAAATTTATAAAATTTACTAAAAAATTAAATTAAATTAGTACCTTTTAGGTTTAAAAGCGTTTTATAAAAAAAAATTGGGGCGCTAGTGGAGAGAGACGTCCCCATACACTGCAACTTGTGCTCGTCCGGCATTGTTGCCGGATGTTGTATTGGGACCGTGACCGGAGATGCTCTTGTATTAGAAAAATAGGGGATAGATGATCCCCTTGGGGAGAGGCCTTTCTTTGTTTGGACATATGGTCCTAAGATGTTGTTAACTTTGATGCTAACACTTACACCGGATTATTCAAACCACTTACACCGAAGTGGTGAATTTTCTTTCTTCCTAGCGTACCGAAGAGTTACTCTGAGGCGAATTTAATGGCATTGTTTTCGTAGAGTTATTAGTCAATCTACCTTGGCCGATATTATTGAATTTTCTTACAAGGTTGACTGAGCTAGCCTATTCCAATACCAGCTATCTTGTTCATGGAAACGGCGGTCGTACTCTGACAGGGACGACCTCCCGTTCTAATCTTGTCTTCATCACGGAACGCCCTGAACATTACGCATCACAAGTTCACAACGTCGCCACAGTCCAGACCCATATATACGTGCCGAGCAGAGCAGAGCAGAACGGGAAGCCAGCCACTCGATCGGGAAAGCAAGCAAGCAGCCATGGAAATGAGCCGCCGCGGCAGCGGCAGCAGTAACCATCTCCTCCACAGCGTCTGGCTCCTGCTCCTGTGCTTCTCATGGCTCTGCTCCCTCTCCCACGGCAAGAGGACGCCGCCGCCGCCAAAGAGCTCCTCCCGCCTCCCCGTCCGGGCAGTTTGCCTCGGCGGGTGGCTCGTGACGGAGGGCTGGATCCTCCCGTCCCTCTTCGACGGCATCGCCAACAAGGATCTCCTGGTAAATTATCGCAGCTTCGTCGTGTACGTACGTGCGTTTATGCTGGTGCCCTGCTCTGGCTTGACTGGTGGTTTTCTTGGTTTTGTTCCCGGTCAACGTACGTACGATGTGCAGGATGGCACGCAGCTGCAGTTCAAGTCGGTGGCGTGGGGCGTGTACTTCGCCGCCGAGCAGGGCGGCGGCGCGGCGGTCGTCGCGAACCGGACGCAGGCCTCCGGATGGGAGACATTCAAGGTTAGATTAATCATCATCTTACAAACGTAGCGTAGCTAGTCTAGTGTCGTTTGTGAGAATTGATCTGACGAAATCGAGCTTGGTTTGCTTCAGCTGTGGAGGATCAACGAGACGACGTTCAACCTGAGGGTGTTCGGCGGGCAGTTCGTGGGCGTGGCGAGCGACGGCGCGGTGGTGGCCACGGCGGCGTCGCCTGGGCCGTCGGAGGCGTTCCAGCTGGTGCGCAACGCCGGCGACAAGAACCGGACGCGCATTATGGCGCCAAACGGCTTCTTCCTGCAGGTGAGAAGATATAATACTGTTATGAAAGTGCCTAGTGGCATGTAGTGGCATCGCGCCATCGCGCGCGTAGCTTAGTGGGTCTGGCTTCGGCGCAATGAAGCAACGAACTTATCTCCAAATGGCAGATAAGCCTCGACGGAATATTTAATTTCCAGTTTCACATGTGGCAGGCAAAGAAAGATGGGTCGATGACAGCGGACTACGGCGCGAGCACGAGCTGGGGCGACGACGACCCGTCGGTGTTCGCCGTGACCAAAGTTGGGCAGCTGCAAGGGGAGTACCAGATCTGCAACGGCTACGGCAAATCCAAGGCGACACCCGTTCTCAGGGTAAGATATCATCAGAAATTTCCATGCATGTGATGTGCCTCATTCACTTGTGGATTGCAGTACTACTGTTCACGGTTTTGGAGAGATCGATCATGTTTTTGAGGGGGGCTCCATGCCTGATAACATAAGAAAACAAAATGATATTATTGGCAATTATTGGTGCGTGAATAGCTCTGTATTGCCCGGACTTTGGAAGCAATATCCGAACATGTTAGAGAGAGATCGCGGTGCCATTGTCTGCCTTTCCTTGTACGAACTACGAACTGTCGCACACATGCATGAATATAAGTGGCAAACTAAGACAAATAAATGACTGTAGATCAACTGTAATCACAAACACAAGCTCCATGCATGTACTGTTGTAGAAAATATGATTTGGAGCTTTCTAGTCCTCAGCTTTCAGTGAAGAAACGACCAATTTAACAGGCCAACCAAGAACAACCGCGCGCATTTTTGTCTGCGCAGTGGCCTACTATCTAAGTTTGGTCAAGTTTTAACTGACTTACGAATAGGGTCTCATGCTCCGTAGTTGAACTATGTGGAATATTTACTAGAGGACATGGTTGGTAAACTGACAGAACCACTGGAGAACATACATAGTCGAGGAGGACTTCAGGTTCATCTCAGAGAGCGGGCTGACGGCGGTGAGAATCCCGGTCGGATGGTGGATCGCCAGCGACCCCAGCCCTCCGGCTCCCTACGTCGGAGGTTCCCTCAAAACCTTGGACAACGCGTTCAAATGGGCACAGTAAGTCTGAATAATGATTTTGCTCAAATTCTTCAGATACATTTTTGCCAATATGATCATCTTACAAACATCGATCCAATCCGTGTGCATCCACGGACAGGAAGTACAATCTGGGCGTGATCGTCGACCTGCACGCAGCTCCGGGGTCACAGAACCCCTGGGAGCACAGCTCCTCCCGGGACGGCACGCAGCAGTGGGGAGCCTCCGACGCCAACATCGCCGACACGGTGCGAGTCATCGAGTTCCTCGCGTCCAGGTACGCCGAGAGCCCGAGCCTCCTGGCGGTGGAGCTGATGAACGAGCCGCTGGCGCCCGGCGCGTCGCTGCAGAGCCTGATGAAGTACTACCGCGACGGCTACCACGCCGTCAGGAGGCACTCGTCGACGGCGTACGTGGTCATGTCCAACCGGCTCGGGATCGGGGAGAACACCACCGAGCTCCTCGAGTTCGCCGGCGGGTTCGCCGGGAGCGTCCTCGACGTGCACTACTACACCGTGTTCAACAGCATCTTCAACAACCTCACCGTGCAGCAGAACATCGATTTCGTCAGGACTAACTTCTCCGGCGAGCTCAGCAAGGTCACCACGCAGAACGGCCCTCTCACCTTTGTGGGTAAGTCTAACCGATCCACCCTATTTTGGAGCACGGCGAGAATTCGCAGTTTCATATCCTAGAGACCTAGAAGTTGAACTTTTATGCATATCTCAAGTATGTTATATTTTTCTTTAACAGGTGAATGGGTGGCTGAGTGGCTAGTGCCCAATGCAACACAGGAAGAGTACCAGATGTATGCAAAGGCGCAGATGGATGTGTATGGGCAGGCCACTTTTGGATGGTCTTATTGGACTCTCAAGAATGTTAATGACCACTGGAATATGCAGTGGATGATAAAAAATGGATACATCTCATTGAAAAGCTAAGAAGTGAGATGTCATCACTCATCAGTATGAATAATGGTTTATCATGAATAAATTTGCACTGACCGGAGCAAATATCTCTATGAGTTTTTCTTTTTGGCCAAGGCAAGGCATCTTTCTTACTTATAAAAATTTAAGTTAGTGGTCGTCCGTTCATTCTTTCTCCCCCAACATTTATCGTTCCAAACCAGGAAAGTAGGGTCATGCTACCATCATACTAGAAGCAAACGCCTCTTCTACGCCCTCCTACTTCCCGCACCACCCCGTCCCAATCCCCTCCTCCTACAACCGCGCAACCCCCAATTCCCCTCCTGTCTCAACCATTATGGTTCAAAATTTAAATCCAACAATGGATACCTCCATTCTCGCCAAAGTTCATTGATTTTTATAGAGTGAACCTTGATATCCTAGCATACTAATGTTCGACTGGTCTACAAATGCTGGTCCATTTCGCCTTGCACATAATAGTAGTTACATGCTTTTTTCAATAAAATAAAACACCAGAGTGAATTACCTCAACATATAACTCAGTAAACTATGTTTCACCTCCTTTATTTTTTGTTCTGTAGCGTAGGACGGGTGCCTTACTAGTTACTCCCTCCGTCCTAATGCATGTGACACACTCATTTTCCGTGTTTCAATTTTCACTACCAATTTGATCAATAATACATGTGTCACTTATTATAAAAATTGTAACATTAAAAACTTTTTTCGAGTACGAATTCAATGGTAAAAATATTGTGACATACAATCCATTTCATGGGAACTAAGAACTCGAAGAGCACGTGCGCCACCTAAATAGGGACAGAGGGAGTATATAAAAATAAAAAGATGTACAATAAAATATCGAAATCCAAATAGTAAATAAAACAAGAAAATATCTAGAAAAATGGTAGCGCTTAAGAAATCGAAGCCTGGTGCACGTGAAATTATGTAGGATTCTCATATTTTCATATATTCCACATGGACTATGCAAACATATAAACCTTTGAAATAGTTTCTTTTCTCTCAAGTCATGGGCTTGGATATTGGTAACCACTCGATCAATCCTTCCATCTATACCACCACCCTAAGTCCCTAATCTACTCACAACACACCTAGCTCTAGCTAGGTCTTCTTCCTCTGATCTACCATGTCAATGTAGTCCCATCTAGATCACATCCTAACCACCCCCAACTCTAACCCTAACCTCGACGAAGTCTCATCTCGTCGACTCCACCACTGAAGCGCGCTTCACTGGTTGTCTATCCTTACCGAGATATCTTTAATTCTCGCTCTTACTTTTACCAGAGACAATATGATGGAGGGCCTAAAGCAATTTAGTGGTGCGTGGAGCCCTAGTGTACCTATAATACTAGGTGCATAGAGAATGCCTTCTATACTCCTAGGTGTGAGACACTCTCACAGTCCCAGTACTCCCAAATCTAAAAAGCAATATCATAAAGTAAGTGGCATAATTTTGAAGAAACATAAACAACTTAAATATATTTTTTATCAATCAAGTCGTTAAATTTTGAAATGAAAATTCAAAACATAACTTCGAAAACAAAATACAAATAAATGGATATTAATAGTAGATATTCAAATTGGGCCATGAATTTGGCCCATTAATACCCTCGTCATCGAATTTGTATTGTTTTCGTTTCTCGAGAGTTGGTTCTAAAATGTTATGACATTATAGACACATCCAATATTTGTAAGAAAAAAGCTAGAAAATGGAGGACCCAACTAAGCACACGTTTGCTTCCTTCACATATTTTTTCATTCCTTTATTGGCAGATGGTTCAAGAAAAAAATAGTCCAAATTTCCTAGTAATTTGAAATTTTTGGTAAAATAAAAAATGTTCCCATATTTTAAAAATGATCACAATATAAAAAGTGCTCATGAATTTAAAAATTCTAATGAATTTGAAATACCCCAAATTTCAAAGAGATTTATGAAAAATGTTCATGAATTTGAAAATGATTCGTAACATTTTTTCAAATACGAACAATTTCAAAATCAGAACATTTTCAATTTCGAACATTTTCCAAATTTGAACAGTTTCAAAATCTATTTTTTATTTTAATATTTCTTACATTCTAAAAAAATCAAAAAAAGAGAAAAGGGAATAGGAAAAAAAGCCAAAACCCGAACAAGAATCTAAAAAAACCTGGCTAGAAGCTTCTAGAACATTTTCAAAACCGAGAAAAAGTTATATAGGCTAGCCACTTACCAATCATGGTGCTGGAGGACGGTGCGCGTCGTCACGCTAGACATAGTGAAAGGACACGGATGTCGCCTAGAGGGGGGGGGGGGGGGGGTGAATAGGCGATTTAAAATTATTACGGTTAAGGCTTGAATAAATGCGGAATAAAACTAACATTTAATTTATCAAGCCAAAACCTAAACTAGCTAGGTTTACCTATGTGCACCAACAACTTATGCTAAGCAATATAATCGACTAGGTGATAGCAAGATATATAATTTCAAACTCGATGGCTATCACAAAGTAAGTAGCATAAGTAAGAAGCTCGGGTATAGAAATACCGAGGCACTTGGAGACGATGATTTATCCCGAAGTTCACTTCCCAATGGAAGCTGGTCTCCGTTGGAGCGGCGCGATGTTCACCAAAGTGAAACACCGAGTAGCCTTGATATGGCACACCGTATCTCCGTTGTGTCTTACCACCGATGTGGCGAGGCACTTATCACTATGTTGCCGTTGAGGTTGACAACTAGAACCTTAACAAGGATGAAGCACACTCCACAAGTTGGAGGGTCTCCACCAAATACACCGAGCCACCAAGACTCGATGCTCCAAGACCGGGGCACACACCACAACTCAATTGGTGGCTCCCGGCAATGTCTTCGTAGCTACCAAAGCTCCAAGACGAACAAGGTTGAGCCACACTCCACAACCTAATTGGAGGCTCTCAACAAATCCCGTGAGCCACCAAGACTCCGAGAAATCAACAACCGTCTAGGGTACCAATGTGCCCTAGAGGAACAAGCTCTAGGGCACCCAAGCACCCAAGAGTAACAAGCTTCTCAACTTCACTCAACGAATCCCCGTAGAGAACTCAAACCGATGCAACCTATGCAATGTCAAGAACACACGAGTGGTCAAGTTCTTCTCTCCGAAATCCAACCAAAGCAACTAATGCTAGGGAGGGATTTGAGAGGAAGAACAAAGGAGAAACCCAAATAAACTCCAAGATCAAGATCTACTAGGTTCCCCTCCTTAGAGGAGGAATGGATTGGTGCAAATGTAGATCTAGATCTCCTCTCACTTTTTCCCTCAAAGATATGCAAGAATCATGGGAGGGATTGAGAGGTAGGCAAGCTTTTCCAAAGGTCAACAATAGAGGAGAGAGAGGGGAAAAACGTGCTCAAGAGTTGTCTTCAAAAGGTAGAAGACAACCCCTTTTAAAGGGTGGGGAAAAGTGACCGTTTGAAGGGGTTTTCTTGCCTGCGCAGAGAAGCCGGCCTTGCCGGCTTGGAGGCCGGCCCCAAGGCCGGCATGGAATCTTCACACGCAGGGAGGCCAGCCTTGAGCCCGACACAGCCGGCCTTGGGGCCGGCATAGGCTGGCCAAACTGCAGAGAGGCCAGCCTTGAGCCCGGCCTAGGCTGGCCTCGCAGTGGTGGAGGCTGGGCAGGTGCCAGAGGCGGCCGGCCTTGGCCCCGACCTTGAGCCCAGTAAGGCTGGCCAAACTGCAGGAACACCCGACATTAAAACGAACATATTTTGATCATCCGGACTCCATTTTCGATGTTCTTGGGCTCGTTGGAATCACCACAACGAGCACTACAAGATTATGCAGAGAAACATCCTAGTCCAACAAGGGAGGATAAAACCAAATGGGGAAAGGTTAGACCTCTCTATAAGATAATAATCGGTGAACCTTCTATATAAAAACACAAAAGGTTTTTCATACGAAATCCGTTTTTGATTAACTTGAGCTTGTATTGTAGATCATGATAAGCTCTAAAACCACATCTAGATAAAAGCCAACTAATAATAGGCAATGGAGATATTGGTATAGGTAGGAAGGTGTGAACCTTTCCTCACTAGTGAATCGGCAAAATCTCCACCATCGAAAACGGAATAGAAGATGCAACCAAATATCGTTTTCGAAGGACTTAAGCTTGTCATGACTATCACGACAAGCACCAAGACCTCACTACGATAAGAGTCAAATAAGAACCAAGAAAGGATGATGCCAATGATGCAAAGGTTTGAGCTCTCTATGACTGATACGCTAAAGCTCACTTGAGAGCCCCTCTTGATAGTACGGTTAGCTATCCTAAAACCCTATCAATATCATACCTTTGCCTTGCGCATTCCACTTGAGCTAGATGATGACGATTTTGATCTCCTCAAGTGGGAACACCTTTCTTGCTTGCGATTTGCTCGGTGAAGAATCATAGATTGCTCCCCCATACGCCACTATGGGAGATCATCTTCACTTGACCATTATCTCCAAAAGGGTGACAAGCTCCAAGCATGTGATCTCTTCAAGATGCTCTTCTTGGACTTGCACTAATCAACTTGTATTTTTACTTCCCTCTTCATAAAGATGATGTCTTGAAGATTAACATGAATATTCACTCAATCTTAAACTTCAAGACATACTTGCACTATGCTCAACACCATCATGACCATTCTTCAGATAACACCTTAAACCTCTTGGTCATCACTTAATATTTTTCTTTCCACCTTGAAACCAACATATGGTCTTCAAGCACTCCTATGGACAAACACTACAAGTATAACTCAATGCAACCATTAGTCCATAGAGATTGTCATTAATTACCAAAACACCACATGGGGGCAACCATGCTCTTTCAATCTCCCCCATTTTGGTAATTGATGACAATCCCTTTTAAGAGGGTTTATATAATGAATTAAGCAACCTTGCAAGACAAGGATGCATGAGCATGAGAGGCAAATGCTTAAGAACCAAATGAAAGCATAAAACCAAATTCCCTTAAACCCTCTAAAACTTCTCCCCCATTGGCGAAATGGGAAAAAATTTAGAAGGCCAATATAATATGAGTTCCTCCACAAGGTGTGCATTTCTCAAGATATGAGTGAAATCAAATGCACATATCCATTGACGAATAATAGAGGAAATCAAACTATATTGAGAATCCAAAGATTGCAAAAGGATGAAATCATTCTAAACATCTTCACAAAGGAAGAAAGCAATCGAGAAGATCCGAAAAGAGATTTCTAAATAAAAATGGAGAAGCTCCCCAATGTTCACACACTATTGAGGAGTGCACAAATATGGAATCCTCACTCCCCCAAAATCATCTAGAACACGCAACAATTGCAAGTATGCATAAAGTAAAAGAAAATCATATCACTTGCACCAAAGATATGGTTGAGACATAAGGAGATACCAATTTTCAAAGATTCAACAAAAGATAGGCCCAACCGAGATAAAAAGAAGATCTTTAAAGGAGTATGTTCACAAGCTTAGGGATACCAATTGGAAACTAAAACCAATTGAAAATGCCAAAAGCTAGTGAGAGCATTTAGCCAATAAAAATCAACATACTCACCATGGTAAGCATGAGGTAAAAGATCCTCAACAAATACATGAGTGTGCAAATATGCAAATAAAAATAAGATAGGCACCCATGAAACAAATTTGGAGCCACCAAAGAATTATAGATAAAAATCAAGGTAGCTCAAAAGAAATAGGATACCAACAAAAAGGTGACCTCTCTCATATGTATAGGTTTCTAAGTAGACAAATCATTGATGATATACATCCACAAAGAAACTTGCACATATGAAATGGTCGATGAAGGGGAGACCACGGTATCCAAAAGGAAGTCATGAATATACAAAAAGACATTATTGCTTAAAAGCATAGCACATAGCTCAAATTTATCTCATTGTATATAAATGAACTTCAAACACATCAAATGCATCACACATATCACTAAGGGAACAAGAGATAGTGGAAATGCTTTGAGATAGGCAACAAGTATCACAAAGAAATAATACCAATTGAAGGAAAGGTTTTTGCAATTTCATCACAAATATCACAAAGATATACCAAGTAAAGGAAATAAGCCAAAACCACAGCAATTGCACATTACAGCTTTCATGCCAAGAGGCAACCTACACAAGGTTGAATACAAGAAAGATACGCATGGGATAGATACTTGTTACCGATATAGCATTGGTGATGATGAAGATGAGAATTTTGTTTATCATCAAAGCTTGACTCCAATAATCACACGGTGAGAACACCTTCCTTATGAGTGAGGCAATCATCCAATGCATCTCCATTGTACCTAAAACAAAATTCAAGTACAACATGGTTCCCAAACTCATTGGGTCCCATAGTAGTTAGATGAACTACAATACATAGGACATACTCCACATAAATATGTGCATATAGATATGAAATTGAATTTCATGCCCATCTTAGCCGATTTAGAATTCGGTGGAGTATACCCTATATATTGGATCACGAAAGATAAGCATGCTATAACAATATAACTTAGTAAACATGCATGCAACGACTTTATAGAACCAAAAGAGATACAATTTGGACAAAAACACCAAGTAAACCAAGAGAGCACACCAAAGGGTGACAAGAAATGGTTGTCCAAATTATATCAAAATCCAAACCAACACATGATCGAGGACAAATGATTGAGGACTAATCAAATCAACATATGATTGAATCCAAAACACATCAACACATGAAGTGTGATATCAAAAGGAATCGAATCAAAGCAACACATGATCGATAAGACACCAATTGAAAATAAGATACCAACTAGGAGAAAAGATACCAAGAAGAGGATAATACTTGACCGGAATCAAGTAAAGTAAAATAAAGCAATAAGGTATCAAAACTCCCACAATAAATATCAATTGAAACAAATATCTATGGAGGAGATATTAAATTCCAAATAATACCAATTGAAGGTACCTAGGCAAGGCCAATGAGCATATAAGATAAAAGAAAGAGACATGCTCAAAGGATTTTCTCATTCTATAGGATAAACATAAAACAAGAAATGAGAAAGCAAGACTCCCAAGAGAGAGCAAGGTTACACCAAATAAACCAAACACCCTCTACACTTTTCATGATGGCACAAAGCATCAAGAGAAAAATTTGTCTTCCATAAACACATACGATAGAAATCAAATGCCAATTGAAAGGATCAAATATTGATAGATAGGATAGTATTCTAAATAAAAAGGAATGCTCCCCCAAGATTCATGCATTATTTTGATATTTGTATTTGAATACAAAATGCACGCACAAGGGATTATTACTCTTCATATTTTATTTACAACACTAAACACTACCAATTGAAATTTAGGATCCATGCAAGAGGCAAGGAAGGCAATGGGAGTCAAAATAAATATTTTGGCAAGAGATGGGGCAAATAAAAGCCAATGCCAATGTAAGGATAATCAAAAATATTCTATCACAAACATAAATATGGATTGTCCAAGGACAATGACCATTTGGAATTATTTTCCCGGTGATAGAGGTATCCAAAAATATCCTCACAAGATAAAACATATGGCAAGAGATAAGAAATAAAACACCATATTTTAATAAAGTTTGTTGGTAGTTCCAACTATTCAAACCAACTGGCAAGGCCATGGTTAGAATAATATGGAACAAATGGTTTCTCAAATAATATATAGGAATGCATATTAGAGAGAAACCATACCAAGCAAACTCACACAAATAAAAGCCAAAGGGTAACCAAAAAGAGAATTGGAACTTGTTTGAGCAAACATGCCACATAGGAATAAGATAATTTACAACATCAAATCTCAGTGGCAAACCTCAAATGTTCACATTTTGTAGGATTGTAATATGCACATAGCTTATTACTCCCCCATAATGTGATAATTCATTTTATCTAAGCAAGAGGCAAATAGAACTAACAAGAGAAATTAATGGACATTGTAGAATTTGAATTTCTCATGAACATGACATACCACATAGTAACTAGATAATATTGAAATATCAATACTAGGTGGTGTGCCTCATGTACACACATTTTTAGGATTGTGAGGTGCACAAAGCATATCACTCCCCCCAAAATGGGATAGTCCATTAATCTCTCAAAAAAGACAATTGAAATCAACACAAGATCCAATAAAGACTCAACACAAAGTTTACACATATATGGTGCGCAAATTAACATACACAATATTGATTGCTCAAGGTAAGTAATAGGCACAACATATACAAGCACATGATAGGAACAAAACTAACACATGCAAGGGAGCAAGCAACTTTCAATGTATATATAATTTAAATACAAGTTACCGCAAGGAGGAACGTAGGATATGAGATATGACAATATAATCCAAATGACTTGGCTTGTAGAAATAATAATCAAGAAGATCCCTTAATTCTTCAAGGATAGCCAAGTCTCCAATGTCCTCCATCACAACCTATTGATCAAGTTTGAGCTCGTTGGTCCCCAACCAAGTTGGGTCCTAAGAGGTTAGTCACAATAGGCTTGGCAACCCAAATGGTTCTTTTCTTGACACCACTTTGAGTTCCCACATATTTGGCAAACACATTGCCAACCCTATCCTTTCTAAGAGAATAAACATCATCAATTATTATGGGATTGGATAGAGTACCATTAGTGCATGAAGAGGCCAAGTGACCCTTCTCACGGCATAAGTAGCAATATCGACTCTTTTCTTTCTTCTTAATAGGCTCCTCAACTTGAGGAGCAATGACTTGAGTCTTCTTAGGAGGTGGCCCTTGTTCCACTCGAGGTTGAGCATGAGATTGAACAATAGGCCACTTCCCTAGTTGCTTCTCACTAAGAGGCTTCTTCTTCTTCATTGGGCAATCCCTAACATGGTGCCCTTCAACTTTGCACTTGAAGCAAATAATCTTGGCCGAATGATTGAATTGTTCTTGGCCCTTCTTATTGCTACTCTTGGACTTGTTCTTGATATTCGAGTTGAATCCAAGTCCACTCTTGTCATTGGGGGATTTTTGCACACTCAACATGTTGTCTAGTGTGGCATTCCCTTTATGACGCTTCTCCACATCTTTCTTCAAAGAAGTGCCTTGTGCTTTGTGCTCTTTAGTCTTCCCTACAAGGTTAGTAGCTACACAAGTACTAGTGGAAGTTGAAGCTTCATTGTTAGAGCAACTAGGCACGAAATGTAATTCAACATATGATTTACCATTAGTGTGAGATGAAGAATTACAAGGACTAGCACATGGCATTATAGCATTTTTAGTAGAAGTTGTGCCATTGTCACATGATGCTCACTAGATATTACCTTGGTAGCGATAGCCTCATGAGCTAACTTTTGCTTATCATGAGATACTAGAAGATCATCATTAGAGCTAGAGAGCTTTTCATGACTTTCTACCAATTTCCCATACTTGCTAGTTAACAACTCAAGTTGAGCCCTTATCTCAACATTCTCCTTTAAAATGGATGCTTCACACGAAATAGAGTTAGTAGCACTAGCATCAACATTAATAGCAATAGGAGAACAAGTTGGAAGCTCTTTTAGCAATTTAGCTTGGAGTTGATCATGGGACTTAGTGAGATGTGCAAGAGAACCTTCCAAGGACTTGACATCCTTTTCAAATTTCTCATTAGCCTCAAGGAGTCTAACAATTTCAACAACAAGCTCATCATTTTTTATTTTAAAATCATTATCCACCTTGAGAGCTCTATCATGGGTTTCATTTACTTTAGATAACTCTAGAGTAAATGTCTCCTCAAGAGATTTCTTGGTGGTTTGTTCTTCTTCAAGAGCTTCTTCAAGATCCGCAATTGTGTTCGCATAGTCACGTTCACGGCTAAGAGATTCATCAAGACTAGTTTCCAAATCATCTAATTCTTTCTTGTACCCAACAAAGGTAGTTATGAATTCTATGAAACTATCATGAGAATTTTTATTCTTATGAAGAGCACGTTGAACCATTCCACTCTTATTCATAAGGGAGTCAAAACTATTATCCTCATCTTCACTATCTTCATTATCATTATTATTTTCATTATCATCATTGCAAAATTTATCTCTACTCACCATTGCATTATTTTGTGGCTTGCCACATGTTGGTGAAGTAGAAGAAGTTGAGAACTCATCACGCCCGGAGGTGGAGGAAGAACAATCATTCCCACAATCAATGGACATACCATAGCTGTCTTGAAGCTTGTTCCATAGCTCATGAGCATTCCGATAAGGAGAGATCGACAAAGCAACTGCATTTGTCAACGACATGAAAATCACTTTAGAAGCTTGAGCATCTAGATACGAATTTTCCTCATCCTATAAATATAATCTTTTCGGATCCTTTGGAGGAGAAAAACCCATATCTAAAATTTGCTCTATACATGGATTAATGTCCCTAAAATAATTTAGCATGCGATTTCTCCAATCATCATAATTAGTGCCATCGAATATCAACAAAGAGGCATTGTGCACTAAACCACTAGACGACATCTTTACTCTCTAGGTTGTGAAGCCCTATAAAGAGTGAACCCGCTCTGATACCAATTGAAAGGACATGGATGTCGCCTAGAGGGGGGGGGGGTGAGTAGACGATTTAAAATTATTACAGTTAAGGCTTGAATAAATGCGAAATAAAACTAACATTTAATTTATCAAGCCAAAACCTAAACTAGCTAGGTTTACCTATGTGCACCAACAACTTATGCTAAGCAATATAATCGACTAGGTGATAGCAAGATATATAACTTCAAACTCGATGGCTATCACAAAGTAAGTAGCATAAGTAAGAAGTTCTGGTATAGAAATACCGTGGCACTTGGAGACGATGATTTATCCCGAAGTTCACTTCCAAATGGAAGCTAGTCTCCGTTGGAGCGACGCGATGTTCACCAAAGTGAAACACCGAGTAGCCTTGATGTGGCACACCGTATCTCCGTTGTGTCTTACCACCGATGTGGCGTGGCACTTGTCACTATGTTGCTGTTGAGGTTGACAACTAGAACCTTCACAAGGATGAAGCACACTCCACAAGTTGGAGGGTCTCCACCAAATACACCGAGCCGCCAAGACTCTATGCTCCAAGACCGGGGCACACACCACCACTCAATTGGTGGCTCCCGGCAATGTCTTCGTAGCTACCAAAGCTCCGAGACGAACAAGGTTGAGCCACACTCCACAACCTAATTGGAGGCTCTCAACAAATCCCGTGAGCCACCAAGACTCCGAGAAATCAACAACCGTCTAGGGTACCAATGTGCCCTAGAGGAACAAGCTCTAGGGCACCCAAGCACCCAAGAGTAACAAGCTTCTCAACTTCACTCAACAAATCCCCATAGAGAACTCAAACCGATGCAACCTATGCAATGGCAAGAACACACGAGTGGTCAAGTTCTTCTCTCCAAAATCCAACCAAAGCAACTAATGCTAGGGAGGGATTTGAGAGGAAGAACAAAGGAGAAACCCAAATAAACTCCAAAATCCAGATCTACTAGGTTCTCCTCACTTAGAGGAGGAATGGATTGGTGGAAATGTAGATCTAGATCTCCTCTCACTTTTTCCCTCAGAGATATGCAAGAATCATGGGAGGGATTGAGAGGTAGGCAAGCTTTTCCAAAGGTCAACAATAGAGGAGAGAGAGGGGAAAAACGTGCTCAAGAGTTGTCTTCAAAAGGTAGAAGACAACCCCTTTTAAAGGGTGGGGAAAAGTGACCGTTTGAAGGGGTTTTCTTGCCTGCGCAGAGAAGCCGGCCTTGCCGGCTTGGAGGCCGGCCCCAAGGCCGGCATGGAATCTTCACGCGCAGGGAGGCCAGCCTTGAGCCCGGCCTAGGCCAGCTTGCCAACGTTGGAGGCTGGGCAGGTGCCCAACACAGCCGGCCTTGGGGCCAGCCTAGGCTGGCCAAAAGAGGCCCGCCTTGAGCCCGGCCTAGGTTGGCCTCGCTGTGGTGGAGGCTGGGCAGGTGCTAGAGGCGGCCGGCCTTGGCCCCGGCCTTGAGCCCGGTAAGGCTGGCCAAACTGTAGTAACACCCGACACTAAAACGGACATATTTTGATCATCTGGACTCTGTTTTCGATGTTCTTGGGCTCGTTGGAATCACCACAACGAGCACTACAAGATTATGCAGAGAAACATCCTAGTCCAACAAGGGAGGATAAAACCAAATGGGGAAAGGTTAGACCTCTCTATAAGATAATAATCGGTGAACCTTCTATATCAAAAACACAAAAGGTTTTTCATACGAAATCCGTTTTTGATTAACTTGAGCTTGTATTGTAGATCATGATAAGCTCTAAAACCACATCTAGATAAAAGCCAACTAAGAATAGGCAATGGAGATTTTGGTATAGGTAGGAAGGTGTGAACCTTTCCTCACTAGTGAATCGGCAAAATCTCCACCACCGAAAACGCAATAGAAGATGCAACCAAATATCGTTTTCGAAGGACTTAACCTTGTCATGACTATCACGACAAGCACCAAGACCTCACTACGATAAGAGTCAAATAAGAACCAAGAAAGGATGATGCCAATGATGCAAAGGTTTGAGCTCTCTACGACCGATACGCTAAAGCTCACTTGAGAGCCCCTCTTGATAGTACGGTTAGCTATCCTAAAACCCTATCAATATCATACCTTTTCCTTGCGCATTCCACTTGAGCTATATGATGACGATCTTGATCTCCTCAAGTGGGAACACCTTTCTTGCTTGCGCTTTGCTCGGTGAAGACTCATAGATTGCTCCCCCATACGCCACTATGGGAGATCATCTTCACTTGACCATTATCTCCAAAAGGGTGACAAGCTCCAAGCATGTGATCTCTTCAAGATGCTCTTCTTGGACTTGCACTAATCAACTTGTATCTTTACTTCTCTCTTCATAAAGATGGTGTCTTGAAGATTAACATGAACATTCACTCAATCTTAATCTTCAAGACATACTTGCACTATGCTCAACACCATCATGACCATTCTTCAGATAACACCTTAAACCTCTTGGTCATCACTTAATATTTTTCTTTCCACCTTGAAACCAACATATGATCTTCAAGCACTCCTATGGACAAACACTACAAGTATAACTCAATGCAACCATTAGTCTATAGAGATTGTCATTAATTACCAAAACACCACATGGGGGAAACCATACTCTTTCACATAGCAATGAGTGTAGAATAAGAATTGTTGCCTTCCTTCGAGAAATTCACATTGACACCTGAACTCACATGCTCCTACCCGAGTAAAATAACTGAAAAAATAAATTGTTTGGATAAATCTAAAAAATTTGTGATAAACATATATATGTTTTCTAAATACTTGCCAAGTTTCATCATGAAATGACATATGTGGTGCGCTGTGAAATAAAAAATTCAATGGTGAAAATAGGATTTCAGAAAAAAATTAAGCATCAATTTTGTTTTTTGTACACAGAATACAATACATTTCATTTCATCATCACGAAACCTGGCACGTATTTAGAAAACATATATATTTATAAAATTTGCGATATTTTACTATTTAATTCGATTTTTAGGGGATTTTAATTCAATTTTTTAAAGCGGCGAGGGGAGCTCAGAGCGAAAACATCACTCTCCCTTCCTTCTCACTAGTCACGGCGAACTCTATACCCCGCGTAACGCGGAGCATACAAACCTCCGCGCACCCCCTAGTGACGCTTTTGAGCCCTGGTGAGCCGGCCCACCACGATGAGACGGAGGAGCAAGAAGCTGACCGGAGGCGAAGAAGACGACATGCCCATACTCGCTGCCGACAGGGACGGCGCGGCTGGCCACGACGTCGCCGGCCAGGCGAGGCCTGGACCTCATCGGAGACAGGGACGACACGGTTGGCCGCGGCGTCGCCGGTGGAGGTGAGGCCGTAACTTAACAGGGGGTGGGGGGTTCGGGTGCTCGCCGGCGGCGGGGTTAGGGTTAGGGTGCTGGAGCTCGCCGCTGGTGACCGGAGTTAGGGTTAGGGTTCGNTGAAGCACAGTGACGATGGACACTGGCGCCATGCCGCCGATGCCACCTGCTCCCCTGCCCATGCCGCTCGACGCCGTGGCCCCCCTTTGAGGTCAATGCCGCACGCCGTGACGCCCTCGACCTCACCTGCTCCTTTTCCCCTCTGCCCTCTCTCTCTCGTCCCCCTCCCGAGCTCCCTAGCAAGCTCTCCGTAGTGCCGCCGCCACCGCCGTCGATTCGCCACCGTTGGAGCTCCCCGGACGAACGGCCGCCGCCAACACGTCCGCCTAGACCTCCTCCCCCTCCTGGAGCAAGGAATCGAGCCGGGGTGGCTCGGTCCCGACGTTTTCGTCCTCGACGCCTACCTCACCGGCCGCATTTTCCTCCGGCCGAATTCCGGCGTCCTCGACCCTCCCTTTCGCACCAGCCGAACACACCAGCTCAAGGTGAGGCATGCGTGCTTCCTAACCCTCTCCCGACCCCCCTCTCCCTCTGTTGCTTGCTCTTCGTGCGAAGCCGCCGCCGCCGTTGCTTTTCTGCCCAGTATCGAGCCGTCCGGAATCGCCCGGATTATTCCGGATCGATTCCGGGTAACTCGGAAAAATTCCGGACCTTTCCGGATGAATCCGAAACCCTAACAGAAAGATTTTGAGGTCACCTCGGATTTGGCTCGGAATGAGCCCGGATTATTCCGGACCATCCAGAATATTCCGGACCAATCCGGATGACTTCCGAACCTAGCTGAAAACTTGTGAACTTTGTATTTTAGCCTCTTTTCGCTAATTCTTGCAAATGGTATACCAATTTGATCAGTGTTTAAAATGCTATCTAAACATGCTAATACTACCTCATGACAACACTTTGGACGTTGATATTAATCTTGAATTGGATAAAATATATAAGTCCAAATAACCTTTTTAAATTGCTAATTACCCATCGGTACCTCCGAAAACTACCAATAAGGCACCGAAGTGAAATAAGAACCAAACCCTTCAATCATGTCATGTTCATGCATATTTGAGCAATTTCTAAAATAATGGAATCTTTTTGAACATTTGGACATTAAGTTAATATGAGGTGTTTTCCAAATAATTTCCCTAATTATTGGCTTCCCATTTAATTGTGCCCTTAAGTTGTATAATGGAATCCTTGCATAAATTTTGACATGCCATCATGTGATTGAGCATTGCATCTGAGTTGTGTGATTTATGTGTTCTTTGTTTTTCCTTTGGGTATCGATAGATTCCGGAGTCGAGGGTCTCTCTACTTACCCCCCGACGAGCACCTTCAATTCACGCCCGGGCAGCAAGGCAAGAGATAACCTAACCTTCTTGGCATCTAGCATCCTATGATTTTATCAAATTATTTTATCCACCATAATATTGCATGCGGTTCAATGTCTTTTGGTAAATATTAGAATATCCTATGAATGCATGTTCTCCCAAGCCAATCACATGTATCCCTACCTATGAAACCTAGGGTTGAAGTGTTGCCGAGATAAGGATAGAATTATTTGTATTCATTGCTTATCTATGCTTAGCCATGCTTAAGTAAATGCTTTATGTCCGTTGTTAATTCCAGAAATTATTGATGTGATGGAATGATTCGGGCAGGGTGGATAACGGAGATGCTTAATTAAAATGCTAAGATGGTTGGGGTGAGTTTGCCATCGGGGATGGTGTTTTGTCTCACTCTAGCCCCTAGGTGCGAGTTCTTTACCTCTTGAACCAAGACTAGCGTGCTGCCATTGGTGGTGTATGGGCGCCTTACCGACCGAAATAATTTGTGAGGGGCTTGTCACGGGTCCTCTAGTTTGCTATTTCCATTTGCGCGTGGGTGGTGTGATGGAAAAGACGAGGATGGTGATGTGTAGGACGTGACGGTGGGGCAGGGCGCTGGGAGCGCGACTAAACCTGTCCTTCGCCACTGATGGTCCTTGAGTAAGCCTCATGCATTGTAAAGTCTAACGCGCCCGCTTGCCGGCCTTCCCCGGAAGAGGGCCAACTAGGTGAGCCGACGGTACCAATGGGTCAAAATTAGTACCCCCTGCAGGGGTTAATCTTTCGTGACAAGCCGTGTCCACGGTTTATGGACAACTTGGGACTAGACGATAAGATCATAGAGAATCTTACCTAATTTGATATGGCAGCTAAAGGTTGCATAATCAACGTGTGATAAAGGTTCACTTCCTCGAGGGTGATTCGAGGGGGTGCCTTGGTGGAGATGAGAGTGGTTGGTTACAAAAGGTTCGATGAGAACCAATGATGACAAAGGTTACTCTCTTCCCCCTTTTAAAAGTATTTCTGAGTAGACGGAATGCCATGTGTCTTTTTGTTTCGGTTTATATGAAACTTAGCTTTTAGCCAAAAGAAATACATAAACAGTTTTAGAGCCTCCGTCGTCATTGGGCCTATATCGCCCTACTAAACTTGCGAGTACATCGTACTCAGTCTCTCTTTGCTGCCTATATGTATTTGTATTTCAGAGGACGACGACCCCGAGCAAACTAGGTGGGTTCTTCGTTGACGTCGACTACTAGTCTGGGGTTCCCAGGTGGCAGCTTGGGACCGTGGAACCAGCTGGCTTGGGTGATGTTTATTTGTAGGCCTCTTAGGCCATATATTTGCTTCTTGTTGTTAGACAACACTACCCGCTTCCGCTTGATGACTTGTTGGATCTGTGATCCTTTTGTTGTGTAATATTTGTATTCTTCTCGTTATATGAGTTGCTATACCTTTGTGTCGTAGAGTCATGCTTTGTGCCAGTTCTGTTCCACAAGTCTCGCTCTTTGTCTTATACATTGATAGTTGTGTCGGATTCATAGCCTCAATGTATAATTCCGGGGTCGGGGCGCTACAAGTTGGTATCAGAGCAGGACTGCCTGTAGGAAACCCTTTCTTTTGGTCGATGTCGAGTCTAGTGAAAATTATTTTCAACCTAAAAAATGAGTTGTGAAAACCTTCTTAGGATTCTTTTTGCTTCTCATCCAACTCGCTCTACTCTGATTCTTACCTCTTTTGTTTTGTGCTTGGTGTCGATGTTTAGGTTCTCGGGGTTTGGGTTCTTACCGTCCAGTTATACCTCAAGTCCGTTATATCCGTTTGATATCGCCACGATGACGTGATGTCACCGTGGTTGCCTAAAATCTGTCTTTGGTGTTTATTGCTTCTTAAATATCTATATCTGGGAGCAACCAATGATCTATCTTAACTGTCAGAATTGGTTACTAACTTGTCGTTGTTCCAATTCTTCAGAATGGCTCCTACCCGTCGTGGGGAACATAGCAGCCCTGATCCACCACCGCCACCCTCAATGGCGGAGGTTATGATGGCTATAGAGCAAAACCGTCTGCGCAATGAGCGGTTGCTCGAGCAGCTGGTCCAGCAAGGGGCCAGGAGGAACACGGATTGCACCACTCTCAACCAGTTCTTGCGGTCCCAACCTCCCACTTTCTCCGAGGCTAAGGAGCCGCTTGATGCGGATGATTGGCTTCGGGCTATCGAGCGCAAGTTCGCCGCTCTTCACGTTCCGGCGGCAGAACATGTCAACTTCGCCACCTACCTTCTGGAAGGAGCCGCCGGCTCCTGGTGGGAGAGCCACGTGGCAATGGTCGCCGCGGGCCATGTTGTCACATGGGAGGAGTTCCGCACCGCCTTCCGTGCGGCGTACATCCCCAAGCCCATCCTTGAGCTCAAGAGGCGGGAGTTCCTGGACCTAACCCAGGGACGCATGGACGTCCAGTCCTATGGACGGGAGTTCAACCACCTCTCCCGTTACGCCCCTCGGGACGTGACGAATGATGAGGACAAGCAATACCTCTTCCGCAAGGGGCTCGCACCTCGTCTCCGATACGAGCTCCTGCCCTTCAAGTTCACCTCCTACCAAGAGCTCTACAACCAGGCTCTCACCATGGAGCAAGGTAGGAAGGAGCTAGAGGCTCTAAGAGGCCCGTTTCCACCGACCACCAGAGCTCCTCCTCATCGGGGGGCAAGAAGCGAAAGGTTTCGTGCCTTTCAGCGCCGTGCCAAAGGCGCCCTTCGCGCCGAAGCCCACCGGGTACCTGCCACCTCCGCCTCGCCCCGCTACTTCGACTTTGGGTGCGGCCGGAGGCGGTTTTCGACCCTCGACTGCCTGCACCACCGGGAGTCACTTGCTTCGCTTGTGGCCAGCCGAGGCACTACTCCAGAGAGTGTCCCCAGAAGGCACCGGCTACCTCAGCACCTGCACCAGCACCCTCTACCCCCGCCGCCAAGGCTACCACCGTCAGTCGTGGCCGCCTGAACCACGTCTCGGCTGAAGGCGTTGAGGAGGACCCCGGAGTTCTTATGGGTACGCTTCAAATCAACACATATCCAGCTTCAGTATTATTTGATTCTGGAGCTTCGCATTCGTTCATATCCATATCATATGCACACAACCATCAAATACCTTTTGTGATGATGGATCCTCCGTTAGTGGTCAAGACACCCGGCTCTAGTTGGCGTACCAATTGGATATCTCCCGATGTTCAAATAGCCGTAGGGTCAGTCCCTTTTCCGTTCTCATTGATAGCCCTGAGGTCAGAGGGTATCGATGTTATTCTGGGCATGGATTGGCTAGTGAAATATCAGGCCAACCTGGATTGTGCTGCCAAGACTGTCACAGTGTTCCACCCAAGATATGGGGAAGTGCGTTATTGGTCCCCAACATCTGCAACTCCTTCCGCGGCTACTCCTCTCTCGCCGGAGATCAGTCTTTATTTCCTGGAAGGAATCACCCCGCCTGATATATCTGAAGTCGCTGTGGTGTGTGATTTCCCCGATGTCTTTCCGGAGGAATTGCCCGGCATGCCACCCGATCGCAGCGTGGAGTTTGTGATTGAGTTGGTCCCGGGAACCGCCCCAGTTTCCAAGACGCCCTACCGTATGCCAACGGAAGAGCTAGCTGAACTGAAGAAGCAACTTGATGAGCTGCTGGAGAAAGAATTCATCCGGCCGAGTAGCTCACCTTGGGGCTGCCCGGTTATCTTTGTCAAGAAGAGGGATACAAATGTTCCTCGACTGGTCGTTGACTACCGCCCTCTCAATGCGGTGACCATCAAGAACAAGTATCCAATTCCTCGCATAACTGACTTATTCGATCAACTAGCTGGAGCAACGGTATTCTCCAAGATGGATCTGAGGTCAGGTTACCATCAGATCAAAATCCGGAAGGAGGATATTCCGAAGACCGCTTTCACCACCCGCTATGGCTTATATGAGTACACCGTCATGTCTTTCGGCCTCACTAATGCTCCGGCTACATTCATGAGGCTAATGAATTCCATCTTCCACGAGTATCTCGACAAGTTTGTCATCATTTACATTGACGACATCCTTGTGTACTCCAAGACCGAAGACGAACATGCTGAACACCTTCGGCTAGTTTTGACCAAGCTTCGAGACCACCGTCTATATGCCAAGTTCTCTAAATGTGAGTTTTGGCTGAAGGAGCTCATCTTTCTCGGTCATGTGGTGTCAGCTGCCGGAGTAGCGGTGATACCCGACAAGATTCAGGCAATCCTGGATTGGCCAACTCCCAAATCCGTCAAAGATATCCGAAGCTTCCTTGGATTGGCGGGTTATTACCGTCGATTTATTGAGGGCTTCTCCAAAATAGCAAAGGCATTGACTGAACTCCTCAAGAAAGGCAAGCCATTCGAGTGGTCAGACAAGGCTGAGGAGAGTTTCCAAACCCTCAAGGTCAAGCTCACCACCACACCGGTACTTGTCCTTCCCGATACCGCCAAGGACTTCGTCGTCTATTGCGATGCATCTCTCCAAGGCTTGGGATGTGTCTTGATGCAAGAGGGCCATGTGGTCGCTTATGCTTCCCGTCAACTCAAGCCACACGAGCAAAATTATCCAACTCATGATTTGGAGCTTGCCGCCGTGGTACATGCTCTGAAGCAATGGAGGCCCTACCTCTTGGGCAACCGTTGCGAGATCTACTCCGACCACCAAAGTCTGAAATATCTGTTCACCCAGCCGGATCTGAACTTGAGGCAGAGGAGATGGCTGGAATTGATAAAGGACTATGATGTGACCCTCAACTATCAGCCCGGCAAGGCGAATGTCGTGGCGGATGCTCTGAGCCGCAAAGCCTATTGCAACACCGTGATGGTTGAGAAGGCCAACTGGCTCTCCACGAGGAATTTGCCAAATTGAATCTGGAAATTGTTCCTTCGGGTTTTCTAGCTAATCTTGAGATCAAATCCACTCTCGAGGATGATATCAAGGCCGCCCAACAAAATGATCCTGAAATCCTTGAGATCAAAGAGAAGGTCGCTAATGGAAAGGCCAATTGTTTCTTGGTTGATGACCATGGTGTGGTCTGTTTTGGTGACCGCCTAGTGGTGCCCAAGAGTGGAAATCTGAGGGAGTTGATCCTTTCTGAAGCTCATGAGTCACCCATCTCTATTCACCCGGGGAGCACAAAAATGTACCAAGATCTTCGCCCTCAATTTTGGTGGTCTTGCATGAAGCGCGAGATCGCCGAGTATGTTGCGGAATGCGACGTCTGTCGCCGAGTGAAGGCTGAACATCAAAGGCCAGCTGGTACCCTTCGCCCCATAGCCATTCCTGAGTGGAAGTGGGATGAGGTTGGTATGGACTTCATCACCGGTTTTCCAAGGTCACAAAAGGGCAACAATGCTATTTGGGTCATCATCGACCGTTTGTCAAAGGTTGCCCATTTCCTTCCGGTCCGAGATGATATTCGAGCAAGCCAACTTGCCGACTTGTATATGGCCCGGATTGTTCCTTTGCACGGGGTTCCTTTGCGGATCATCTCCGACCGTGGAAGCTTATTTGTGTCCAAGTTTTGGCAAAGTTTCCAAACGGCGCTTGGGACCCGTCTCAACTTCAGCACCGCCTATCACCCTCAAACCGATGGTCAAACTGAAAGGGTGAATCAAGTTCTTGAGGACATGCTTCGGGCTTGTGTCATCTCTTTCGGCAAGAGTTGGGAAAAGTACCTCCCTCTTGCCGAGTTCTCCTACAACAATAGCTATCAAGCCAGCTTGCAAATGGCTCCCTTTGAGGTCCTTTATGGGAGAAAATGCCGGACTCCTCTCAATTGGTCTGAAACCGGGGAGAGGTCACTCTTCGGTCCGGATGTGATCAATGAAGCCGAAGAGAAAGTCCGTGTCATTCGAGAAAATCTCAAAGCCGCTCAATCCCGTCAGAAAAGCTATTATGACAAGCACCATCAAGAGGTCCATTATGAAATCGGTGACAAGGCCTATCTTCGAGTCTCTCCTCTCCGAGGCGTTCGTCGCTTTGGAATCAAGGGCAAAGTTAGCACCTCGCTTTGTCGGCCCTTTCACCATCGTAGGCAAGCGAGGAGATCTTTCCTATCAACTTGAGTTGCCCTCCAATTTCCCGGATGTCCATGATGTGTTCCATGTTTCCCAACTCCGCCGGTGCTTCAAGGATCCCATCCGTGGGGTTGATCATGAGGCATTGGACATTCAAGAGGATTTGACCTATCGCGAGCATCCTATCCGCATCTTGGATGAAGCGGAGAGGAAAACCCGCAACAAGTCCATCAAGTTTCTCAAGGTCCAATGGTCTAACCATTCCGAGGAAGAAGCCACATGGGAGAGAGAAACTAGTCTTCGTCAGGAGTACCCCGCCTTCTTCACTCAAGCCTAGAATCTCGGGACGAGATTCCTGTAAGGGGGGTAGATTTGTAACATCCCTAACTTGGTAATGAAAAATACGAAGAATTTTTCCACTTTTTGCATTCTTGTTTGCATCATGGCATGCCCCTAAGTTGCAAATGTTAACAAGTTACCTTGTGGGAAATAAGTAAAAGAGGGAAGCCAAACTTCCCAAAACCTTTATCTCTTGAAATACAAACTATGGTGTAACCCTTGTCATGGCAAGTGACCTTATGGTCTAGGAATTTCACCTAAGTTCCATCGATGCTCAAGAAACCAAATGGGTTGTACTCTAGTTCTTGTTCCAAGTCTCAAACTTCAATTGTTATGCAAGGCACTTCCTAATTGTGAACCATGTTGTGGTGCCCTAAAACTCCAAAGGAAAATATGGGGAGCTTCCTATTCTGGGTGGGAGCATCCCTAAATTTTTCTGTAATTTGTGGACTTGTGTACAATGCCTTTCAAAAGCTGGCCTTTCTGCAAAATCAGTGGTCATTCGGAATGGCCCGGAAATTTCCGGATCTATTCCGGGCCAGTCGGAATTTTCCGGACCTATCCGGAAAATTCCGGATGAAGCACAGTGACGATGGACACTGGCGCCATGCCGCCGATGCCACCTGCTCCCCTGCCCATGCCGCTCGACGCCGTGGCCCCCCTTGAGGTCAATGCCGCACGCCGTGACGCCCTCGACCTCACCTGCTCCTTTTCCCCTCTGCCCTCTCTCTCTCTCGTCCCCCTCCCGAGCTCCCTAGGAAGCTCTCCGTAGTGCCGCCGCCACCGCCGTCGATTCGCCGCCGTTGGAGCTCCCCGGGACGAACGGCCGCCGCCAACACGTCCGCCTAGACCTCCTCCCCCTCCTGGAGCAAGGAATCGAGCCGGGGTGGCTCGGTCCCGACGTTTTCGTCCTCGACGCCTACCTCACCGGCCGCATTTTCCTCCGGCCGAATTCCGGCGTCCTCGACCCTCCCTTTCGCACCAGCCAAACACACCAGCTCAAGGTGAGGCATGCGTGCTTCCTAACCCTCTCCCGATCCCCCTCTCCCTCTGTTGCTTGCTCTTCGTGCGAAGCCGCCGCCGCCGTTGCTTTTCTGCCCAGTATCGAGCCGTCCGGAATCGCCCGGATTATTCCGGATCGATTCCGGGTAACTCGGAAAAATTCGCTTTCCGGACGAATTCCGAAACCCTAACAGAAAGATTTTGAGGTCACCTCGGATTTGGCTCGGAATGAGCCCGGATTATTCCGGACCATCCGGAATATTCCGGACCAATCCGGATGACTTCCGAACCTAGCTGAAAACTTGTGAACTTTGTATTTTAGCCTCTTTTCGCTAATTCTTGCAAATGGTATACCAATTTGATCAGTGTTTAAAATGCTATCTAAACATGCTAATACTACCTCATGACAACACTTTGGACGTTGATATTAATCTTGAATTGGATAAAATATATAAGTCCAAATAACCTTTTTAAATTGCTAATTACCCATCGGTACTCCGAAAACTACCAATAAGGCACCGAAGTGAACATAAGAACCAAACCCTTCAATCATGTCATGTTCATGCATATTTGAGCAATTTCTAAAATAATGGAATCTTTTTGAACATTTGGACATTAAGTTAAATATGAGGTGTTTTCCAAATAATTTCCCTAATTATTTGGCTTCCCATTTAATTGTGCCCTTAAGTTGTATAATGGAATCCTTGCATAAATTTTGACATGCCATCATGTGATTGAGCATTGCATCTTGAGTTGTGTGATTTATGTGTTCTTTGTTTTTCCTTTGGGTATCGATAGATTCCGGAGTCGAGGGTCTCTCTACTTACCCCGACGAGCACCACTTCACGCCCGGGCAGCAAGGCAAGAGATAACCTAACCTTCTTGGCATCTAGCATCCTATGATTTTATCAAATTATTTTATCCACCATAATATTGCATGCGGTTCAAATGTCTTTTGGTAAATATTAGAATATCCTATGAATGCATGTTCTCCCCAAGCCAATCACATGTATCCCTACCTATGAAACCTAGGGTTGAAGTGTTGGCCGAGATAAGGATAGAATTATTTGTATTCATATGCTTAGCTATGCTTAGCCATGCTTAAGTAAATGCTTTATGTCCGTTGTTAATTCCAGAAATTATTGATGATGATGGAATGATTCGGGCAGGGTGGATAACGGAGATGCTTAATTAAAATGCTAAGATGGTTGGGGTGAGTTGCCATCGGGGATGGTGTTTTGCCTCACTCTAGCCCCTAGGTGCGAGTTCTTTACCTCTTGAACCAAGACTAGCGTGCTGCCATTGGTGGGTGTATGGGCGCCTTACCGACCGAATAATTTGTGAGGGGCTTGTCAAGGGTCCTCTAGTTTGCTATTTCCATTTGCGCGTGGGTGGTGTGAGTGGAAAAGGAACGAGGATGGTGATGTGTAGGACGTGACGGTGGGGCAGGGCGCTGGGAGCGCTGAACCTGTCCTTCCGCCACTGATGGTCCTTGAGTAAGCCTCATGCATTGTAAAGGTCTAACCGCGCCCGCTTGCCGGCCTTCCCCGGAAGAGGGCCAACTAGGTGAGCCGGACGGTACCAATGGGTAAATTAGTACACCCCTGCAGGGTTAATCTTTTCGAAAAGCCGTGTCCACGGTTATGGACAACTTGGGAATAGACGATAAGATCATAGAGAATCTTAACCTAATTGATATGGCAGCTAAAGGTTGCATAATCAACGTGTGATAAAGGTTCACTTCCTCGAGGGTGATTCGAGGGGGTGCCTTGGTGGAGATGAGAGTGGTTGGTTACAAAAGGGTTCGATGAGAACCAATGATGACAAAGGTTACTCTCTTACCCCTTTTTAAAAGTATTTCTGAGTAGACGAATGCCATGTGTCCTTTTTGTTTCGGTTTATGAAACTTAGCTTTATGCAAAAGAAATACATAAACAGTTTTAGAGCCTCCGTCAGTCATTGGGCCTATATCGCCCTACTAAACTTGCGAGTACATCGTACTCAGTCTCTCTTTGCTGCCTATATGTATTTGTATTTCAGAGGAGGACGACCCCGAGCAACTAGGTGGGTTCTTCGTTGACGTCGACTACTAGTATGGGGTTCCCAGGTGGCAGCTTGGGACCGTGGAACCAGCTGGCTTGGGTGATGTTTATTTGTAGGCCTCTTAGGCCATATATTTGCTTCTTGTTGTTAGACAACACTACCCGCTTCCTCTTGATGACTTGTTGGATCTGTGATCCTTTTGTTGTGTAATATTTGTATTCTTCTCGTTATATGAGTTGCTATACCTTTGTGTCGTAGAGTCATGCTTTGTGCCAGTTCTGTTCCACAAGTCTCGCTCTTTGTCTTACACATTGATGGTTGTGTCGGATTCATAGCCTCAATGTATAATTCCGGGGTCGGGGCGCTACAGGTTGCGGCCCTCCTGTCGTGGACGGCCTTGGAGCGGGGCTCGCAACGCCCTTTTCCGCCGCCGCTCGTCTCCTCCTCATCGGCGCGCTGGGAGCGGACGATGCGGAAGGCGTCCTCCTCGTCGCCGGAGGAAAGCACCTGGAGGTCCACTTCGGCGTGGGCGCTCCTCGAGGAGCCGGCGCCCTCGCCGACGGGGTCAGCGCCCCTCGAGGCCTCGTCCTCGCCAAGGGGGTCCTCGCTTCTCGAGGCCTCCTCCTCGGCGGACTCGGCCTCCTCAGCCTCAGGAGCCTCATCCACGTACTCCGGCTCCGCCGCCCACGGGTTAGGGCGAGGCCCGCTGTGCCCCGCGGGCACGATCCCCCACTCGTCGAACGTGGGCATATGCGAGCGCTGCTCCGCGATGCTCTCCTCGGCGAAGACGATGAGCGGCTTGGCCGCCTCTTTCTTGGCGGACGGGATCTCCGGCGATGTGAAGAGAACGTTCATAATCTGGCGGAGCACGTCAGGCTCGAAGCCGTCCCTGCTTAGCCGCATGGCGTCGTCCTTGCCGTCGTATCGCCACACCGGCTCGGCATGTTGTTGGAGGGGGGCGATGCGGCGCCTGGTGAAGTCCTTTGCCACCATTTGGCCGGTGACCCCTGCCTCGCGGATGTGACGGAAGTACACGTATACCGCGTCGAGCTTCGAGCCCCTGAAGTCCGCGCTCGACCAGCGCGCCCATTTCCTCGGCGGCGCCTCGGGCACCTCCAGGAGAGGGTTGGTGGTCTTGGCGTCGACAAAGAGCCACTTCTCGCGGAACTTGTCGACCTTTTTCGTCACCTTGGTGACGGCGACCTCGCCAAGCCAGGCGATGGGGATGTAGTTGTCGCTCCGGGCGTCGACGATGCGAAAAGAGACGCATCCGAGCCGCTCGCCCTTGGCGGAGTTCCGAAGAGAGTAGAAACTGCGGAAGAGCACCACCGAGGGGCGGATGCCGACGTAGGCCTCGCAGAAGTGGGCGAAGATGGCGAGGATGAGGATGGAGTTGGGATGAAGATGAAGGAGTTGGATCTGGTACGTCTCCAAGATCGCCAGGAGGAAATCGGAGAATGGTGGTACCAGGCCGGCATAGAGAGTATGAAGAAAGATGGGGTAGAAGGTGTCGGTAAGCCTGCTGCCGGCCGGCCTCAGTTCAGTGGCGCCGTGCTCGTTGATTTTCGCCGCCGCCAGGTGGCGCACCGTCGCTATTGTCGCTGCGGTGACGCGCGTCTTCGGCAGTGCTCCCTCGAGAGCAGCAGCGCGCGCCATCGCCGCGGACGTGCCCGCCCGCGCCGTCGCCACCGACGAGCTCGCCTGAGCGGTGGCCTTGCCCTTCAAGTCGGTGGCTGCTTTCTTGGGTGCCATGGTCGCCGGAGAAGAAGAGGAGCACTCTGGAGGTTGGAGCTCTCTGGAGAGATTGGAGGCGTGGGGAGAAGTGTGCGGAGGAGTTACGGGAGAAGTAATGGGCGCCGCCTGCGCGCCCAGGCTTTATTGACCAGCACTCGAGTCGTGGCGGGCCCCGCCACGTCGCCCGTTGGAGCCGAGGAGGCCGCGGCCGCGGGCGCAACCGCTGCGTGACACGTGTCGCGGCCCTGTCAGGCATCTTTGGCCCCTCGACGCTTCGCCTTCGTCATGGGCCTCGGCGTGCCCGTCGCGGGCCCGGGGGCTACTGTCGGCACAGTGGAAACCAGGGTACCACGGGCCGGCCTGCCAGGGCCCACAAGATTCTTGGGATGATTTTCGCTAAGGACCAGGCTCTCCAAGCCTGGCGTGCTTCGCGAGGATTTCTCTCCTCGCGAAGGGTTCTTCTCCTCGCCAAGGGATCGCTCCTCGACAAGGCGTCTCCGACGCCGCCCGCAATTCTGCTAAGGACCAAGCTGAAGGGCTTGGCGAGGCCTTTCGCCTCGACGAGCACTTTCCTCGTGAAGCCATCTCTGCCCCCGCGGCAGAGCGCACATGGACTCTGCGCCATGCGCGGAGTGACGCGCGTGCCTACGCGCGATGACGATGATGCCGCAGTTGCCGTTTCCATGTATAAAGCAGTCAACAAAGCGGAGCCAAGCAAAGCGGACAACGAGTATTGCCCCTTTGGTGACAAGGGAACAGTCTGCAGCTACGCTCCAAGGACGACGTCACCGTGGGCCACCTCCCACCTCGGCAAGCGCCAGCCTGCCGTCCAGCCGGTCGGTGCCCCTTTTCAGCTTTGGTGACGTCGTTCCCCTGCCGTGGACCGCGTCCACGATCTTTGCCTTTATGGTAGACCTCACCTTTACGGTGCACCGCGCCTCCTCCTTCGTCGCCATGTGGTAGCCCTTCCCGCCCAAATGTTTGGGCAGAAGAGGCCCAGGGCGCCTATAAAAGGAGGAGGAGCACGCCCAAGCAAGGGGTTCGATTCCTGGTGACAAGATTCCAGAGTCCAAACCCTAGATTCGGAGACTAGCAAGTAGCCATTGTTAGCCACCTTGAGCTCGACAAGTTCTCTCCTTGTACTGTAAAACTCTCCAAGCAGTGCAATACACCATAGCAGGACGTAGGGGTTTTACCTCCACAAGAGGGCCCTGAACCTGGGTAATACCTCGTGTCAATCTCTGCAGTGTCGTCCGCAGCGAGCCTGACGAGCACCGTCGCCGGAGCACGTTGTGGATTGTTGATTCCGTGTTCAGCCCCTTACACGATACCTTGGAGACACCCCTAGTTCCTGGGGACAATCTCCGACATAGTTGATGAAGAAGAGGGGATGCCTTGGGCATCCCCAAGCTTAGACGCTTGATGGTCCTTGATATTAAGAGGGGGGGTGCCATGGGGGCATCCCCAATCTTGAGCTCTGATCCATCTTCAATTTCTTCATTGTCCTCTCCTTTGGAACTTAAAAACTCGCTTCACACAAAGCTTCTCATAAACTGACTAGAGGGTTAGTGCTCATAAATTAAAATGGACATGTGTTCAACTCAAGACAAATTGCAAACAACTTTATTAGGCATTAGCTACTGTTTAATAAGCCTTAGTGTGGCACTCCTTTTCTAGAGTATCACATTTGACGATAGTAAAATAGACGAATACAAATAAAAGCAGAATCTGTCAAAAACTGAACAGTTTGTAAAGATCGAATTGTTCGAGGAACTTCTGTAGCTCAAATCAGAAAGTCAAAACTAACGAAAGATAGCTAAAAGTATCAGGCTTTCTTTATAAAAATTTCAGAAAATATAAAATTCAGAGGATTTTTAGATTTTCGAACAGTGAAACAACACCTCACACTTTCAATGCATTAGAGGCTAAACTTGGCACAAAAAACCAAAAGAAAAAGATACAATGAAATTTCTACAGAGGCAACAACTCCATGACTCAAGAAAAACAAAAACAAACTGAAAAAAAGAAAACATGGGTTGCCTCCCAACAAGCGCTTTTCTTTTAAGCCTTTTAGCTAGGCATGAAAATTTTAATGATGCTCTCATAAGAATAAGAGTTGGAACGCAAAAGAGAGCATCATGAAGCAAATATCAAACACATTTAAGTCTAACTCTCTTCCTATGCATAGGCATCTTGTAAGAAAATAAATCATGGAGCATAAAGCTACTAGCATAGGAAGGCAAAGCAGGTGCAACATTAAAACATTCAACATAAAGAGGAGAAACTTCATAAGATGAAAATTTATATAACCACACTTCCCTCTCTCATAATAACTTTTAGTAGAATCATAAGAAAACTCAATAACATAGCCATCACATAAAGCATTTTTCTTATGATTCACATGCATAAAACTGTTATTACTCTCCACATAAGCAAAATCTGTATTATTAGTAGCATTGAGAGTAGGACTATCATAGCCATCATTGTAATCATCATAAATAGGAGGCATATCATAATCATAATAAATATTTTCCTCAATAGTAGGTGGACTGAAAATATCACATTCATCATAATAATCATCATATATAGGAGGCATAGTATCATCAAAGCAAATTTCCTCCTTCAAGCTTGGGGGACTAAAAAGATCATATTCATCAAAACCGGCATCCCCAAGCTTGCAATTTTCCATAGCATTAGAAACAATGGCATTCAAAGAAATCATACTAATAACATTGCTACTAGCATGATTGTTATGCAAATAAAGTTCCATAGGTTTTTTAATTTTCTCTTCAAAAGCATCATGACCAATGTCAAGATAGAGTTTATAAAGCTCTCTCATTTTTTGTTATTTTCCATTAAGCCTAACTAGTGAAATAAAAAAAGAAACAAAAAGATATAACTGCAGAATCTAAAGAAGATACCTTCAAGCACTCACCTCCCCGGCAACGGTGCCAGAAATTAGCTTCGTTGCCGGGGTGTGAGTGCCGTTTACCTTACCTCCCCGGCAACGGCGCCAGAAATTATCCGCCATGCTTGTAAATATACTCAATGGCATAAAAATAGTTGGGAAATGTAGAATTGCGGAGAAAAAAAAACTTGGTAGCTAGTATTTCGATGTGAGAGTAGACTTTTTTTTCGAGAGAACGACGTTAGCACTACCATTTAAATTGGACGAAAGATGGTAACGTGCCACACATATTTTTAGTGCAATCTTGCACCAAATCCCGAAAACAAAACATTTCTACTTTGGATGCAAGAAAGTACTCGGGGTGACCCCACTAAAGGCAAGATGTCATTGCTTGATGTCCTCGAGGGATAGCATATACAATACATATATGCCCCATGTCGTTGAAGATTTGGCGGGTTCCCTCATTCCCTCATTCCTCAAATCCTCAAAAACCGACAAAAGCATAGATCCTACCTGTCAGAGACCCCCTACAAACAAGATGGTGTTGATAGGGGGTTCATCAAATAAGGCAACAACATGATTCCACACTACAACGGAAAAAGGGAAGTCTTTGAATATGTGGAGGGAGTTAAGTTTTCATGGGCACCTGGAAAAAACTGGCAAAATCAAGTCACGTGGCCATATTGTGAGGACGACCATGTCAGACGTAAGGATCCTTCCATAGAGCATGAGCCACCAGAAGATCTTGCATTTAGGCTCTGCGTGCACGAGCACATCGTCCATGTGGACTCTTCTATAGAGCATAAGTGAAAAGAAGAGATTAGATTTAGGCTTTGTGTGCACTCACCAAATTTTCCCTAGGCGAACTTCTGATGGGAGCCTTGGAACTGGATAGTATAGAAGAAGAAGTAGGCCAGGCCTAGGCAGGAACCAGTTGAAGTTGGTTAGCAATATTCCAAATAGAAAAATCCATAAATTAAGGAGGGCTCTCAAATGAGCCAACGCCTGACCCAGTTGTCGTATTCGGTTTCGACCGTACACTGCTTCTGGGTGGTAATCTTAAAAAGTTTTGGCTCCTATATATTGATGGAGGTGGACTTTGTTCATCCAGTTGTCTTACCAAAAAAGGGTCTACACCTGCCCCCAAGGTGATGACAGCGGAATCCCTATACATACTTGCGTATATATCTTTGGACGGGAGCTTTGAGCCCACCCACGGTCGCTCTGAGTAAGTCCATTGGTACCACGACCGCAAAAGTTTGAGAGCACACTCGAATCTATCCAGATTTGCGATGCTGAGGCTTAGGAGTGATATCAACCAACAAACAATCGTCCAATTAACCAGAGAGTGGCCTCGTGAGGCTTGCTCAAAGACGTCCCTCTTCCAAATAAAACCACGACAAATTGTGATATTGTTCCTTTGCCACTTGGGAAACATAATGGTCATCAACTGGTAGATGGCCTCGTGATGATGACAGATTTTGTGTGGGTTACCCTCCCAGCAGCCTAGATAGATTTTTCTCTTCTAGCCAGGTAATTTGGATGCGGATTATTCAATCTATAGTTGAAAGTCAATCTCAAGCTTTCGGAAAAACAAGCCAGCCTAGATATCGTCCTCAAAAGGTAGTAATTCGAGTAGGGAACACAATGAAGATGTCTTGAAGGTCAATGCCGCCACAACGGACCGGAAAGACCTCGGTTTGGACATGTTGGTGAACATTCTAGTGTCATCAACGAACGGGCATATCCAACACTTTGTCGATCTCGATCTACCGGTTTAAAAATCTCATGTGCAAGGTGGTTTGGATGATCTTTTGAAGTGGATCAACCACCAAGATAAAATCATGACTGAAAAGAATAATGCAATTTTTGTTGAGGGAAATACGAGATGAAGTCAAAGATAGTGACACACAAACTAGTTTCTCCATCTTTGTATGAAGCCGAGGTGTTGTAATACCTTGAGGAGATAGGCCCAGTTAATTGAGTCAAAAGACTTGGATATGTCTGGTGTGAGAAGTCTTGGTGTTTTAGTGGGCTGAAGCTCATTTTTAGGTTTTGGACGTAGAAGAAGTTATTGTGGATGCACCGTTTTTGCACGAGGGCACTCTGGTTTTATTGATAAGAGTTGTGGAAAAATAGGGATGAGATGATTCGTCATGAGATTTGAGAATATATTGGACATGCTATGGATGAGGCTAATTGGTCTAAAGTCTATCATCCTTATAATCTCGGGTTTCTTTGGCAGCATGAGATTCACATAGTTTCCCTTGAGACCCGTGAAGTTTTGCAAAAAGAATAGGCTTTATGAAGTTGAGCTTTTACTTCTTAACCCGCTCCATATTTCTCCCCATTTAAGGAAATGAAGAATCAAATGAGCGGAAAAGAATGTTGGATCTTCTGGATAGTGTGAAAAGAGAAGTTTTTGTGCGGCTACATTAGGTGAGAGCACGCTATTTGTTTTTTTTATAAGGGGATTTTCATTTCAATGTATCAAAGATACAAAGTATGCCACACCCGGCCTCTGCATAATAAGATGCACACAGCCCGAACTCGTTCCATCAAAATAAAAGCAAAAATTACACAGACGAAATACATGCATATCTTTGAAACGCCTATGTAGAAGGAGGGCCAATCCGAAGATCCCTAGGCCATCCATGTCGGGTAAAAATATCCCTCGCCGTGCGCTCCAGCCGTGCAGACGCCTCCATAAAAAGGTCTCGATATTCCACATGTTATAATGTGGACCACGAACGGGGCAAACTTGTGCTTCGGTATAATACCTGCATAAGAGAATTATTTTTGTTATTAAAAACCTTGTCATTTCTACATAGCAAGAGCGACCATTTAACGACCAATGCTCCCATCCTAATAATAGTTATATCCCTCATATGTACACCATGCAGCCAGTTGTCAAAAATATTTGTAACTGAGTGTGGTGGATGTAAGCTAGAAGCTATTTGGATGGCTGACCATATAGAACGAGCAACCCTGCATTGGAAGAATAAGTGTTTGATTGTTTGGTCCTGGAGACAGAAAACACATTTTGTACTTCCATGCCAGTTGCGCTTAACAAGGTTATCCTTGGTTAAAATAACCCCTTTACGAAGGTACCACGCATTTTTTTTAATTTTAATGGTATCTTCATCTTCCAAATTTTCTTATTGTCATCGACTGGCATGTCTGAATGGACCAAAGCTCTATACATGGAATCTACAGAGAATTTACCATTCGCATTTAGATTCCAACGAAACTCATCTGATCCTTGTGATAACTGAACCGATGCCAGTCACCCCAATAAGGAATTCCACATCACAAGTCGCGAACCGAGGAGAGATCGTCGGAAAGTCATAGTAGGAGGCGAGGACTGCATAACCGCAGCTAATGTATCGCTCTTATGACGGACAATACTGTATAGAGATGGATATTGTTCGAGGAGGGTAGTATTACCTAACCACTTATCCTCCCAAAAACGAATTTCCGTTCCATCCTTTATATTGAAAGCACCAAAGCGAAAGAAATTCATCTTAGTCGCCATGAGCCCCGCCCAAAAGTGCGAGTCCCCCGGTTTCCAATACACCCGGGACAATGCTTTTGAGCCAATATATTTCCTCCTGAGAAGTGTCTGCCAAACCCCGTCCTCTGTAAGTAACTTAAAAAGCCACTTGCCAAGTAGAGCCGAGTTTTTGACCTTAAGATCACAAATACCCAGTCCTCCCTGATCTTTTGGACGGCAGACGACATCCCAACGAGCCAGCCGATTTTTTTTACTATCTCCTTGCCAAAAGAATCTCAATCGGAAATAATCCAATTTGCGTAAGACACCTTTTGGCAACTGGAAGAAGGATATCATATACAGTACCATATTACTTAGGACTGAGTTAATGAGAACCAATCTTCCACCAAGAGATAGTAACTTTCCTTTCTAACTGCTTAGCCGTGCTTGCAAACGATCTTCGACATGCTTCCATTCAGCATTTGTCAAACTCCTATAATGTATTGGCATGCCCAAATACATGATCGGAAATTGACCCTGAGCACAACCGAATAATTTGGCATATTGCCCAGCAGCCTCCTGCGCCTCGCCGAATCAGAACAATTCACTTTTACGGAAATTAATTTTCAGACCTGAGAGTTGTTTGAACGCTGACAAAATTAACTTTAGATTCCGAGCTTTCTCCAGGTCATGATCCATAAAAATAATTGTATCATCTGTATATTGAAGAATAGAGAGCCCACCATCCACTAGATGTGGGACAGCACCCTCAAATTGACCAGCGGTCTTATCACGTTCGATCATAACCGCCAACATAGCAGCCACTATATTAAATAGTATAGGCGATAGGGGGTCACCTTGTCTTAGTCCTTTTTTTGTCTGGAAGTAATGGCCAGTTTTAGGTAACAAAATAATCTTACCGAAATTCAGGCGAAATAATTCTAGATTTCTACCATGTAGACATCTGAATAGTTCCAACAGATCCGACTTAATGACATCCCAAAAGTGTTGGTAAAATTCAGCAGGGAAACCATTCGGGCCTGGTGCCTTATTATGTTCCATTTGAAAGACCGCCTTTCTGACCTCCTCTTCTAAGAATGGAGAAGTCAGAAAAGCATTTTATTCCTCTGAAACCTGAGGAATATCATCTATTCGGGTCTCGTCAAGGGAGAATGTCCCTATTTCCGGAGCCCCAAATAGCCCCTTATAATAGTTCATTATGTAACTTTTTAGTTCATTTTGTCCCTCAATCACGCCCTCATCCTGATTTAAGGAGTGAATAAGTTTCTTCCTGTGTTTTCCATTAGCAACACTATGGAAATATCTTGTATTCGAATCTCCTTCTAAAATAAACTGGGCCTTTGATCTTTGGTACCATTTGATTTTCTCTTTCTGCAAAAGACGTGCTATATGCGCATTCGACTTTTAATTTCAATCTCATGTGGCGATAATGGACGTCCGACCGCGATTCCATCGAGGTCCTCAATTATGGCTGACAAACGAGCTTTTTTCTTTTTTCAAGATACCAGTAGTATGGCGCGCCCACCCACGAAGGAACGTATGCATGTTACGCATTTTATTATTCCATCTGCGGATTGGCGAGCTACCGACCACTGGTCTCGACCAAATCTCCTTTACCAAGTCATCGAACCCATCGCGAAGCAACCATCCTAACTCAAATTTGAACTGATGTTGCATCTGTGGTTTCGGTACACCGGCTGAAACTGAGAGAAGAATCGGCGCATGATCCGACAGAGACTCAATACGTTCCACCAGAGCGCGTACCGATACCAAAGGATATTTAGATTCCCAATCGGTATCCATGAGCACACGATCCAATTTTTCGTACGTCGGCTCCGGTAAACTGTTCGCCCAAGTGAACTGTCTACTAGACATATGAACCTCCTTCAGATCCAAACTGTTAATAACAGCATTGAATAGAAAGGGCCAATGGCTGTCGAATCAGCCTCTACTCTTCTCATGAGGTAATCTTAGCATGTTAAAGTCCCCTCCTATTAGGATAGGATGAGGGTTATCTCTAGCCAGATTAACCAACTCACGAAGAAAAGCGGCCTTACGATCCTCTTGGGCAGCACCATACACGACGACCAGACTCCATATAAAGTTATCGGATTTATCACGTAGGTGGAATTTCATATGAAACTCACCCCATAACCTCCAATACCTCCATGGATTCAGATCTTACGCCTAGTAACATGCCACCCGATCTACCACGAGGTGGACTGTAATGCCAAATAAACTCCAATCCTCCACAGAGGCGATTAAGGTTATCTGGAAAATCCCGTCTACCCGTTTCAGAAATTGCCATAAAATCCAAACTATAATCCTTGATACATTGCGCAATATGTAAATGTTTAGCCAAATCACCAAGACCTCAGCTGTTCATAAAAATGCCATTCATCGAGAACACTTTGGATTTTTTGACACCTTCTTTTTTGCCTTTCTAGAGTTAGCGTTTTTAGACTTCCGGCCGGTAGCATGCAAGTCGTACACCGACCTGAGCCCAGCCTCATCCAAACTCACCTCAGATACCTCTCCCACTAGATGAGATAACAGCTGACCATCTACTGTGGCATCCGTCTCATCATCATCTAGAGAAGGGTTGACCGGACTACTCTGCACCACTAGAGCCACCCGTAAATGATCGAACTCTAAATGACGCAGAGCATTAGCCGAAACCGAAATCTCATTCTCGTTACTTCCTAACTTCACCCCCACCGACCTTAAACTAGAATTTACAAGCAGTGTAGAAAACTGAAGAAAAGACTTAGACGGGAAAGACGTACCACAAAAGTCATCCTGCGCCGCCTTGCGACGCATCGCTTTAGCTAAGGAGTTCTCATCCGTCGCCACCGAACCATCCCCCGCCACCTTATGGCGGCTGCTGCGCCGAGTCGGTGTAGAGGTGACGGGTGTCGTGAGGACCGGCGAATCCACCTGGGGGGACAAAGGTGGTGTAGCAGCCCCCCGGACGTGGCTGTGACCGGCGAGCCCATCTGCGAATCCACCTGGGGGGGGACAAAGGCGGTGTAGCAGACCCCCCCCCCCCCCGACGTGGCGGTGATCAGCGCGCCCATCGGCAAGTCCACATGAGGGGACAAGGTCGTAGTAGAACCCCCCCCCCCCCATGTGTGACTGCAGACGGCGAAAACTCCATCGCGGTAGGCGAAAGCCCACCGGTCGCACGCGCAGACGCCACGGCCCCGGCCACGGGCGTAGTAGGCTCCTCCAGCTGAGGCACCGGCGCCGACTGTGCCAAACACCGCCGGCCCGGACGACCCCCTCCATCTTCTCACGATCTCAATTGCCCGTGGCGTCATGGGATTCGGGTTCATTGGAGTTACCGCAATAACCCGCTGCGCCACGTGCCTCACCGGTGTCGAAGCGGGCGAAACAGATGCCCCCGTAGAGGAGGAAGTCGATCCTGGAGTCCCCCCATGCGGCAACTGAGAAGAAACTCCCTGCATAGGATCATCCCCTTCCCCCTCATCCACATCATCCGAAGGGTCATCTTTGTCCTTACGCCTCCAATCAAATGGGACAAACTCCGGATCCGGGATAAAATCCGCCGACTCCGGGCGAAAGATAAAATCATAACCTTTCAGCCTTAGCACCCCATCTGTTCTAATCTTCGGGCCCAACTCATCAGCCCCTTTGTTGAAACACTCTACCTCAGCCATACCCACCAAAATGCGAACGATGCCTCTGCGCTGGAGAGCCAAAAGATCAACATCCAAGGTGGAACCAATGAGAGAGCCAACAACCCATAAGCCCAGAAAGTGTCGCAGCGGACGTGGCACTCCAAACACGTGCACCCAAACCTGCTTGAGCTCCATCTTGTGAGGGACATCCTCTTCCTTCCATTGACTGAAAATCAACCTCGAAGATTGTGCCGGCACCCCCAACTCAAGACCATCCACACGCTGCAAATCCTGCATGGACGGAAACTCAACAGTGAAGGAGTTAGTCCCATTAGGGATCGCCTCCCACCTCCACTCCGATTGCACCGGACATATACGAGCAACTTGACACTCAATTGTTGCAGACGAAACAGCCTCCCCCTGACTCACGCTATGTCTTCTGAGTCATGAGAAACTTTTTCTGATAATGGATGGATCATCCTCTCCTTCAAATTTCTTTTTATTATGATGCTCTGAGAATCCTCTCACGATTCTGTGACAGATTTTTCCTATCTTGAACTACAACCACAGCAACACTAGCCCTGTAGCCCACATCCCAATCCCTCACCTCCGCCTTCCCAGCCACAAAATCCACAAACCATGGACGCACCGCACCAGCCGAAGGGAACAACACTACACATCCATCGCATACGCATTACCGTTACACTGCTGAAACTGAAACCACACCAACCCGATCTCTGAAAAAATACAGAGCATCCCAGCACCAGCCGCAGAGATGCTCCTGGCTCGCGCATCCCCCAGCTTCCTCCCCTCCACCTCCTCCTCCCCTACCCCGTCCACGCAGACGCTGCCGCCGTCCGCGTCCTTCGGTCGGAACCAGCGCATCGCCGGCGGCAGCCTAACCGCGGGATCCTCGCACTGCGCCGTCCGACGGCCCGTGATGGCGGCGGCCGCAGCGACAGTCCCGGCCGCGAAGCTGGAGGACGCCGAGGCGCTCATCGACTCCGTCGAGACCTTCATATTCGACTGCGACGGTGAGAGAGATACCGATCGCTCAAGGTCTGCGAGATTGATGTAGCTTTCCTGAATTAATTGGCTCTCTTGTTGTTTCTGTGGTGGTGTGGTGGCGCGTAGGGGTGATTTGGAAGGGCGACAAGCTGATCGACGGCGTGCCGGAGACGCTCGAACTGCTCAGATCAAAGGTCCGCTGTTGAACCGTAATGGCTCTCATAGTTTCGCAGATGGGACAATCTTCTCAAACTATCCATGGATTCTTCTGCTGATTTCATCGAGGACTGCAGGGCAAGAGGCTGGTGTTCGTGACCAACAATTCCACCAAGTCGAGGAAGCAGTACGGCAAGAAGTTCGAGACGCTCGGGCTGAGTGTCAATGAGGTACTGTAGTATTTATTCCTGTCATCGGATGTTGTTCTACATTGGTCAATTTCCTCTCCTCCTAATTGACCTGACGAGGCATGGGATGATCAATGCGCAGGAGGAGATATTTGCTTCTTCCTTCGCAGCTGCCGCCTACCTGGAGTCTATCGATTTCCCCAAAGACAAGAAGGTATACAATGCGTCAGTTACCATGTATCTTCAGAATGTGTGACTTCAATGCGTTGGTGCACACGGTTTAGCACAGAAATACAAGCCCAAATTTGAACATTTCTGTGGTTCAGGTTTATGTGATTGGAGAGGAAGGGATTCTCATAGAGCTGGAGCTGGCTGGCTTTAAGCACCTCGGTGGCCCTGTATGTAACAAAGAGTATTTCTTTCTCTGTGATTAATTAACACATGCAAAATCCTGTTCTCATTTTGGCATGTTAGTAACTTGTGTTGGGCCAATGCTGCATGCAAATCAAAATCTACTGGCTCGAGTGAGTGAGACTTTGGACGAACTTACAAAACTTATTAGATTATATGGTCGTCTTTGTGCAGACAGACGGTGACAAGAAGATAGAGCTGAAGCCTGGCTTCTACATGGAGCATGACAAAGATGTCAGTATGATCATTGCTCCTCTTCTGGTTTACAGTAAGAATAATATGTGATCACCACAGTAACAATATTTGGGTTTGTCACAGGTTGGAGCAGTTGTAGTTGGATTCGATCGCTACTTTAACTACTATAAAGTTCAGTAAGTACCTTATTGTTCTCTCGTCTCGCCTGGGGCGAATGCAGACAAAAGTATATATAGATGGTTCAGTGTAAATGGTTCAGTTAAGACTTTGATAGGATTGTAGAAATTCGGATGAGTATTCGGTTGCACTTTCAATTATTCACTCATTTGATTCAACACATGCAAGAGCAAGACCACATGTTATCCATTTCACATATGTAAACCTGTCACTATTTAAGGTACGGGACACTCTGCATACGTGAGAATCCTGGGTGCCTTTTCATTGCGACAAACAGGGACGCTGTCACCCATCTCACTGATGCCCAAGAGTGGGCAGGTTAGTCAGGCAGTCCGGCTCTTTCTAAATACTGTGCAGAAAAACATACCATCGCCCCTTGCTTAAATCATGAAATTTATGTCCTTGCTCAGGTGGCGGGTCGATGGTCGGCGCTGTTCTTGGTTCAACCAAACAAGAACCGCTCGTTGTTGGGAAGCCGTCGACATTCATGATGGACTACCTGGCAAAGAAGTAAGAGGCTAAATGCCCCAGCACCAGTAGTCCAGTGTCATGTCTCCTTTTCAAGAAATCTACAAGGGAGAATGTGTGGATCAGACAGCTGATGACTAAGAATAGTTTTGAGATGTTTTACCTTTTCTTCTTCTCTGGTGGCAGGTTTGGAATCAAAACATCTCAGATATGCATGGTAGGTGACCGTTTGGATACCGACGTTCTCTTTGGGCAAAACGGAGGCTGCAAAACTCTTCTGGTTCTCTCAGGTAAGTTTAATCATACTACTCACCTTGAACTCACAATACTTGCTCTGCTGATTTTGCATCAGCACTAAGAGTGGTTGGTTGCCTGCTGCAGGTGTGACTTCTGAGCAGATGCTTCAGAGCCCCGATAACACGATCCAGCCTGATTTCTACACAAACCAAATTTCTGATTTTCTCACCCTCAAAGCAGCAACAGTATGAACAAATATGTGAACGGACTGCTTAGATGGGGGAGGCCCTTTACTTTTGTATGGCAACTAAGAGATCACACGGGTGGTTTTTGTTTTTCAAGTTGATTTGTAATCGTGAGACCAGATGTTTATATGCAAAAGGATGTACATCATTAAATGCATATGAAATGGATACTGCTGTCTGATTTTCCTTGGCTCAAAATTAACAATGAATAAACAGAATATCTATGGCAATCAAACATGCCTGGTTAAGCTTGAAATGTATACTGAGCGAATACAAAGGGGCAATCAGAAATGCAACTAAGCACAAGACAAACAGATGGTAAATATTATCTCAGAAGGAGAAAAAATGGTGAATAGAATAAGTAACATTACCGACTCTTATGTTGCTACTGAAAAAAATATTCCCGAAGAGAAGCATTACTGTTCATATGTTACCTCTAACAATACTTGCAACATAGTGTTTCCCTCAGATCATGTACCAAGCAACCTTATATCCTTTTTAAGGATTCAGTAATTTGCTAAAAGTAGAAAAGAAAATTCTGTGTATGCTGTACTTTAATGTACAGAATATCAAACACAAATGATCCAATCTGGTTTCCACTGTCTGAGCTCAACCAAGTGCACACAATAGCATACCATGAGAATTTCATTATATCAGTAAAGAAACAAGAATGCACTGTACAGATGGTAAGGAAAGCTCAGCCTAATGACAAAATTGCATGAAGAAATCTATACAGTTTCATTTGTACATTATTATGCCTTTATTTTACTGATTTCTTTAAGCTGCTCAAGAATGTTAGCAAAGCTTCCTTCACATTTTGGCCCTTTGTTTGCCTCGCTTCTTGTGATGTGACACGCAAGCTCTCAAGACCACGGCCCAGGGAGGCAATCATGGGAACAGAAGGTGCAGCCGCGGCGGCACACTCAATCCCATCACCATGCTGTACGAGGCCAGCACATGCAACCATGCTAAAACAAAATGTTGCCCAAGGAGTTATTCTGAAAGGCTGGTTGTGCCTCTTTTGCATTATTTCATAGAACGATGTCCGCATCGCCAACAGGCTAGTTCCCTCTGCTGATGATATTACAGTGTGTGTCACAGCTCGAATCTTCTCTGCTGAAGCCGTGAACTGTAAAGCTGATGACTTCGAACTAGCACCCGCAACCCCATGAGAGAGGATCTTGCTTAATACAATGCCAGCATGTCTTTGCAGCTTCATTAAGCCATACTTTAAAACCACTGGAGTTTTATAGGGAGCCAACTTAAAAACAGCAGAAGCCTGAAAAGTTGTTGACAATGACGAAAAACCAAGTATTGCTGTTCCTCCTGCACCAACTGCAACCACAGGTTTCTCAGCTATCCAACTCTTTTTATCAGTGCCGTCCAACGGCAGCTCACTGTTATCACTGTCATTTTTGTTGCCATAATGACTGAAGCAATTGCCAGCTAATTGTGTGATCTCTACAGGAACAGGAGTGTTCCAGTGTCTCCTTATTCCAGCTAAGCAGCTGGCATCAACTACAGCTACCACAGAGCCGAACTCCCTTAGTTGACTTCTGAGTGCTTGAACAAGAAGAATGTGGCACTTCTCCTCAGAAGGGAGCTCTGCAAAATCCAACTTTTCCAACCCATTATTATGTCTGGTATCAATGTGGCATCTTCCTGCATTGTTTAAACATATTCTGAGAGCCTCTATGGCAATTCCAAATGCATATACATCAGATAACATTTCACTGCAAACTGGCTTCCCCTTGTGAACTTGAGTGAGCACCACCTGCACAGAAGCCATAGCCTTCCCAATTGACGGAGTGTCGATAAATATAGCATAAAGATCGGCGAGCAAAGGGTAGACAGTCTGCGCAAAAAGTGGAGGCTCATATCCGTCAGCTGGCTTACATTCTGACAGTCTGCACTCCGTAACAGCATTGGAAGAGAGAGCTTGGGACAACAAGAAGTTAGCAGTTGGAGCTAGCGACTTCAGGATCTGTCTTCCATAATCATCAACAAGGCATATCTTCCTAACATGGGAGCTCGATGCTGAAGTGGCACTCTGAGGGAGCAAGCAGCTAGCCTGTAATTGCAGTCCAGAGTTATCATCCACGGCAGTCTGAGGGCGCGAGCAGCTTGTCTTCGAGTCCTGAGCTGAGCTATCGTCCATACTGTTTTCGTTGCTTGATCCATCCCCATTGCAGTTCTTCTCATACGGAGAGCCGAGCAAGAGAAAATGTGACTCTGTCTCCTCCGCGGCTCTCTTGGCAGCCAACAGGTGGCCGTAGAACCCGACCCCGAAGATCTCCTGCAGAACCTGGCAAGCGGCAGATTTCACATAGTGTTCTTTGCTCTTCTTCTCCGTGACGCACCTCTTGATCACCTGGAACGGCGAGGCCGGCACGCCGCCTGCTCCACCTTCGGCCAGGCACTCCTCCTCGATCCAGACGTCGTCGACCTCCGTGTGCGCGACCTGGGTGATCACGGCCTTGGGGCGAACCGCCCTGATCAGATGGCCGGCGTCCGAGGCGGACTGCTCGGACAGATTCTGCGCCGCGAGTATGTAGATCAGGCCCTGCGATTCGGGGTCCCGGAGCGCGAAGACGAACTGCTTCGTCTCCTCCGGCACGGCGAGCGTCCGCACCAGCCGCGCGGACGCGCTCAGGTCGTCCTCCTTCAGGAGAGCGGACAGCGGCCATATGCTTTGGATGTAGGAGAGCAGCGCCGAGGCCATGGGCGCCGCATCAGCGGGTTGCTTCGCCGGCGCTTCCGATCAGACGGGAATGGCCGACTTGCCCCTTCCCTCTCTTATTATTCCTTTTCCCCTCGGGGCCTGATTCGGCGGCCGAACGGAGAGCACCTTGGCGAATTCTGGTCCGCCGCAGCTCGCCGCCAGCGGCGGCGGTGGCTGAGATGGGGCGGCGGACGAAAGCGCAGGGCTGCGGGGAATTTGGGTGGCGTGCGCGTGACCTGCCCTAGGATTTTCTTTTTCTTTCCTTCGGTTTTCTGGTACGAGTTTTCTTTTCTGTTCCAGGCGCGCCGGACGCTTTCCAGACTCCGTTTCTGCCACGGTCGCCCATCGGTCGGTGGACATGGTTGAGTGGACTGTGCTTAACTCTGGGTAAGACGTCTTTCCTTTCCCTTCCTCCTCTCTGGCGAAGCTACAGTTCCTGAGAGCCAGATCCGGTGATCCGGGCCGACCCAACGCCGTCCTCGGCGGCGATGCCGGCGGGGTAAGGCTGAGGCGAGGTGCCGGAGCTTGTAGAGTAGTTAGTATGCTAAATAAAGGTAGTAGTGTAGTTTGGCTTTATGCTAGTTGTTGGCGCTATGCCAGAGTTCGGAGTCTTGCCGGGAGAGACGCGCGGGATCCCTCCGGCCGGATCCAACGCGACCTTGCTGTTCTCCTCCTCGTCCCGGTGCTCCAATGGGCGGAGCCATATGGGATGGGGCAGGAAGCGGCGGATATCTCTGTCAATAAGCCTGGTGGTTACGTGCTGAAACTTGAGGACTGGATGCTTTCTCGTTGGCGAGGTGGCGGAAGATAGAGGAAGGTGGCTGGACCTGGAGCTTCAAGGGGAATTTTCGCTGCAGGATGGAGATCATTACGTGGTGGCCTCGTTCTGCCGCCATGACTTCTGGCTGAGAAGGCAGCTGCTCCAGGCCTTTCGACGGATCCCCAATGGCGTTCATCGCCTTTCCTCTCCCAAGTGGCCTTGTCCTCGGCAAGAAGGAAGGCGGCCGGCGATGGTGTCCTTGTTGCGGTGGTGGAGAAAAAGGACTTGATCGCTTTTCTGATTTATGTGTCAGGGTCCTTTGTGCTAATATCCAGGACTGTTTTGTAATTCTAGTTTCTTATGGGGTCCTGCTTGTAATCTGTACTCCACCCAAGGTGAATATATTGTAGTACTAGTCCCTTCTGGGCCTTTCCCTGTTCAAAAAAAAACATGGTTGAGTGCAACCCTGAAAGACTTTCAAGCTAAGGCAATATCACCAAGACATTGCCTAGCCACCAAGAAGTGTTTCCTGAACATGTCAGAAAAAAAGGTGTTTCCTGAACAGCTACTAACTCCGTTCCAAAATATAAAACGTTTTGCTAGACCATTTGACCTATCAAAATGTCTTATATTTCAGAGCAGAGCTAGTAACTAAATCTGCAAATAAATTGTGGGGGGCGAACTGAATTAGAGTTGGCTAGTAAACATGATCATATGAAAATATTGGCCAGAAAGCCAAAATTAAAGCCTTGATCACCATCCAAGCATCCTTCGTCGCAGTCAGGGATGGGGGTGCTAGCTTACGGGTACATGTGGGCAAGATCGACTCCGACCAGGTGTCTGCGGGGTCTCCAACTAGGTGTCGCGGAGGGAGGAGCAGAGAGGTCCTCAGCACTGGAGGTGAACCGTCACCTTGCACGGGCCTAACTGTGTGCTACAGAAAATGACTAAGCGTGTGAATTATTCATACATGAAAAATTGTGAATGACATTGTCACTAAACACCTAGCCGGCATGTTTACTCTGTAAGCGGTGAAGGTCGCGGGCGTCCCGACCCCCATATGTAGGTGTTCCTCAGATGGCATCACAACCCAAACCGGGACACCCCTCGTTGTGTGGCAATTTAGGCCACTGATAGTTGGCGTCGTTTGTGGGAATCAGGCAATTGGTCGTATCTCGGAAAGATAGCTTGGGCACGACCTTCCGCCTCGATTCTCGGCAAGATCGAATCCCAGCTCACTGTCAAGCTCGAGATGGAGAAGATTGCTCGTACCACTCGTCGGGAGCGCAGAGGGCCGGCAGATCACAAGCAAGTGAACAAGATCGAAGCAGGGCACGGGAGATCGCTGGATGTGCAATCGGAAAATGGATGTATGTTTGTGTTCAATAATGTCGAGAACTCAAAGATAGAAGGAATTGTTGGGAATATGGCCTAGAGGCAATAATAAAATGGTTTATTAGCATATTCATGTTTATGATAAATGTTTATTATCCATGCTATAATTGTATTAACCGGAAACATAATACATGTGTGGAATATAAACAACCCAGTGTCCCTAGTAAGCCTCTACTGGACTAGTTCGTTAGTCAAGAGACGGTTAAGGTTTCCTGACCATGGACTTGTTACAGTCACTTGATAATGGAGTCAATCATTAGGAGAATGATGTGATGGATAAGACCCAATAATAAAGAGTTGAAATTGATCGTGTCACATAGTTTCATTCCCACTCCATGTATAGTTTCCTTAGACCATGAGATTATGTCACTCCCGTTTACCGGAGGATTACTTTGGGGACATCAAACGTCGCTTCGTGACTGGGTGATTATAAAGATGGCTTTCAGGTATCTCCGATGGTAAGTTGTTGGGTGACACGTATCAAGAGTGGGATTTGTCCCTCCATGTGACGGAGAAGATATCTCTACGCCTTCTCGGTAATATAGCATCATAAAGTTTGCAAACATGTGATTAAGTGGTAATCACGGAGATCCTATATTATGGTCGAGTAAAGAGAACTTTCCGGGTAACGAGATTAAACTAGATATGGGGATATCGACGATCAAATCTCGGGCAAGTAAAATATCATGAGACAAAGGGAATCGTATATGAGATTAATTGAATCTCCGGCATCGTGGTTCAACTGATAGAGATCTTTGTTAAATGTGTAGGAGTCAATATGGGCATCCCGGTCCCGCTATTGATTATTGATCGGATCATGATTGTACGTTCTTGTAACGCCCCATGATCGGTACTATGCAGATTTTAGCGTTCCAGCCAAATCCGCATAATAACGATCCTAAAGGACGCCCACCAGGCATAACGTGCACGTCGCAACACGCACGTTATGCGGGTGGAGTTGTGATAACATTACAATAGTTCTCGATGGAACCCACAAAAGAACATATATACAACAACGACTCACAGAGTCAAGAACCAAAGATACAATACAAAGATCCAATTAACAACGGAAGCGGGCAGCGTCCGACTACGGACAAGATACAAATTGGACTAAGAGTCCTGAAGATAAGCAAAGGCACCATATCCCTGCCCAGGCCAAGCCAACCCGGAGGGATTCCCATGCTAACGTCGTCACACTTCAAACCTGTTGGCTGCATTGCAATAGCAGCCCCGAAGGGGTCAGTACTAGTAGAAGTACTGTCAAGTAATACTCACAAGATATCAAAGCTGAATTCCGGGGGAAGAGGGTGAAAGTGCATGGTTGATCCCATGCATGGTTTTGGTAATTAATGACAATCTCTATGGACTAATATTTGTATTAAGCTATATTTGTAGGTTGTCCATTTGTTTGCTTGTTCTCCATTTGTTGGAGTCAAGGTTAAGGGAAGAAGAAAAGTGTGTGTTGATCAAGGCTTTGTGCGGGTTGATTATCACTCAAGGCCAAGTGAAGATATGCCGAAGAGAGCGTCTCCCATCTTGGTATATGGGGGAGCATCAAGTGAATCTTCACCGAAGCGCAATCGAGAAAGGTGGTGCGTCTTGAGGAGATGAAGATCGTCTTCATCGACCTCAAGTGGGTTAAGCGCAAGGCAAAGGTATGATATTGATAGGGTTTCTATTTTATCGGTCTCATGATGTGCAGTGAGAGACCGGGTTATAGGATAGATAGCCGTTCTATCAAGAGGGGCTCTCGACCGTATATCGTGATCGTATCGTCGTAGAGAGCACAAACCTTTGCATCCATGCAATCATCTCTATTGGTTCTTATTTGCCTCTTATCGTGGTGTGATCTTGGTGCTTGTCGTGCTCGTCATGACAAGGCTAAGTTCACCGAAAACGGTTTCCATATGCGTCTTCTATTGCGTTTTCGGTATTGGAGATTTTACCGGTTCATCCGTGCGGAAGATTTATCTCTTCCATTTCTTTGCAAAATCTCCTTTGCTTGTTTGCCATTTTCAAAGGTTGCTTTTGTTGTCCTCTTTCCAATAAAATTTGTTTTACCTCTTTCGGACTCAATTGCAAAAGATACGGCATTTCCGGTTTTCAAAAAAGGAGGTTTTCCCGGCGTGTCCTTTTTAGAGAGGTCAAACTCTCTACTTATGATTTCCTCCTCACATGATGGACAATGATGTTCTCTGCATGATCTTGTAGAGCTTTTCGTTGTGAGTCCAACGAGCCCAAGATCATCGAAAACGGAGTCCGGATGCAAAAGATATGCCCGTTTTCATATTGCAATTTCTGCTGTTTTCTGTGGGGCGGAAATTCCGGCCCTGAGGCCGGAAATTCCGGCCCCCGGAAGTTCCGGCCGTTGCACCGGAATATCCGGCCCATATTTTCATCTGAGGTTTTTTTTGCTAAGTCTTTTGGCTTTTCTCTCTGGAGGGGGTTCGGAATTTTGCCTCGGAAGTTTCCTCGGAAATTTCCGAGGGTCCGGAATTTCCGGTCTTTGGTCCGGAATATCCGGCCCAAGGAAAATTTGGCTAAGTCATTTTCGCGTTTTCTCTCGGGTGGGGGTCCGGAACTTTGCACCGGAGGTTTGCTCCGGAAATTTCCGGGGCACCGGAAATTCCGGTGTAAGCCCCCGGAATATCCGGCCCACGGCCGGAAGTTCCGGCCCCTTAAACCCGGAATTTCCGGGCCTGCGGTTTTCCAACGGCTAGTTTTGGGGGGAGGCTATAAATAGCCCCCTTCTTCCCCCAAGTGTTGGTTGCTGGTCTTGCTTACTTGCTTTTCTCTCCTTCATTGTTGCTAACTTGTGAGCTTGATTCCTCTCCATCCCTTCAATGATTCTTGCCCAAACTTAGGGATTTAAGAGAGGAGATCTAGATCTACCATTTCACCAATCAAATTCTCCTCTAAGTGAGGGGAACCTAGTGGATCTAGATTTGGGGTTGCTTTGTGTTCATCCCCTTTGTTCTTCCTCTCTTATTCCCCCCAAAGCATTTGTTGCTTGGTTGGAATTTGAGAGTGAAGGACTTGACCACTTTGTGTGTTCTTGCCTTTTGCATTAGTTGCATCGGGTTGCTCTCTCCGCGGTGATACGTGAAGATCGAAGTTGAGAAGCTTGTTACTCTTGGGTGCATTGTGTTCCCAAGAGCTTGTTGCCTCTTGGGTGCATCGTGTACCCTAGACGGTTGGAGGTGCCGCGAAGTCTTCGGTTGTGAAGCTTCGGCACATTTTGGGAGCCCCCAATTGGGTTGTGGGTGTGTGCCCCAAGCAAGTTGTAAAAGGGCTCCGGAATCCGCCTCGAAGGATTCCGATAGTGGAAGGTGAACCAATCCCTTGGGTGAGGTTCATCGGAGAATAGGGTGAGGCCTTTGTGGCATCTTGAGTAGGCCTCTTGTGGCGAGCTCACACCCCTCCAACGAGACGTACTCCCTTAACAAGGAGGAACTCGGTAATACATCCTCGTCTCCGCGTGCCTCGGTATTTCTATACCCGAGCTTTTACTTATGCAATTTAATTATGATAGCCTTCGTGCTTGAAGTTATTTATCTTGCTATCACCTTGTTGCTTGCCTTGCTTACCATAAGTTGTTGGTGCACATAGGTAAACCTACTAATTTAGGTTGTTGGCTTGTTAATTTAAACACATAGTTTTATTCCGCAATTATCAAGCCCTTAAATAGAAAAAGTGTTAATCGCCTA